>QEPC01009440.1:1262222-1324209 GCA_003113815.1 Sphenodon punctatus | reverse complement strand
TAGGTTACAAATTACCAATAGTAGGTCTGGAATTTCATATTTGAGTTCCTTCAGTACTCTGGGGTGAATACCATCTGGTCCTGGTGATTTGTTACTTATTTAGTTTGTCAGTATGCGCTAGAACCTCTTTCAGAGTCATGCTGATTTCTGACAATTCTTCTTTCTTTCTCTCTCTGACTCATATTTTTATGCCACCCCCTCCCGCTTATGCATCTCAGGGCAACTAACAGTATCTTAAAATAGTTCATTACAATAAAACAAATAAAACCATTAAACATTAAAATAACCCTGGCACAGAAAACAAAAATTCCCATCCCTAACCCAACCCCCCCACACACAAAAACCCACATCGCCTGTCTCCCTCAACAAAGGCCCGGCGGAACAGCCAGATCTTGCACTGTCTATGGAAAGAGGGCAGGTCTAAGGACAGGCAGACCTCCGGCGGGAGGGTGTTCCACAGCCGTGGTGCATCTTCCGATTCATCACCTACAAAAAATAGTTCTGGCATGGTAATCTCCCCAATATCCTCTGTAGTGAAAACTAAAGCAAAGAATCCATTCAGCGTCTTTGTAATGTCCTTATCCTCCCTGAGTTCCCCTTTCACCCACTGATCATCTAATGGGCCAACTGACTCTAGCAGGCTGCTTGCTTCTGATGTAGTTGAAAAAAAGTTTGTATTCGTTTTTTGTATCTTTGGCAAGTCACTCTCCAAATTCCCTCTTGGCCTGCCTTATTAAAGTTTTACATCTATCTAAACTGTCAATGCTTATGCTCTTTCCTATTTTCTTCATTAGGACAAGCTTTCCATTTTTTAAAGGACACATTTTGACTCTTCACCTCACCATTTAGCCACGCAGGTAAACAATTGGTCCTCTTTCTAAATTTATCATTTGTAAAATACATTTAATCTGGGCTTCCAAGATGGTGTTTTTAAATAGACTCCATGCTTCTTGCAGACATTTAATCCTTGCAACTGGTTCTTTTAGTTTTCCTCTAACTAGGGGCAGAGACCGTGTCTATTTTATTACTTTGTAAAGTGCCAGGTACACTGCTGGCGCTATATAAATGTTTGTTAATAATAATAATAATAATAATAATAATAGTTTCCTCATTTTTGCATAGTTCCCCTTTTTAAAGTTAAATGTTACTGAGGTAGTTTTATTTGTCATTCTCCCTCCTGTAAGTATGTTGAATTTGATAATATTATGATCACTATTGCCAAGCGGCTCCACCAGCATTACCCCGTGCATCAGCTCCTGTGCTCCACTTTGGACTAGATCTAAAGTAGCTCCTCCTCTTGTTGGTTCGATGACCAGCTGCTCCAAGAAGCAGTCATTTATGGCATCTAGAAATTTTACCTCAGCATCACTCCCCAAGGAGACATTTGTCCAGTCAATGGCCCTTTTCACACGAGATGCGCCCCTTTCGCCCACATGGGCGACTGGGTGGAGCATTCATCTGACTGCTGGTGGGGATGGGTAGGGGAACTCCACCCATTGCCCACGCACGAAGGTGTTGGGGAAAACAGAAGTGACTCCATGCATGGAGGAGATGGGTGGAGGTGGGTGTGCATCCATGTGATGAGCCGCACGCACTCCGCCACCTCACCCATCCCCCCACACCACGGTGCCTCCTGGGTCCATTTAAAAAGGGCCAATATTAGGGTAACTGAAATCACTCATTATTATTGTGTTTCCAACTTGACTAGCTTGTGTTATCTCTGTTAGCATTTCATAGTCAATCTTTACTGTCCTGGTCAGAGGGACAATAGTATAGTACCACTGCTATACACGTCCTCGTTTCACATGGAATTTCTATCCATAGTGTTCCAGAGTACAGTTCACTTCCTGTAAAATTTTAATCCTGCTTAATCCTAAATGTTGTCTTTAACATATAGCGCCACCCCACTGGTAAATCAGGATGGTATGTCACAGCATTGTAAGAATTGAGAAATCAGATCAGGAAACGGTCGGGAAATTGATCCTGGTTCCCATTATGGCAAAATTTCTCATAAGTAGCAATTTAGCTGCTTGTTTCAGCCCTAATGTTAACCAATCCGGTTCATGCATAAATCGCCTTACCTCAAGCTTATTTGAGTATGTAGACTCACCCCTACCCTCAAGGGTTTAAGCTTTTGTAATCTTAAGCAGTGAAAGAGCAAGCTGCTTTTACAATCAGGGTGAGGATTATAGCAACAAGACAAAGGGAATTTCATTCAGAGGGTCTGTTGTCTGGTCAGTGATGGTGTACGGGCTGAGTAGCTGCTGCAGAAACAGAAAAGGCATAATATGTAAGTATGCCAACGGCCCTGGGGAGAGACGTTCTGGTCACCCTCCCCACTACTGATTGTAAGCATTTTGAGACAGTGCTGTGACTATGTAATGCCAAGTTTACCAGTTCTCTAGTCTTATCTGACTGTATTCCACAATTCCCAGCTAAAATGTCTATGCTCCCTGAAAATATATATATAACCCTCTCTTCAGGGTGCTGGTGATTAGTGGGCAGAAGACCCTGGAGGAAGAGAGGTCCCAATGGTAGGGTAGGATGTGGGGCTCCTGTTTCCCTCTCTGCAGCACTCACAGTTCCAACTAACAGAATATATGACGGTGCCTCCACCTGTGAAACCCTAAGCCTTAAACTGGATTTTGGGGTCACCAGGAAAAAAACCAAATAATGTACCCCCTATACACTGTGCTTTCTGGTAGTGCCCATGCATCACACATTTACAGAAATCACTCAAAATGAAAACAATAACTAGTTTTACTTGAGAACAAGGAAAAATATTGTTTAAAGAAAATCAAATACACCCCCTCCCTTAACTATACAAAATCATGACTTATCTAACATACTTGTGGGTAGCCAGAAACACAGACATCCCTAGAATCCTTGTTATTTTCTTCCCGCTTTCTTGCATTTGCACACATTCAAAATTCCCAGAAGAAACATAAGAAGGTTCTCAGATCAGACTTTGAATAGGAGGAAGCAGGGTCGCTGCCTGGAACCACTTGCAATAGCAGAGATCCAGCAGAGTGGTGGAGAACACATCCAAAGACAAGGCCTTATAGTCCTCCCAACATCTCAGTGAGCTCTCCAGTCTGTTTCCCAGCTAGGCATCAATTTCTCTGAGAAAACTCTCTTCAAAGGATTGCATCCTGGGAGTTGTAGTCTGAAAAGCTTCACAGGCCCCTAACATTTAGAGGGGCCCACATATAACATAGAGAAGTTAGACTCTAAAGCTTCTTCATGGTCCCAGGACCCAGGCAGAGGAAATCATGCATTGTAAATACAGTAAGATTCTATCCTGGAAATATTTATCCATGCATAATCTCACTGACTTGAACAGGACACCACAGGCATAAGTATTTGTATCATGCAAACTAGTATTGTAGGCTCAGGGTCAAACCTGGAAAATATATCCAAGGTAAATTTTCTCACATTAAAGTAACTATTATTTAGGCTCTTGTATAGGTACGCCTTCAATGGAAGGGGTTTAAATAGCTCATTTTACCCTTGAACTTGTCTGGTGAGCCTCCCTGTTGAAATGTGGTGGAGAGAGGTGGAAATGCAGATTGGATGGAAGGAGAAGGGTCTTCAGGAAGAGATGGTGTTTGAATCCAGACTTGTGAATAAGAGCAAGATCTAGTGATAGGATGTAGAGCAGAGGCGACCAAGAGGTAGCTCATGATCTATGGGTAGATTACAAGCTAGTCTCCAGTACACACCAGAATGGGGGAGAACAGGCCCTCAGAGATTGCCTCTGGAGAGGAGAATGAGACTTGTACCCCAGGGAGTGTAGGAGGAGACAGGCTAGGAGAGCGCCTCCAGAGCAGCAGGAAATGTTCTTTCTAAAGAGGAGTGCTCCTCCCCACTCTTTAGCCCAGCTGCTGAGGTGTCCGTGATCTGGGAGCCAGTGGGAGAGATCCTGGCCTGGAGTGCAGAGCCAGCAGCAGTAGGAGGCATCCTTGTGGATCATGCAAGGTTGATACCTAGATCAAGTGAATCACGTGCACCCTAAGCCTGCCCCCCTCCCCCCAAAGTTGAATGCCAGGACTAACTGGAAGGTGTTGACTGAAAAATCAAAAAGAGTAGAGGTGTGTACCAGGGACCCATGTCATTTTTCATTTTCGTTAAATCTTTTGTTTTATTTTTAATAAATAACATTTGTTTTCATTTTTGCTTTTGTTTTTGATTTCCATTGGTTTCAATGGAAAACATATTTTTGGCAGAAACTTGAGGGGATTGTACCTGCAATGGAAGGCATTAAGTGTACCAGACTCCAGAAAGATTGGATAAAAGAATCAGATGTTATAATCAGTTGAATAATGCTATTTTGCACAAATCTGCATATACATTTCTGGCTGTAACGTCTTTGTTTACCATCTAATGTGGATGAAGCATGGCAAGTTTATACCCCTCCCTATTTTTACTATCTCTGCCAACTTTCAGAAATATTGGATAAAGCGTCCTGGTGGTATAAGCAGTTAAGCAACTTGTAAATGTATGTCTGAATGTAACATCTTTGTAGTCCAAGCAGCGTACATGAAATTTGGCAGGGCTGTATCTCACACTTTCAGGATCATTTCTGCCAAATATCAGAGAGATGTGATAAATGGTTCTAATTTATACGTCTGCACCAGAATGAAGAGAATGAGACTATGCCAGGGATTCCCTTATGTGTCACTGTGGTATAAGATCGGTTCATGATGCCAATCGGCCAGCAGAAATGTCAACCAAATATTCTCCTCCTGTGCTGTGACCATCCCAACTTCTCTCCCCCACTTGTTACCCGGAAGTCAGAAGCATCTGTTTAGGAAAGAGCCAACAGGGATTCTCTTATGTCCTCTGTCACAGTGGTGCAGGATGTGATACTATCCCCAAAGTCCCAGTTATGTCCCTTCTATGCCCGTTTCGAAGCCACCACTGATTGGTCCTGTAAAGCTGGAAGCATGCAGTAATTGGCCAGTGAATGTGTCTGTCAGTCTGTTGGGTTGCTCCCCATCCTTCCTCCTACAGCCTCCCTCCCCCTGCCATGCCAGGTGCCTGCTTCTGACTGGCACTGCATGTGCTGCTCTTTATCCGAATAATGGTCTTCAAGGGGACAGCTTCAATTGCTTATAAAATTGAGTCCCTTTATCAAATGGTCCTGTAGTTTGGCAGAGATTACAGGGATGGTATGTCATATAACGCTGCCAAAGGTCTTTTAATAAGGAGGGAATATACAAGTTTTACAGCCAGAAATGCATTTTCAAGTTAATAGCTTATATCATCAGGACACTTTATCCAATCTTTATGAAATTCGGCAGGATTGTTAAACTTGTGGAGAGAAATTCGTTTTCCAGATTTCATGCAAATTAGATTGAAGATAAAGACGTTGACAGGAATGTGTATGAAACTTTTCTTAAAATTACAACATTCAATTGCTTCTAAAATTGGTCTCCTTTATCCAGTTATTTCAAAGTTTGGTAATTATAGTGCCCTCCATTGCAGGTACAATTACCCCAAGTTTCATTAGAATTGAATAAGGAACAAAAAAAAGTTATAGCCGGAAATATTTTTTTTTAGTTTTTCCCCATTATTTCAAAAACAAAAATCGGTTTTTGTTTTCATTATTATTATTTGTCATTTTTGTTATTATAACAAAAAAGAAAACCAAAATTTTCATTTTTGTTATCATAATAACGAAAACAAAATGCACACCCCTAAAAAAGAGAAAACAAGGGCCCATCAAATTAGATGCTGAACAAATGATCAGAGAGGCAGGGAACAACTGTGAGAGGAGGCTGTCATGACAGCACATGGAGAACAGGACAACTGTGGATACTTTTCATAACAAAGCCTCTAAAGTGCTTGACAAAATTAATTACATATCACATAATCACAGTGGGAGGTAGGTTGGCATCATTATCCTGCTTTTACAGAACAAAGGTGCTTGACTAAGGATACGTATAAGTTAGGGGAAGATCCAAGTGTTGTGGCAAATGATTTAGAAACCGAAACACTGCTTTACTGAAATGAAACAGCTTAAATGGGATGACAAGAAGTGAACATCTGCTGAAGCTATACCCAGATCAATATCTCTCACAGGTGTTAATTCTGTCATGTTGAAAGGACTTTAATTACACTTCTCAGTTGGGCAGGGATCTGGCCCAGCCACCAAACAAATATGATGGTGGCTGGACCACGGGCAGAGAGAGGCACAAATGTGCATCTGTGCAGCCCCAACTCTGAACTGCATGGAGCAGCCTGCACCCCTGGCTGATGGACAGCCATGGCGGCCAGTTACAGTTGCCATGACGCCAGGCCCAGTTTGCCACTCTAGACCATGGAGTCTGCCCACAGTTGGGCAGAAGACTTAACTGCTTCCCTCACAGTTTTGATCTGGACCCTTGAGTCAGAGACTCTGCTGTGGCTTTAGATGAGGCCTTCGACAGAGCACACACAACAGGGTGGAGGCATTATTATTGTTATTATTTATTATTATTATAAACATTTATATAGCACCAGCCATATACCTGGCGCTGTACAGAACATAGGACTAGATGCGGTCCCTGCCTGTGGCTTACAATCTAAAAGACAAGGAGGGGGATACAGGGAGAGGGGACAGTGGGAGAAACAGGGGAGAAGACAAACAAACATTTAGGCGGATGCAAAGTCTCAGGTGTGTGTGCTTGGCTTGGTTATTCACCATATTTGGCATTTTAAGAAAGGATAGAAACAGGTGCTTAAATGTATTCACAAATCTCAATTCCCTGGATTTGAAATGCCTGGTTTAATGTCAGGGATTGACTACGTTCTGAGGATAGGTACATCAGTGTTTTTTTATTAAGTTGGTCAGGGGTTGAGACCTCTGACTGTGAAAGGCAAGGAGTGAATATCAGGAAATGGTTCATTCCACTATGGGTGTTTTCCGACATAAGAATAGCCTGTATTTCCATGCTTTGACCCACGTGGAACCACGGGCCCTGTCACATCTGAAAGTGCCACTGGATGTTAGCACGGGCTGTTTCCCAGGTGGTGTTGGCACTTAGCCTGGGTTGTGACTCAGAGAAATCCTTGAGTCAAGTGCCAACACAACTGTGAAATCGCTGCCAGGTCCATGGTCTAGAGTGGCAAACTGAGCCCATCATCATGGCGGCTGTCACTGGCCGCCATGGCTATCCATCAGCCAGGGGTGAGGCTGATTCATGCAGTTCAGCGTTGGGGCTGCGCAGATGCACATTTGTGCCTCTCTCTGCCCTTGGTCCAGCCGCCATCATATTTCTTTGGTGGCTGGGCCAGATCCCTGCCGAAGTGACAGATCAGGTAAGCCTGTGGCAGCGGAGGGAGACGTCACTTCTGTTTGCACCCTCTGATCAGTTCTGCACTTCTCTGAAGCAACTGAATCTGGTCGCTGTGAGAGACAGGATGCTGGGCTAAATGGAGCATTAATCTGACCCAGGATGGCATTTCCCGTGTTCTAATATTTAAGTATGGATAGGAAATATCACTTTCAAGGTATTTGTCTTTAAATTGTTGATACACAATTACAGGTTTAACTCCATCTTAAAGAAATCATTTTATCTGTGAAAACACCTCAGAAAATTGCCTTTATTCAAATGTTTATTACTGATTCAGCAACCCCTGAGCAAAAACAGGAGAATCTGCAACTGCAAAAAATAAAATAAAATAAATTTTTAAAAATTGACCCCAATTCTAAACCCAAAGCACTGCATGTACACAAATGTGTGTGTGTGTAAATATTGTAAATATAAATAAATACAATATACATATATGCATATATAAAATATAGGGGCTGATCACACACACATCATATTCCCCATGCAGTGGATGTACATGAGTTGTGCGCGCACAGAGTGTACAATGCACAAAGTGCACAGGATTTAAGATCAGGCACAAAGATTTTGTATATGTATATATACTGAATCCATCCTGACCCCATTGAAATCAATAATCAATGGCAAGACTCCCATTAATTTTAGTGGATGAGAATGGCACCCAATGTTTTTCATGTTTTCACATTTACAAAAGAAAAATCAACAGAAGAGGCTGTTTCTAGAGTTGCTTTTCCTCATTTTTTAAAAAAATGTGCCTAGCTCTAAAATGTTTCCGCTTCTTCCGCAAGCAGACAGTGCATGCCGCATCCACAAACAGCAAAAGCAGTTAGTGCCTATGCACTAGTCCTCCTTAAAGCTCTGTCACAAACTTCAGACCAGCTAGAATGCAATGCACTCTACCATAGTTAACTTAAAAGGCATCTTTTACATAAGGAGTTTCTGATAAGTAAGTCTGCTCCAGTATTTCCCTGGTACATATTATACTTGCTATTCATTTTATCGTAAAAAGTGAAAATGATGATCTCGTACACTAGACTAAGAATGGAGAGTTTGAAGCCAAAGTCTGTACAGTCTCCTGTTTTTGTTTCAATGGGAGAGGAGGTGGGGGTAAGATTTTAGCATTAACTTGCTACTGATCTTATTGACCGTTAATTGTAACTATTTCTTTTCTTTCTTGGGTTGGTAGGAAATTAAATTGGCTGGTACCTGCGTTTCATTCACATTTGGCACCACGGAGAACTAAGACTAGTGAGTGGTAGCAAGCTTTGTGCGTGGGGGCGGGGAGGGGGTCTGTCAGTGCGTCCGCAGGAGAAAATGTACCATTGTGCAAAAGATCCACAAAGGCAGCTGCTCTTAAAATTTCATACATAGAAACAGCAAGAGTTGCACAAAGTTTCCACTACTTCTGAAAATGAGTGTTAAAAAAGTCAGCTCAGCAAATGCCAGTCAGTCTGAATGGAAATTTTCAGTCTGGCAGAATTTCAGACAGGGAATGGCAGAAGAGAGACATAAAGGATTTGACATTTATTTGCTTGAGTTTCGAAATCACATCTCAGTTGGGAAAGAGGAAGAGAGGAAAGAAATAAACATCTCTAAGAAAAACAACAACCTAAAGGTGAAGGTGATGGTTTACAGACTTTGGATCCTGTGTCGAAATCGTGTCACTCATGTCATCATCCCTTTTAAAAAATTAATAATTAAAAATCCAATCTAGATTCAAATCTAGATTTAATTCCTTGACATCCACAGGTGTTCATGTCTAAAATTCTGGTTCGAGTCCCATCTTGAGCTTTTAAGTTTGAAGCACTAAGTTTACTTTAGCTCATTGTTAGTTTAGTTCTCTGCCATTATTTTCCTTTGTCATTTCACACATTTGTTATAAAAATGTATGACTGCTAATGCAAAGTCCCATTCCCACAGGGCCAAACAATAGTGTTTAAACAAAGTTCCAGATAAACTAGTTTTTAACCTGGGATGTCTGGTCATTGTAAATAGGGCTAAAGTGTATTTAATAAACTTAGCTTAGCTTAGTTAAAATCCAGGCTTTCTGCCTCAGCAGCAACAGAAGTTCAGCCAATGCGGAAATCCCAGCTTGTCACAGATTGTAGATTTGCCTGGGGTAAATCATAAAATTCCTTAAGCCAACAAACTCTGCATCTAAGGACAGAAACCTTTCCCAGGCCTCTGCTCGTGTTTTAAAAGGAGCACTTTCCTCATTAGCATCTTGAGTCCAAGCCCAGTGAACTCAATATTCATTGTTTTTAAATGAGGCCCTAGGGAACTAGTTCCCAAATAGGGTGACCATACCTCCCCTTTAAAAGAGGAGGCTTATGAAAAATACATGTTGCAGGGCTGCACTGAAACCAATGCAGCCCCGTCCTGTAACCATGTATTTTTCATAAGCGTCCTCTTTTAAAGGGGAGGTATGGTAACTCTATTTAAAACCAAAAGTGGGGTGGGAGGGAGAGAAGGTATTCTTGGGGAGCAGGGCACAAGTAAGAGCTCAGCCAGCAAACGCCTAGCTCCACTCTGACTAGACTAGGGGCCATGGAGTAGCAAGGGGGGGTGGGGAGAGAACAAGCAACATGATGGTGGGGTGGGGGGGGGGAGCAAAGCATGTGTATGTGCTGCATGTTGGGAGGGGCCTCAACTACAACAGTGAAGAGGAACGAGGATGGGGTGTAAAAACGTTTGAGAACCACTACCTTAGGGAAGGATATAGCATTCCTACTTGCCTTTCCTGTCTTCTGTGGCAGCGGTTCTCAAATTGGGGTATGGGTAGGGTGGCCATACCTCCCCTTTAAAAGAGGACACTTATGACAAATACATGGTGCAGGGCTGCATTGTTTCCAGTGTAGCCCTGTACCATTTATTTTTCATAAGCGTCCTTTTTTAAAGGGGAGGTATGGCCACCCTGGGTATGGGGGAGGCTCCCAGAGGGAAGAGAAAGTATAATAAATAATACTAATAATAATAATTTATTTTTATATAGCACCCCCTGCCACGGCACTCAGAACTTACATAGAACAATTGTAAAGCAACTTTTAATCATCACAACAACTCTGTGAAGTAGATTAGACTAAGAGAATACTGTGACTGGCCCAAGGTCACCCAGTGAGTTTCTGATTAAGGCAAGACTTAAAACAGGGCCTCTGCCTACCTCCCAGTCCAGGTACTGTGCACTTGGCCACTACACCACACTGGTTCTCAAGTATCCTGGGAGAGGCATAAGAAGGCATACAAAAATCCTGGGCAACCCAACCCATTTCTGTAACAAAAATTCTGTTTAAGAACATAAGAAGTGTCATACTGGGTCAGACCAATGGTCCATCAAGCCCAGCACCTGTCTCCGACAGTGGCCAATCTCAGTTGCTTAGAAGTACCCAACAGGTCACAATGGGACAATCCATTTCCTGTTGTTCTTTCCCAGCTCCTGACAGTAAGAGGTTACGTTCCCCAAACCTACCTCTGGCTAATAGCTGCTAATGGACCTATCCCTCCAGAAACTTGTCCAATCCTGTTTTAAACCCAGCTATGCTACTGGCCTTGACCACATTTTCTTTGTGGTCAAGGAACTTAATTGTGTGCTGAGTGAAAAAAATACTTTCTCTTATTTGTCTTAAATCTGCTATTTGCTAGTTTCATGGACTATCCCTTACTTCTATTACTATTCGATGGTGAACAGTCTTTCCCTATTTACTTGTTCCACATCACTCATGATTTTATAAACTTCTATCATATCTCCTCTTAGACTTCTCTTCTCCAAGCGGAAGAACCCCAGCATGTCTAGCCTCTATTCATACAGGAGCCGTTCCATACCTTTTATCATTTTTATTGTCCCTTTCTGTACCTTCTATTCAACTATATATATTTGAGGGGTGACCAGAACTGCACACAATATTCAAAGTGCAGTTGCACCATAGATTTATATAGTGGCATTATGATATTTTCACTTTTATTTTCTATCCCATTACAAAAAAATCCTAATATTCTGTTTGCTTTTTTGACTACGGCCGCACAGTCAGCTGAGGATTTCAGTATATTGTCCACAATGACTCCAAGGTCTTTTTCCTGAGCGGTAACTCCTAATTTAGAACCCATCATTGTGTACATATTGTTTGGATTGTTTTTCCCTATTTGCACCACTTTGCACTTGTTCACATTAGATTTCATCTGCCATTTAGATGCCCAATCTCCCAGTCTTGCAAGATCCTCCTGCAATTCCTCACAGTCCACTCATGTTTTAACTACCTTGAATAACTTTGTCTCATCTGCAAATTTGATCACTTCACTCTTTACTCCTTTTTCCAGATCAATAACAAATACATTAAGCAGCACCGGTTCCAGTACAGATCTCTGGGGCGCTCCACTATTATTTACTTCCTTTCATTGTGAAAACTGACCATTTAATCCTACTCTTTGTTTCCTATCCTTTAAGCAGTTACCAGTAGAACACTGCCTCCTATCCCACGACTTTTTTATTTCCTCAAGAGTCTCTCATGAGGGACCTTATCAAATGTTTTCTGAAAATTCAGGTATACTATATTGACTGGCTCCCCCTTATCCACATGCTTATTTACACCCTCAAAAAATTCCAATAGATTGGTGAAGCACGACTTCCCTTTTCTAAATCCACATTGACTCTTCCCCATTAAGCCATGTTTTTCAATCTGCCCAGTAATTCTGTTCTTAATAATTGTTTCCACTATTTTACCCAGAACCAAAGGTTTGTAGTTTCCAGGATCGCATCTGGAACCCTTTTAAAATATTGTCGTTACATTCTCTACCCTCCAATCTTCAGGTACAGGGCAGTTTTTAGCAATAGATTTTCACACCTGCCCCCTGCGCATATTTTGGTTGCAGGAAGGAATGTGCAAGTCAGAATATGCGCAGAGTTCGGCTGGTCTGAAAGCCCACCCCACTTTGCCGGCAAACAGATGCAGAGATACAGAGCAGGATTTCCTGGGCTTTCGTGTTTTTTAATAGTCTGACTCTCCACATCTCTTGCAGACATTTAATCCTCGCAACTTCTCCTTTCTGTTTTCTTCTAAGTAGTTTCTTCATTTTAACATAGTCTCCCTTTTTGAAGTTATATGTTACGGTTCATTCACCATTGTTCTTATAGTAATTGTGTCAAATTTGATTATATTTTGATCACTATTGCATTGGCTCCACCACCGTTACCCCTTGCACCAGGTCCTGAACTCCATTTAGGACTAGATCCAAGGTAGCTCCTCCTCTCATTGGTTCCAGGACCAGCTGCTTCAAGAAGCAGTCATTTATGGCATCTAGAAACTTTACCTCCACATCATGCCAGGGGGAGACATTCAAAATTCATATTCCTGAAGTGGGCAAGCCAATATAATTTTGGAAATCTCCTCAGCCATGCTTCTCTCAGGAGAGTTAGACAAGTCTGATAAGATGGAAGAATGGGTGTGCAATTGTACCAGACACCCAACTCTCCCCCTAACCACAAAAAAACCTACAAGAATTCATTTTCTGAAGTAAAGCTTGGAGTTTTCTGAGTGATTGGGAGAGGTATGCAGCTAATATCTATGTGAATAAAGAACTGGTTTCTGTAGAAATTGGTGTGGCCAGCCACTAGGCAATGGGGTTGGGGGAGAATGGGAGGTAGATGGCTTCCAGCTACCAGAGTGTACCACGCCATCAAATTTCTCTCAATGGGCCTAGTTACAGTAATAGAAACAGCAGAGGTGCATGTATGAGGGGAGCAAGGGAGGGAGAGAGCAAGAGAGAGAGAATATATTTGGTTTGTTGACATTATTTATGACAAACACATGCATAGATATTGTACATTTTTCCACCTGGCCATTAGCTTTAAGCTCTTTGGCAGTGACACTGATTAAGACAATGAACTACAGATAAGCACATTAAACAAAATTTACTTTCTTCTAAATTTACAGAAGCTAATTTCTTTTTGGAGCAATCATGGGAAAATCCATGATAGAAAATACTGAAAAAACATCCGAACAATCCCATTTAGAACCATCTAAAACACACAAGAGAAAATATCAACTTGCATGCAAGAACACGCAGTCTTTTTGACACTAATCCAGCAGAGATACCAGCTAGCCAAGAGCTAAGTACTGGAACCAAAGTCCCAGAAGCAAAATCAGACAGAATGCCAACAGCTCTTCCTACTCTTATCACATGCCTTAACCATGAAGTTAAAGGATGTCTCTCTGACCTGAAAGTTAGTATATTTTACACACCTCAAGCAAACCTGCATTTGGCAAATGACAGAGGCAAAGTGTTTTCCCCCCCTGAAATTTATGTCCTTCCCACTTTCGTCAGAATGCAGAGTAGAAGGTTCCCATTAAATCCTAAAACCCAGAACCAGTAGGTCCACAACACAGTGCTTTCTGGTATGTATTCTGTATCCCTTGTGCTGATAATGTTGGTGGCAAGAAGGGCCAGGTATGTTTTCCAGGGGTTTGCACACCTCAATACGCTGGCTCAAGCCCCCACCCAGAAGCCTGTGACATTAAATTCCACTGGGCAGCCTGGTAGACTTTTACTTTCCCCTCTTGTAAGTACACAGACTAGGATGCTGTCACCGGGGAGGGGCCTTCTACACACTCAGGCGTCACGTGCTCAAGGCTTGACCCTGATCCAAGGCATTCCGACTGAGGAAATAATGCCCGTCAGGATAGAATGGTGGTCTTTGAGACATACAAGATCTCAGACCTCTATCATCATAGGGCGCGAGCGACACAGGGAAGCCAAGAGCCTTGCCCCAAACTCACACTCGTGTCACTTGCTCTAAGGGAAGGCGACTGGGAAGGTACAACCAGTGAGGTTCACGTGAGCGGCGAGGGTAGGGGCCCAATGAAGGAGGGGCGACGGGTCACACAGCCAGGAAGGGATGCAGCCAAGGAGGGGTAGGGAGGGCGGACCACTCACACAGGCACTCACCGTTTGCGCTCTCAAATACTCATGCAGACACTGAAGGAAACGCTGGGGGAGGAAGGTCCAATCGTTCAGGGCTTTAAGTCCACACTTGCTCCGTTTGCTCCACACGCACACAAAGTCACTAGATTCACGCTACTGTGTCTCGCTCTCAGGGGCCGGTTTCTCTCTGATCACCAGCACTGCACTGATGTCGGCACTGGGTTTTATTCTGAAGGCCCCGCCCCTGTGCTCGGAACACAGCAGCAGGGGCGGGGGAACGCCTGTGCTGCGTGCGGATGTTGGGGGCATGGCTGAGGGCTCCGCGGCCAGGCTGGTTGCCTCAGGAGATGGCACCCGGGGAACACCGCATTGTAATGGCAACAATGGCGTTTCACCGGGATGCGAGCAGGCGGGAGGCCACAGCGAGGAGAGCCAGGGCACCTGCCCCTGTTGTTGGGCAGCGGAGCTGACAGATGCAAACAAAGGAGGTGCCATGGCTGGGTCTTGAACCCTTGGCCTGGGGTGGGGGGTTGGGAGGCACTGCCTTAGAGGCTAGCGCAACCTCAGATGGTGTTGATCAGATAGCTTCCCCTTTCCATGTTATTCCTTGTGCCTCCGCTTCCCCAGTGTGGCCACGCCTGTTTCCTCAGCTGCACCTTGTCTCCCTTGTTCTGCCTCTCATCTTTGATTGGCCACCATTGGCATTTAAGCCTGGGTGTGGCCACAAGACGCTGTGGGAGCAACTGCTCTTACCAGTGTGTGTGTTGGTGGGTGGTTGTGCTTGCTGTATTGGTTGGTTCCCCTGTCTGTCAGTTGGTCTGTCTGTCTTCCCTACTGGTTTCTTGGTTGTGGTCTTCCATACTAAGATTCTCAGAGCCTTGCTGTTTCCCTTTGTGCGTAGGGTATGGTGCCGTGTTTTCCCTCCCCTCTGTATTGTGGATCCTGGTCTCCCTCCTTGTGACTCAGTGTATGTTGTGGTGTTTGTGCCCCATAATCTCGTTTTCCCTTTAGGGCATAGGTCTCACCCTCTTTAGTCTGACCCCTGCCCCTCCCCTGCTCTCCTCCCTGGCCATAGCTCTGGTTCCCTGCAGCCTGGTTTCAGTTGGGACGTCCATTACCAGAGTCCTGCTTCCTAGCCCTGAGCCCCCCTGCTCCACCATAGTCTCGTTTCCTAGTTTTCCCACAGTAACATAGTCTTGCTCCCTGGTTTTGAGATCCCTTGCATCACCAGCACCCCACTCCCTAGCCGGTGTCCTGTCCTTGCTTACCCCTCTCGTCCTAATCTAGGGTTCCCCTTCTCCTTGTTGCCTGGTTCTGTTTTGTCCGGGTCTTGGGTTCCCCTCCACACCTTGTCCTGTTCTGTTTCCCTTGTGCAGGGTTTGTTCCCCTTACCCCTTGGGTCTGGATTCCCCCCTAGTCACCCGTCCTTCCTGAGCCTTGCCTTGCCCAGTTCTCCCCATAGCTGGCTTTCCTTCTTGGCCCGACACCCTTCTTGCTCGGTCCTTATCTTGCTCCCCTTTCCCTGTAACCCTTTCGGTTGCTTTCTAAGACTTCCAGTTCCTCCCTAGCTTCAGGTGCTTCCCTCTCTCGCTAGAATCACCTCGATGATGAGTCCCCTCCTCTGAGGCTGGGTTACCCAGTGGCAAGGACAAGAACTGTCTCGACAAACTCAGGAGACTGACTGAGAGGTTTTCCTTCCTGGTGATCCCCCCTCCTGGGTACCCTGGACCCCTTTGTTGGTATATGCAACATCCACAAGTTAATGCCTGCTGTATTAAGAACAGTAATTGACTATAGAGCCACCAGATGGTGCTGCTAAGTTTATGTGTACATGGAAGGAAGATGGGGTTTTACAGTTGAATTCCTTTGTGTAACCACTCCTTCTTCCCTTCTCTCTCATTGTCTCAGTCTCCATTTTGTCTTCTTACTAGTTAGATGTAACTAAGGATCTGTGCCTGGAAAGCTTAAGTAAAGTTCTGTTTTTAAACCTTCAGCTGCATTTGTCCTTACTGATTGCGAATCAGTTATTACTCTGCAACAGGTTATGGGCCCAGACCTCTTCAGAACAGCCCAGAACAACTCTAAAGTCTGGAAGTGAGCTGAAAGGAGAAGAGGCCCAAAGGAAACTCCCAGAGGAGGCCTACTAACTGTAAGTGAGCAGAAGAACCAGAATCCCAATCTGAGGGGAGGGAAGCAAGCATGGCCAGCAGCTCTGAATTAAAGCTTTCAGTCTGCAAGCTGAATAACACAAACTACCAGTTGTGGAAATTCAAAATAGAAATGCTCCTATCCAAAGATGACCAGTGGGAGGTGATCACCACAGACAGACCTGCAGCAAACCCTGAGGTGTGGGACAGAAAGAACAGACAGGCAAAGGCAACCATAAGCCTGCTAGTAGAAGATGACCAGTTAATCCACATAAGGGAGGAGGCCACAGCAAAGGGCATGTGGAATGCACTGCAGAAGCTGCATGAAAGGACCAGCTTGAACAGTAAGCTGTTTCTCCTAAGGAAACTGTACCAGATGAGACTTGGTAAAGGGAAGGAGATGCAGGATCACATAAATTCAATGCTGGAAGTGGTAGCACAACTGCGAGGCATCGGTGAAGAGATAAAAGACAACCACGTGGCGGCCTTACTTCTCTGCAGCCTGCCTGAATCATACAGCGCCCTCATAAACGCCCTAGAGACAAGGCCTGAGGCAGAACTAACACTGGAATTTGTAAAAGGGAGACTCATGGATGAATTCCAGCGCAGGAAAGAAATCATGCAAGATAATCAGGACCAGGATAAGGAAACTGCCCTGAGAATTGCAGACAACAGATTGCACAAGAAGGAAACAAGGGCATGTTTTCGGTGCAAGAAAGAAGGACACCTAAAGAAAGACTGCTCCATATGGAAGGCAGAACAACAAAAGCGATCTCCACAAGTGTCTAAGCAAAGGGCCAAGGCTACAACCAGTGACACAACCACAGAACAGTGGAGAGGATGTTTTAGAGCAACACAGACCAACTCATCACAGGACTGGTGTGTCGACTCTGGAGCCACAAGTCACATGACCAGCGACAAGAGCTTTTTCACGGTACTGGACCCAAGCAACAAAGAAGAGATATACCTCGCTGATGGAAGCAGCATCACTGCAGAAGGTATTGGCGAAGGAATTCTAAGTTGCAACAAGCCACACGGAGGCACACTAGCAATACCAGTAAAGGATGTGCTGTATGTACCTGGCTTAGAGGGAGGACTCCTATCCGTTAAACGCCTAACAGAGAAAGGGCTCACCGTCAAGTTCCGGGGTAATGAATGCACAATCCAGAAGGGGACAAGGGTCCTAGCCAGAGCCTATGCAGATGAGCACCTGTATCGCTTGAGTGCAACCAAGGAACAAGCAAAACTCACTGCACATGAGCAACACAAGGACTGTATTCATCTGTGGCATCGACGCCTGGGTCACAGGCACCCGGAAAGTATAAAGGAACTGCAAAGACAGCAGCTGACAAAAGACCTGATAGTAACAGCATGTCCCTTGACCATGAGATGTGAATGCTGTATCAAAGCTAAAGCCACCAGAGCAACGCTCCCCAAGGCAAGCCAGACAAGAACCTCCAAGCCACTTGACCTCATACACAGCGATGTGTGCGGCCCCATGAAAGTACCCACACCTGGAGGGAACAGATACATAGTGACATTCATAGACGACTACTCAAGATACACAGTCACATATCTCATGAAGCATAAGGATGAAGTACTGGAAAAATTAAGGGACTACATAACCATGACAAGCAACAGATTCCAACGCAAGCCGCTCGTACTTCGAACTGACAACGGAGGTGAATACACAGGAAAGAGAGTTGAAGACTTCCTGAGAGCCCACGGGATAGAGCACCAGAAGACGGTACCATACACGCCCGAGCAAAATGGGGTAGCTGAAAGAAAGAACAGAACCTTAACAGAAATGATCAGGTGCATGTTGACTGACTCTGGACTGCCAGAAAAATATTGGGGCGAGGCAGTAGTTACGGCGACATATCTACAGAACCGACTCTACTCAAGAACAGCAAGTAAAACTCCGTATGAACTCTGGTATGGAGAGAAGCCTAGTATGGGACACATCAAAGTGTTTGGATGCAAGGCATACGTGTACATTCCGGAAGAGAAACGCACCAAACTACAAAACCGAGCTGTGGAAGGGATTCTTGTTGGATACAGCGAACACTCCAAAGGATACAGAATCCTCAACCCACACACAGACAAAGTAACTATCAGCAACAGCGTGACTTTCGAAGAAAACCCAAGCAACAGTGTAATGTCCTTACAAGAATCAGGAGAAGAAGCATGTCCTGAATCAGGAGGAGAAGAGCGTCCTGAACAAACAGTTGAAATCAGCACAAGCTCAACTGAGATGCAGGAACAAACCCAATCACCTGCAGATGTTGAAATCAGAAGATCTACCAGGGAAAATAAAGGCAAACCACCCACCCGCCTGTCCTACAAAGCAAGTACCGACAGACTGTCTGAGCCATCGACATGGGAAGATGTCTTACAAATGTGAGAAGGGGAACACAACAAATGGACAAAGGCAGCTACAGAAGACATGGTAGCAGATGCCCTGACAAAACCTTTAGCAGGAGAGCGCCACCGAAAGCTACTAAGTAAAATGGGTTTAGTAGGTTAACTTCTGTCTGTTGAGAAGGGGTGTTGGTATATGCAACATCCACAAGTTAATGCCTGCTGTATTAAGAACAGTAATTGACTATAGAGCCACCAGATGGCGCTGCTAAGTTTGTATGAACATGGAAGGGAGATAGGGTTTTACAGTTGAATTCCTTTGTGTAACCACTGCTTCTTCCCTTCTCTCTCATTGTCTCAGTCTCCATTTGTCTTCTTACTAGTTAGATGTATCTAAGGATCTGTGCTTGGAAAGCTTAAGTAAAGTTCTGTTTTTAAACCTTCAGCTGCATTTGTCCTTACTGATAGCGAATGAGAAATGTCTCAACAGACTCAGGAGACTGACAGAGAGGTTTTCCTTCCTGGTGATCCTCCCTCCTGGGTACCCCGGACCCCTTCCCCCATCATCCTTTGGCTATTGGTTCCTTTATACTTACTCCTGTGACAGGAGCTTTATTAAAGGGTAGTAACCAAACAACAAGATATTAAAATACACCCACATAGATTCACCCCACCCCACCTCTCAGAGCAGGAGTCTGATAGTCCACAGTTTCATTCCCCAAATCCCTTCACCCCACTCACAGTTCCTCAGGAACATTCAAGTCACACAAAATTGAGGCAATTTCTTCCTTCTTCAGTCTTGGCATAGTCCCATGGAGGCTGTCCCACGAAGGCTGCAGGCAGCACACACACCTTTAAGAGACCCTGGGAACCTACCTCCCAATTCAACCAAGTGATTTTCAGCAAGGGACTGGATTGTCGGGTGTTTTTAAATGAGAGTGACAGGAGGGGGGGTCCATGGTCAGTGAGTGGGGTGGCAGAGGGGTGCCCACACACAGGAACTTCATAGGGAGGGCTTCACCTGGGCAGCTCCTAGCATGGCTGCCCTGTCCATGGGGCACTCTGGATTTTTTAGTGGTGCAACATATGGGGCCTGGGTAGCCAGTGTGTGGGTCACGGGAGTGCACCTCCCCAAGCACCAACTTCAAATGAGCGACTGGATGCGTGGACGGCGGGGCAGGGGGGCATGCGTGGACGCATCTCATTTAAAAACACCCTGGGTGAAAACAGAACACTAACTCCACTTTAACACTGCTTTAACATTTCTTATGCATGTTGCAGGGCTGTATTGGTGCCCTATGCAGCTGTTAAAGTGGTGTCAAAGTGGAGTTAGTGTTATGTCTGTTTTCACCCCCAGAGAAGCTTACCAAGCCTGGCCACCACACACTGGCTGTCAGCACTGTATTGATTCCCCAGATGCTCCCTAAGGGAACAGATACTTACACATCATCCCACGTGTATGCTAGAGTGTAAAAACCTCATACCACAGCTAGCTTTCATTTGTCCAGTATCTAAAGATGACATCAGGTACCACTTGTTGCACCAGAGAAACTAAATCCCTACTGTCCAGGGGACTGCCCTCTACTTGTTCCCCAGTTACCTCCCATCATGCATCTGAAATGCATATGCAAATTAGGCATGCATGTAAATGACATGTGCTCATGGAGTGCATTGCTTAAAAGCCGTAGGCTACACTTCTTACTCTGAGGGGAAAAAAATTTAAATGGCTGTATCTACACCAGGCAGGGACCTTTATCCAGTCTAACTTCTTTTAGACAGCTGAAAAACATAGTTTGTCCATAGACAAAATGACTTAATCTAGTCTAACTTTCCTCTTCGGCTGGATTGGCTAGGTTTGTTATCAACTGGTATAAGCCTAAACACCAGTCCAATTTAGCCTGGTTTAGCATGGACACTGGGTTTCTAGGACCAGGTTGTCCTGATACGATATGTAGATATCTGATCACAAGCCAGTGTGCCTAGGCTGGTACAGTGAGCAGCAACATGGATGACAAATGCTTTCAGGAGAGTGGTTCCAGTTGTGTGTGAACACAGGAAAGCTGGCTCCTTAAGCTGGTTTAAAGCTAAAATAGTCCAGCCTCTAGTGTAAAAAGGCATAAGAGATGAAAAAATAAAATAAAAATTATAGGTACAGTTCCCACCCACTAATTCAATGGAAGCTGAGCCACCAACTTCAATGAGGACAGGCTTTCACCCTACAATAAACATCATTCAGTTTATTGAAGCTGATCTGAAATTACTTATGTTTACTGAATATTAACCCAAGTGTCAGAATAGCTGAATCTAGGGTTGGGGTGAGGTTGGGTATTTTTGCTCCTTTTTATGAACTGTTTTAATTGATGTTTTTATGATTTTTTACCGCCCCGAGCTGCCTGTGGCAGGAGGGGTGGGGGTAATTGATAAATAAATAAATAAATAAATAAATAAATGTCCTCAGTGACAAGAAGGACCTGCATTACTCACCAAAGAGAGAAAAGTGTTAATTGAAAAATTAAAAGGAGGTGCCCAGAAGTGAAATTAAGTCTAAGACAGTGCCTTGAAAAGTCAAAGGTGCTATGACACGGCTTGTACACTGTTCTTTTTCATAAGTAAATGTTATCTGAAGGAAACTAGATCCACTTTCTAATTCATGCTTTTACCTCCCAGTCATGTTGGAAATGAATACTGATTAGTTTGTCAACTGAACATTTCTTTTTTCCTTTCATTATTTATTAGAATTGTGCAAATGCACAGTGAGCAATGGAACAGACTGTACCAACAAAGCAAGAGCACAGGCTACATTTCAAAGACTGATGTAGTCCCAGGATAGGAACTGCGCGTAAGACTCCTGCAGCATCCATTGCTCCCTAATCATGCTCAATCAGTACCCCCTACGAGCAGCACCTGTTGTCCACCATAGAGAATAATTACAGATGATTTAGCACAGCGTGGGATGGTTTAGTTTAGTGCCTGTAAGGTAGGAAGGTTTAAAATACATTTTTAAAGGTTATAGAGCAATAAAGAAAAAGATGGACTAGAAGGAAAGATGAGATGCTGGGCTGCCTTTTCTCACCCATTTTGCCTGTTCTTTCTTTTTGTAAGAAAAAAGAACATATTTTGAATTTGTTCACAGCTGGACTTATGGTGCTGCAGGCTAAATATTTCTGTCTCTGCATTTTTCTTGGAGTATACGTCCAATAAGAGTTGGTCTTGACCTGCTGAGAACTCTGCTAGAGTAGAGAATGTACTCTATTATTCAAGGCCCATTCAGTTTTTGCCTCTTGGCTGAGACTGTCAAGTATTGCCAAATTCCAATTTGAACGACAGGGTTTGGGGCAGGGTTTTTTAGTTTATGTTTTTTTGTTTGCTTGCTCACTAACATCTAGCATAAATTAAATGGATTATGGGTCCCTTGATACCTTGGGCTTCTTGTGACTGGTTAACGCTGAAAATCAATACTGCCTCTCTGGTACAGACTTGCTGCTAGTTCAATGGCTAATAGGAAATGAGCACTCTGGAGCAATGATATTGTTCCTCAGTGCCCTCTACAATACTCTAGATTCTGTGAAACGAGCCTGGGTCCCTGGATTTTCATTTAAGCCATTAGTTAAGGTTCCACTGGCAACAGAAACAGTATGCTTCTACTGCAAAATGCAGCGGCCCGCCTCCTGACGGGGACAGGCCGCAGGGAGCATATAACACCTGCGCTCCTGGCATTGAACTGGCTGCCTATTGTCTTCCAGGCCTGATTCAAGGTGCTAGTTTTGACTTATAAAGCCCCACACAGCCTGGACCCTGCTTATCTGAAGGATTTCCTCACTCCCTGGACCTCTGGGCAGCCCTGCGGTCATCCGGGAGTGCCCTCCTAGAGGTCCTGCGTTATCGGCGGGTCCGTACAGACAGGCGGGCATTTTCAGCAGCCACTCCATCTCTGTGGAATGCCCTCCCAGCGGAGATCCACCTCAGCCCGAACCTTCTTGCCTTCCGCTGGCAATGTAAAGTGTGGCTCTTCCTTCAGGTGTCCAGTGATGGGGGAGGGGTTAATGGGTTGGAATGGGAGGTAGATATATTTTTTTTAGCACAGAAATGGTTTTATAGATTTTAGGATGTATATTTCTTATTACTGTATTTTGTATTTTTATATTTTACGGTTTTATACATGTTGAAGCCACCCCGAGTTGAAATCAGGAGAAAGGGGCAGGGTAGCAAATGTAAATAAATAAATAAATAAATAAGAGGGGGCAAGATGCCAGGTTGTGACACAGGATGTGTGGTACAGAGCTTAGCCCCACACAAAACAGATGGGAACAAGACTGGGCAAATCATGAGGATGAGCAGGATTAGAGAACCTGTTATGTGATACTCCTGTCATCTCGCCACCTCCTTGAAGGTGGTATTGTCAGGTCATGATGTCATATTTCACTGCAGCATGATGGTAATGGGTTCTTCCATCAACCCTAACTGAGCTGTATTTGTGCATCTAGAGGAGGAATAATTTTATTTCTGTAGCGTCCGTCCCCGTCAAATAGCATGTGGAGTGCGTCACACCATAATATGAACAAACAATATCAAATCCATTTAAAATATAAATACAATTAAAACATTTAAAAATGAGATGGTAAAGAGGGAAAGTAAAGAGAAAACACATTAAGGGGGACCAGCAGTGGATCCTAAAAGCACCTGGAGAACAAATAGGTCTTCAGGTGCTTTTTAAAGGTAAGAACGGAGGAACTGCGACAGACATCTGGAAGGAGCCAATCCCACACTGAGGGACCCACCACCACAGCAAAGGCCCGACCAACTTAAGGAAGCCATACAACTGCTGAATGACATGCTTAGTTGCCTCACTTTTAGTGGCCACACAATACCAATTTTGACAGAATCATTTAGCAAACTTCCTGCAAAGCTCACCACACTTTTGTTATTGTACCAGTAAATTCTACGACTTCTGAAGTGCTCTCTCTAGGAAGTATCAAAGACTTCAGACAATTTTCAAATACAAGGCAATGCATTACAGTTTGGAATTAGGAAAGCTGGCTAAGCGGGTACAGCTGCAACTATTTTGGCCTCCTGTCCCTTCTGGGGAGAAAACACAGTAAAAGCAAGTTAGTTCATCAAGACCTGAGATAATGACTTCCTCCAAAGTGTTACCAGCTAGAGGCCTGCATCTTGAGTAGGGCTGAAATGTGATCTCAAGTTTTTCTCGTTATCGTCGAGAATCACGGTTCTTGCTCATTTTAAGCGAGAAATGATAATTGAGAAAAATATCAATTCTTGACATTTCTCAGTCAAGAAATTTTTCTCAAAATACTGTTTATCATTTACTGTTACTGTTAACTGCAATTTACCATTACTGTATACCGATTTACCATGTATCACTTACCGTGTACTGTGTTCATCCCAGTTATGCGCATGCGTAAAGTGGCATTTTGCACTTCCGCATTACCTGAATGAAGGTTGTACATATTAAGCACTGCATGGTAAATTGGTATATGGTAAATGGTAAATTGCAGTAAACAGTAATGGTAAACAATAAAGAGTAAATGGTATTTCAAGAAAAAATTTGACCAAAATCTCAGTCTGTTATCGAGATTGTACTGAGATCTCAGTGACAATTCTCGATTCTCGCAATATTTTCACGAGAAAAAATTGCTCATTTTAAGCGAGAAATGATCATTGAGAAAAATACCGAATCTTGACATTTCTCAGCCCTAATTCTTGACCCCAGCAGAACTTGACAGGTCCCATCAGGTTCATAGCACGGCAGACACATTCTCAGCCCAAATCCATCAGCCTTGAACCAGACCAGGCTTCTCATCATTGGAGTGCTATTACATCAAAACACTTTGAGTGATGCTACATGAGCGCAGAGGGCCCGATCCCTACATGGCCACATGGCCGGCAATCTCTGCCTCCACACTGCGGGGCAAGTGTGGGGGGTTGGCCACATGGTTCAGGACTGGGCCTGCTTCCCGCTTCACTGTTGGGTGGGGGCAGAGGAGGGCACACACTCCTTCCATTCCCCACCCCGGCCTAACAACTTATTGGAAAGGGGAGGCTGAGTAGAGCGCATTCTCCTCTCCTCTCCTTGATCCACCTGCCAAAAAGCTGATCGGGGAGTATGAACTTAGGACCTTCTACCAGCAAAGCATGTACTCTACACCTGAGCCTAAGTCATGGGGAAAACATAGCTTAACGGGGAAGAGTCAACATGGATTTAAGAAAGGGAAGTCATGCCTCACTAACCTATTGGAATTTTTTTAGAGTGTAAATAAGCATGTGGATAAGGATGAGCCAACTGATATAGTGTATCTGGACTTTCAGAAGACGTTTGATAAGGTCCCTCATTAGAGACTCTTGAGGAAATTGAAGAGTCATGGGATAAGAGGCAGTGTCCTATCGTGGATTGACAACTGGTTAAAATATAGGCAGCAAAGAGCAGGAGACTAAATGGTCAGTTTTCACAGTGGAGAGATGTAACTAGTGGAATGCCCAAGGGATCTGTATTGGGACCGGTGTTGTTCAATATATTCATTCATAGGTGACTGGTAACTGTCGCTAGTTGGGGGGCAGGAGGGAGCACAGGAGTGGGTGCTAGGGAGAGAGCTTGGCAGTGGTTCTATAGAGATCTGGAGAAGGGAGTAAAGAGTAAGGTGATCAAATTTTCAGATGACACAAAGTTATTCAAAGTAGTTAAAACCTGAGTGGACTGAAGAATTTCAGGAGCATCTTGTGAGACTGGGTGACTGGGCATCCAAATGACATATGAAATTTAATGTGGACAAGTGCAAAGTGATGCACATAGGGAAAAATAACCCAAACTACATGTATACAATACTGGGTTCTAAATTAGGTGTTACCACTCAGGAAAGAATCTTGGAGTCTTTGTGGACAATACATTGAAATCCTTAGATCAGTGTGTGGCCACAGACAAAAAAGCAAGCAGAATGTTAGGAATCATTCAGAAAGGGATAGAGAATAAAACTGAAAATATCATAATTCCTCTATATAAATCTATGGTACAACCGCACCCACAGTATTGTGTGCAGTTCTGGTCACCCCATCTCAAAAAAGACACTGTAGAACAAGAAAAGGTACAGAGAAGGGCAATAAAAATGATCACGGTTATGGAACGGCTCTTGTATATAAAGAGAGGCTTGATAGGTTAGGGCTCTTCAGCTTAGAGAAAAGGTGACGGAGTGGATATGACTGAAGTTTATAAAATCATGAGTGGTGTGGAACACAAGTAGAGAGTGGTTATTTACCCTCTTTAACAGTAGTAGAACAAGGGGACACACTGCAAAATTAACTAGAAGCAGATTTAAAACAAATAAGAGAAAGTATTTTTTCACTTAGTGCACAATTAACTTGTGGAATTTAAGACCGGTAGTGTAGCTAGTTTTAAAAAAGGGATAAGTTCTTAGAGGATAGGTCCACTAATGGCTATTAGCTAAGTAGGTTTGGGGAATGTAACCTTTTACTGTTGGGGTCTGGAGCAACATGGAATGGATTGCCCATTGTGACCTGTCTGGTACTTCTCCCATGAGAAAGAGATTGGTCACTGTCGGAGACAGGATGCTGGGCTTGATGGACCACTCGCCTGACCAAATCCGGCACTTCTTTTCTTCTTATGGAATAGCACTCTGACTTTGGCCATTGACATGGTTGTACCTAGGTGTCCTCTTCCTCTGTTTTGACAGCATACATCCTCGGGATATATGTGGGGCCTGAGGCAGTTGAAATGAGAAGCTTTGCAGTAATAATGCCAGTGGCACTCAACTCATACTGAAGTCAACCAATTGCACCATAGATCCCTAAGACTGGCATGACTAAGGAAGCAGCAAAGAGAGTTTACCTTGCTGCTACCACAGCGTCTGCAAAGTCTCTTCCAGCAGGACTGTTCTATGTGGTAGCCAGCCTGGTTAACACTAGTTAATGTCAGATGACTGCAATGTTGTAGAAGCTGCCTTTGAAGAGTTTTTGGAGGCTGCAGCTGTTGCAGAATACAGCGACCCACCTTTGTCTCCAACCAGTATCTAAGTCATGATGCCCATTGTGATAAGTTTGATACCTACTTTGCTGACAAAATCACTCATATTCACCTTGACGTGGAGGTTGCTAGCTTGGCTGCAGAGTTTGAGGTTGCTGAAGCTCAGTCCTGTCCTTTTTATTTAGATCAGTTTCAATTTATATCTGACACCGATGTAGAGAGTGTGCTTGGGGTGACATGGATGACCAGTTGTGAACTAGTTTCATGCCTGTTCTGGCTGGTGAAAGACATTGGAGCCTTTGCTGGTTGGGGTCGTCAGAGCTTCCTTTGGGAGGGTAGGTGTTAGCTCCCGTTCTCGTCGTAGCCCTCCCCCCTGAAGATCCCGGGGTCTCCAGCCTCGGCAGCCCGCCTTGGCCCCTGCACTTGGGGAGATGCGCCGCTGCCAGTCTCAGAGGCGGCCGTGGCCACGCCCCCCACATCTCCGCAGCGGCGGGTTGCCGAGACAACCCAGCCTCCTGCTGATCCCAGAGTATCGCAACCCCTGATCCTGCGCATCGTGGGGTCAGGGCTTCGGCCGCTCCGTTGTTCGGCGCATCTGCAGGCGTGGGGGGGCAGAGCCAGAGGCATAAAAGCCGGCGCTGGGGACTTCCCAGTGCTGGTAACTGGAGCGAGAAGCTGGCCCCCTTGCAAGCAAAGTGTGCCTTGTTGTTTCTTGTGAATTATTGCCCTGCTGTGTATATCAGAAGTGCGTGTCACCACCCCATTGCTTTCCCCACGAGTGAGTGTGTGCAAGTAATAGAAATGTGTGAATGTGGTTCGGAAGTTCGGAGTTCGGACCAAACTCGAATAGTTCAGTCAACCGAACCGAACTTTCGAACCGAATTCGGTTGAATCCGAACCAGTTCAGAAGGCCAAAAAAACCCCGGTTTTGAATGTACAAACTCGGTTCGGAAGTTCGGAATTCGACTGAACTCAAATAGTTCCGTCGACCAAACTGAACTTTCGAACTGAACTCGATTTTCAAACCAAACCAAACTGAATTTCCAAACTCAGTTCTGTTCTCACATTCCTAGCAAGTAAGGTGGGTGGCAGACAGGTACCTTCCCCTCCAAGTCCCGGGCCTTCCTTCTCCTTCCCCACGAAGCGTGTGTGTGTGTCCCCGTCTCCCCCACCCCCACACCCTAGCCCTGGTGTCCCGCACCATCCCCACTATCATTGTCTGACCATCTCCCCCTCCCCAGAGTGCGTGCTTGTGCAGGCTGAGTATAACGGGAGGTTTGGGAGCTCACTATAGCTCACTATAGGGGACTCGGTCTCTATGAGATCATAGGGGCCGTATACTAGCCTGACGGGCTTCGTTACCTCAGTGTCCACTGGCAGAGCATGAGTGGGGGTTGTGACAAGGAATGAGTGGTGCCCCAGGGAGGTTTCCCCCTTTTCCCACTGACAGAATTACCAGCATACCTTTCCCCCTCCCTGAGTGCAGCATGGAAGGGGCTGGGGATTTAGTCGAACTTATCCGGGCTGTACAGTCCCTGGTCTTAGAAATGAAGGACTTACAGGCCCAACATAGGGACTTAGCAGCTGCTGTGGCCGGACAGGCAGGGGCAGCTGGTCCCGGTGGGGCACCAGCTGCGGAGATGCCTCCTGCCCCTCTGGTTCCTCCAGCTGGCAGGGTGGCAACACCCCGAGAGCCCAAAGGACCTAAGTTGGAAAAAATTTGTGGGGACCAATGAGCCTTTCAGGGATTCCTGGCCCTTTGTAAGCTGACCTTTACTATGAAGCCCACTACTTATGCCACCAATACCCTGAAGTTCATAATTGGACATTTAGGCAGAACTGCCTTACAGTGGGCAACTACCCTGTTACAAGGGAAAAGCCCCCTCTTATCAAAGTATACTGACTTCCTGAAGGAATTTGCATTCTTGTTTGACTATCTCCATCGGGTTAGGGATGCCGAGGCCACTATTATGTCCTTTAGACAGACCTGGGGGAACCTTCTGGAATATATCATGCAGTTCCAGCAGTTAGCGCTGGAACTCCAATGGCCTACTGAGGTCTTGTGGGTTTTGTTCCGGAAGGGTCTCAGTGAGGAGTTGAAGGACCAACTAGTCATCGCGCCACTCCCGGACACGTGGGGAAAATTAGCCATGCTCACATTACAGATCAATGACCACCTAGCTGAACAACGGTGGGAGAGAAAACAAGAGTCCCATACGTACCTTCCTAGACTTATGGTCAGGGCGACACCTGCCTTAGGGGAGGCTAGGGAGGGTGGACCTGAGCCGATGCAGCTAGGGGCATCCCGAGGGCCCCCCACATGGGAGGAAGGGGAGCGAAGGCGCAAGTCCCGGGCATGTTGTTATTGCAGGGAGTCTGGTAATTTTGTTCACGAGTGTCCCTCCGTACCACCCCAGCGAAGGGACCAGGGAAATGCCAGGGGCCGGGATGAACAGGCCCCACCCGGGGCATAAAACACCTCCCCTCTGTGCTAGATAAACCTGACAATCATTTCTGGGTGCCTCTAACCTTCACCCTAGGGCCACAATGGTCCCTAGTTGTGTGGGCCCTTATTGATTCTGGAGCCTCGGGCAACTTCATTGACTTGGGCCTGGTACGAAGCTACGCGATCCCTACCTACCCGAAATCAACCCTAGAGTCTATTCATTACATAGATGCCTCACCTTTGGTGTCGGGTCCCAATTCTCGACAAACAGAGAAGTTACTGTGCGCGATGGAAGATCGTCAGGAAACATTCTCGTTGGATGTGGTCTGCACCCCCTTGTTTCGTGTGGTGCTAGGATTACCCTGGCTTAGACAACATGACCCACAGATCTCTTGAACAACTGGCAAACTACAATTTATTTCCTCCTATTGCACCCAGGCGTGTCAACCCCTTGTAGCCGGGGTAAAAGGAGCGCTGACTATGATCAGCACCCCTGTTTCAGCCAGGCAGAACATCCCTTACGAATACCGTAAGTACGCGGATGTGTTCAGAAAAACCCAGGCAGCAGAACTTCCTCCCCATCAACCATACGACTGCCCCATCGACCTTCTCCCAGACACAGAACCTCCTTTTGGCCGGATTTATGCGTTGTCGACCTCCGAACTTGGAGCCCTGAGGCAGTACCTAGATGAGAACTTGCAGAATGGATTTATTCGCCACTCTAGTTCCCCTGCAAGGGCGCCAATCTTTTTCATGCCTAAGAAAGACAGGGGATTGCGTCCCTGTATTGACTTTCGGGCGCTTAACAGTGAAGAATCGCTACCCACTGCCCTTAATCCCCAAACTATTGAATCGTCTGCAGGGAGCCCGCATTTTCACTAAACTGGATCTGCGGGGAGCCTACAAATTAGTTCAAGTGCAACAGGGGGGTGAGTGGAAAACTGTCTTCCGCACTTGCTAGGGCCATTTTGAGTATCTTGTTATGCCGTTCAGCCTCATGAATGCTCCGGCCACCTTCCAGCATTTTATTAATGACATTTTTCGTGACATTCTAGACACCTTTGTGATTACCTAGCCCCCACCGTTGGAAGCACATATTTCACATGTACGTCGAGTACTACAGAGACTACGAATGCATAAACTGTACTGCAAGAGAGAAAAATGCGTCTTTCATCTTACTACAGTGGACTTTTTAGGCTTTGTCATCAGCCTAGCAGGGATCAAGATGGACAAGCGAAAAGTAGATGCCCTCCAACGATGGCCTGCACCTAAGGCAGTGAAACCATTGCAGCGCTTCCTCGGAAGCACCAATTATTATCAGCACTACATTCCAAATTACGGAGGGATCACCACGCCACTAACACGTCTCCTAAAGAAAGGCCAAGGGTATCTATGGGGGCCCGAACAGAAATATAGTTTTGACTACTTGAAAAAGGCTTTTGTTACAGCTCCCCTTCTACAGCACCCTGACTTTGAGAAACCGTTTCACGTGGAGGCCGATGCCTCCAGTTCCACGATCGGGGCAGTCCTACTGTAAGAAGAACCAGACCAGACACAATTTCTCCCCTGCGCATACTACTCTTGACAGTTAACTGCAGTCGAACGAAACTACACCATCTTGGACCAGGAACAGTTGGCCATCAAAGCAGCCTTTGAAACCTGGCGGCATTACCTTGAAGGGGCCAAACATCCTGTCTCGGTCACAACCAACCACAAGAAACTTACCTTCCTTCAAACAGAACAGATCACCAATGCTCGGCACACCTGCTGGGCTCTGTTCTTTGCGTGATTTGCATTTACCATACACTACTGCCAGGGACGTTTGAACATCCTTGCGGACACCTTATCCCACCATAATGAAGACCAAAACCTCGAGACCCAGCCACAAGGAGCCATCCTGGACTACAAGGTTTTCGAAGCCACGTAATTGTCTCTGGACCAACCGAAACAAGTGGGGTCCCAGGAATTAAAGATAGGCGATGACCCCTTATACGAAGAAGAAGATGGGGTGATCAAAAGAGACGGTCGACTTGTCGTCCTGCCCTCGTGTCGACCTCATGTATTGTGGGACCACCACGAAGTCCCTTTGGTGGGTCATCCAGGACTTGAACGCACCTGCCACTTACTTCAACGCACCTTCTGGTGGCCTACGCTGAAGCAAAATGTACAGCAACATGTAAACGCATGCACCATTTGTGCACAGACAAAGGTGCCCCAAAAGGCCCCAGTAGGGCTCTTACAACTAGCCCCCTTACCGCAAGTCCCATGGCAACGAATTTCACTTGACTTTATTGTGGAATTTTCCCCTTCTCGGCGATACACTGTGATCCTTGTTGCCGTGGATCATTTTACAAAGATGGCCCACTTTGTGGCATGTAAAGGATTACCCACAGCCTATAAAACTGCCATGCTCTTTTATCCACCATATAGTTAAATTATATGACTTGCCTCTGGAAATTGTAAGCGACAGGGAGTCTCAGTTCACCTCCCATTTTTGGAAAACACTATTTAAAATACTGCAAGCTACCTTAAAACCCACCACGGCGTACCATCCACAAGCCAATGGGCAGGTGGAGTGGTTAAATCAAAATCTAGAACAGTACCTGCATTGCTACACATCCTACTTACAAGACGATTGGTATGCCTGGTTACCGATGGCGGAGTTAGCCTACAACAACGCGCCGAATGCATCAATTGGAAATTCTTCCTTTTTTACAACGTATGGCTTCCACCCACACATTGGAGCCTTTGATTTCCCATCAGTACGGGTCCCCACCTCAGGCGCCCTTGCCTGCCAAATCCATGAGACCCAAGCCACTGCAAGGACAGTCCTGGAAAAGGCTCAGCAACGATACAAGACACAAATGGATAAACATCACCGGGACGCACCCCCCTGCAGCCCGGTGACTACGTGTGGATCGATCGTCGCCATTATCTGACGACTCGCCCGTCCGCAAAGCTGGACTACAAATACATCGGCCCGTATCCGATCCTACGACAAGTAAACCCGGTCACCTATATGGTGCACTTGTCCCCTCGCCTGCAAATTCACCCAACCTTCCACATTGCTATGTTGAAGAAAGCTGATCCTCGAGCGCCCTTGGCGGACCCCGCTCACCCAAACACCGTTCTCCCTGTCAAGTCAAGCCCCGACTACGAGGTGAAAGCCATTCTAGATTCCAAGTTTCTCCATGGTCAGCTGAATTACTTGATAGACTGGGTGGGGTATGGCCCCAACAACCGTTCTTGTGAGCCAGCCTCTGGTGTTTCGGCCCCGCACCTTGTTCATCAGTTTCACCTGCGTCACCCCCTATGGCCCAGGCCGTCCTGGACCTTTGGCCAGGGGGCTCACAGGGGTGTACTGTTAGCTCCCGTTCTCGCTGTAGCCCTCGCCCCAGAAGATCCCAGGGTCTCCAGCCTCAGCAGCCCGCCTTGGCCCCTGCACCTGGTGCAAAGACGCTGCTGCTGGTCTCAGAGGCAGCCATGGTCACACACCCTGCATCCCCGCAGCAGTGGGTTGCTGAGACAACCCAGCCTCCTGTCGATCCCGCAGTATCGCAACCCCTGACCCCGTGCACCGCGGGGTCAGGGCTTCAGCCGCTCCGTTGTTCGGTGCATCTGCAGGCGTGGCGGGGGGCAAAGCCAGAGGCATAAAAGCCACCACTGGGGACTGTCCAGTGCTGGTAATCAGAGTGAGAAGCCATCCCCCTTGAAAACTAAGTGTGCCTTGTTGTTTCTTGTGAATTATTGCCCTGTTGTGTGTATCACAAGTGTGTGTCACCACCCCATTGCTTTTCCTACGAGTGAGTGTGTGTGAGTAAGGTGGGTGGCAGACAGGTTCCTTCCCTTCCCAGTCCCAGACCTTCCTTCCCCATGAAGCGTGTGTGTATTTCCCTGTCTCCTCCACCCCCAACCCCGGACCCTAGCCCTGGTACCCCACACCGTCTCCACTATCATTGTTCGACCCTCGCCCCCTCCCCAGAGCGCGTGCTTGTGCAGGCTGAGTGTGATGGGAGGTTTGGGAGCTCACTATAGTTCTGTGCCCTATGATGATAAGGGACCCGGTCTCTGTGAGATCACAGGGCCCACATACTATCCTGATGGACTTCGTTACCTCGGTGTCCACTGGCAGAGCGTGAGCAGGGGTTGTGAGAGGGAATGAGTGGTGCCCCAGGGAGGTCCCGCCCCCCTTTCCCCACTGACAGTAGGATGCCGGTGTGGTGTCAGGTCTTGCTTCCTGTCAGATTTTCCTACTGTTAGCAATTTCTGACAGACTAGTCTGTCAAAAAATTGTACTTGTCAGAATTTCCTACCTGCAATAGCAATTCCTCACAGACTAGTGCTAACAGGAAGTGCTACCCATCAAAAACACCAGCTTCCCTTAAAACTGTGATTATCCAGCCCCTGTGCAAGAAACCATCATTTGATGCTGCTCTCTGGCCAGTTATAAACCTGTCTCTAACCTCCCCCTTTTAGGGAGGTTACTGAACAGGCTTGATCTTGACGCAGTTGTATTCCTGGACCCTTGTCAGTCCTGCTTTCATTTTGAGTATGGGATTAAAACAATGCTTGTGTAATGTGGCCCTGGTCAACGATCTTTGCCTGGAGATCGACAGGGGAAATTATACCCTGTTGATCCTTTTAGACCTTTCGGAGGCCTTTGACCCAGTGAATCATGAGGTTTTGTTGGGGGTGAATGTGGGACTCAGCAGGGGTGAAAGGGCCCACTCTTAAGTAGGGATGGGCGAACAGAAAGCGGTTTGGATGTTCGAACATTCAGTCGTTCGGTTTGAAACCCAAGTTCGGGTTTCATTGTTCGGTTCAGCCGAGTTTGGTTTGGCCGAACTTGGCAGAACATTTAAAAATAGCGCTATCAATACCGAAAAACAAAACCAAATTTTTGGTCCTGAAAAGACATTTTTCCTGCCCCTGAAGTGATCCAAACTCATCCGAACACAACTGAACTGTTCGGTCGTTTAAGAGTTCGGTTCGGACGTCCGGTTCGGACATCTGAACAGACCGAGTTCGGTCCGAATCCGAACATCTGAACTGCATTCGCCCATCCCTACTCTTAAGTGGTTCCACTCTTTCCAGTCAGGGAGGTCCCAGAGTGATTGCTCATCATCCCAACGGAATCTCACCTGTTCGGTTCCACAGGGTTTCATTCTGTCTTCCCTCCTGTTCAATGTTTATTCAAGACCACCAGGCAAGGTTGAATGTAGATTTGGAGTGCAGTGTCATCAGTATGCTGATTACACCCAGTTCTATGCCTCTTTTTCATCTGACCCACATCCTACACTCTCAGTGCTTACGCAGTGCTCGGCTGCCAGTTGAAGCTGAATCCAGAGAAGACTGAAATGATGGTTGACTAGCCCTGTAACCTGAAGGGGATAGGGACTACTGTTATCAAAAGAGTCCATCCTCCTCTGGTCACTCAGGCTTGTAGCCTTGGGGTGCTCTTGGATCCCTTGTTGCGCCTAAAACATCAGGTTATATCGGTGGCCAGGAGTGCTTTCCACCCATTGGTGAGGTGGCTGTGACCTTTTCTGTCTGATTCAGACTTGGCCATCGTCATCCATGCTTTTGTAGCCTGAAGGCTAAACTACTGCAGTGATGTAGGAGCTGCCTTGAAGACTGTTCAGAGACCACTGGGGTGGGCTTCCCGAAGCACATTACACAGGTGATCCAAAGTCTGCACTGGCTGCCAATAATGTTCTGGGCACAATTCAAGGTACTGGTTTTGACTTATAAAGTCCTTAATGGCTTGGGCCCTGCATATCTAAAAGACCATCTTCCTCACTATGTTCCATCACGTTCTCTCACTTCAGCTGGGGATGCCCTCTTGCGAATACCACCAATGCATCAGGTTCAGACAATGCAAGTGCACAGAGACACATTCTTGGTGGCTGCCCCACAGCTTTAGAACTCTCTACCCCTGGAGGATCGCTAAAGCCCAACCATAAGTACCTTCATCAGGCTATGTAAGACCTTTTTATTTGGTTGGGCTTTTAACAAGTAGGGATAGGGTTTGGAGAGTGGTGGTGACTGAAAATGGTTTTAATGGGCTTTTATTTGTTTGATCTGGTTTTTATATTTTTGTATTGTGAGCCACCTGAGCCTATGGGAAAGAGTGGGATATACATAAATATAAAGAAAGAAAGAAGCTGTGTGATTTTTCATTTGCATAATTCTGGCCATCCCAAACAAAGTAGGTTCCTCAGGATTCAACACTGTTCCCAGAAGTATCACCCATGAAAAAATATTTCAAACAATGATAAGATGTTAATTTCTGTGAAACTCAGTTTAGCGTTTTGTCATGCCACAAATACACTGCCTTTGTGGGGGTTTTTGTTTAAAAAAACCCGCACCCCATGCCAATTAATACGCATTTTAATCTATCCCTTCTCCGAGACAAAAATGGAGCTGAGCCATTGACTGTAGTGCATAGAAGACTGCATCTTGAATGTCTCAACTTCAGTTCAGCAGTAGCAATCTAGAGAAGGGTTTTGCTAGGGTCTAACGTTTCAATATTGTGTTGTTTATGTCCAACAGACATGCAGACTTTATTAGCTTTGCTTTTGCACAGCATACTGTAAAGTGGTTTCTGTAACAGACAACCTAGAATTCCATTCTAAGATGCCAGCGGTTCTGTTTCGCAGAACAGTTCTGTGAAAACTAAATGGCTGAAAAAAATTTGATTGGAATTCCGATCGGAAAAAGTTTTTCATTGGAATTCCGATCAAACCATTTCACGCATGCGCAAAACAGCCAGTGCTGTACAAGAAAATGGTAGCTGCCAAAGTAAAATTCTTTTTGACCATTCTGATTGGAAATTGGAACAGAATCTCATCCATTCTGATTTTTGATTGGAATTATTAATTATTAATTTATTATTATTATTATTATTATTATTATTAAGCATTTATATAGCACCAACAATGTACCTGGCGCTTTACAAAGTAATTGAGTAGACATGGTCCCTGTCCAAGGGCTTATAATCTGAGAGACGGGAGGGGGGGAGAGACGAAGGAAGGGGAACACAGGGAGAGACAAGGGGTGCAACATTCACGAAGATGCGAGGTCCCAGGTGCACGTGCTTGGCTTGGTCGAAATGCACGGTTCCAACAGAATCATAATCAAGGTGCAAATTTTGCTTCTGTCCTTGTTTCAAAGTTCATGTCAGCAACTTGCAACTCCAGTGTAGTACTCTAGTGGATAAGGTAATGGAGTTGGACCTAGGAGACCAGGATTCAAATCCCATTTGGCCATGAACTCATTGGGTGGCTTTGGGCAAATCACTGTCTCTCAGCCTTAGTTCCCCATCTGTCCACACAGGTGACTTGTGCCCCCCCACCAGATTTTCAGAAGACCCACAGAACCCCAGCCCAGCCCATACTCCTGTGCCCCTCCCCCCCATCAACAGCTACCAGTCACCTTTGGGTGGAAACAGACGTGATGCTAACCCTGCTTTAACATTTCCTATGCATGTTGCAGGGCTGCATAGGGCACCAATACAGCCCTGCAATATGTATAATAAATGTTAAAGCAGGGTTAAAGTGGAGTTAACATCATGTCAAATCAAAATTTATTATTATGACAAGACCTTAGGCCATAGTCCACACTAAAAAGACATACAATACAAAGAAAAAACATGCATCCTAAAACACACAAAATTCTCATTACAACGGGTAATGGCCATAACTGCCCATTCCAGGTGGTCTATAGTACAGTGCAACACACATAATACAGAATACCTTACAATGCAGTCAAAACAGCTAAAATAAAGGCTACACTCCCTAGCCGTAAAGGGGATAGTTAAAAGACAGTAAAACAAACAAACAATTTAAAGCAATAACCTGCAGCGACCTGAACTGGAGGAATTTTTTCCTCTCGTCCATGGCTAGACTGAGGAATTTCATAGTGGAGACAGTTACCTCTGGGCGCACATCGCATAGAGCCATATGGGTAAGGAACATGCTTGTTGCCCCTGGAAATCTATCAGCCAGTTCCTGCAAGAATTTGAGTCTTAGTGTGTCATACAACCGACATTCAAATAGGACATGGTGCACTGACTCAGCCGCCAGCAAATCATGGGGACCCCCGAAGGGGGTCCCCATAAAGTGCCCTTCGAGAACAGCAGTGGGGAGCGCATTTAGCCTAGCAGAGAGAAACAGCTGTTTTTCTCTAAAGGTAGTTACAGTGGATAAAAAGTGAGCCATTTTACCGAGCGGGAGAGCCAGTACTCTGTACCCATTCAAATGGGGGGAGCTGGCAACTATCGTCAGCTCCTGCTTATAGTTAACATCTCTAGATCTGCTGATGATCTCTCACCTTGCTACAGCAAGTTCTTTAGTTTGCAAATATGCCTCAGAGAATCCCAAATGCACCAAATGTCTAGCCACAGTTTGTGCCAGGAGCCCACAAAGGTGTCGTGGAATACCAGTCTAGTCAGGCCAGTGCAGGAAGCCCTGCTTTTCTTTAGCCAATAAAGCAATGCCTGTTCCCAGGCCACACTTGTCCACCCTCAGACCCCAGCCTCAAGCCTCATGGAAGCTGCAGGAGTCCCATTCGGGAGCTTGGTTATCTGGCTCATGAATCTAGTTTGAACAGAGTTGAGATTTTTGTCCCAAAGCAGGGCTCATATCTCAGCTCCATATAAAAGGGAGGCCCTCACTTTAGTCTCGAAGACCTTAACTGCCAGATCCATATTGCTCCTTCCCGAACCCGAGAAGAACCTTAAAATTGCTGATATTTGGCTCTTGGCAGCCACTTTAGCCCTCGAGACATGGTCATTCCACAATCCATTTGTGGCAAAAAGAAGGCCCAAATACCTATAGGACATCTGCTGCAGAATTTCCCCGTCACCAATAGGCCATCTGGAGATCTGCCTAGCCCTAGTAAAAACTAGGACATTAGACTTTGAGAAGTTAATAGTCAAGCAGTTGGAATGACAATAGTTTTTAAAGGTGGCTAGCTGCCTCAACAGGCCAACCCTGGTCTGAGAAAAGAGAACCAAATCATCTGCATAAAGCAGGACGCCAATTGGCGTAGTGGCCAGTTTAGGGGGGAAGAAGCTTTGAGCTCTCATTACTGGAATGACATCATTTATAAATAAGTTAAACAAGGTTGGCGCCAACACACAACCTTGTCTAACACCTTGCTCAACCAATTCATCTGGCGTAAGCTGTCCCTTCAAATTTGTTCTAATGGCCACAGTTGTATTTCTATACAAGGCCTGAATTAAGGTAAGCAGCCTTTTGTCGATACCAAGGAGAGTTAGCTTTTCCCACAGAAGGATCCTATTTGCTGAATCAAATGCCGCCCTTAAATTGAGAAAGGCGGCGTATAGTTTCCCATTCAGTGATCTATACTTTTCTACCAAATGGAGAAGAATCAGACAGTGGTCCAGCATAGAGCGATCTTTCTGGAACTCAGCCTGTTCTGGGTATGGTATATGGTTTTGCTCTATCCATGACAAAAGTTGTGCAAGGAGATACTTAGCATAAATTTTGCTCCCCACGCTAACCAAACTAATTTGCCTATAGTTAACCGGGGCAGATCTTGCCCCTTTTTTATAAATAGGCATCACCACCACCTCCTGGCTCCACTAATTGGGGATAACTTCTGTCCTGTTTATCTCCGTAAATAGCCTTGCTAGGACCGGGAACCACTAATTGGCTCTCCCTTGGATGGCATCAACCTGGATCAAATCCGGGCCTGGGACTTTGCCCTTCTTAAATGTGTCAATGATCTCACAAACCTCCTGTAAAGACACTGGAGTCCACTCTGGCAAGGCATGATCCATACGCCCTATACTGGCTTGATCCCCCACCAGGAGACATGGGCCATCCCTCTGAGAGAATTTAATAAATTCCACCCACTCCAGAGGGGGAATTGATCCAGACCCTCCAGGACATGGCCTTGAGATGGCCCCACTAATTATGCGCCAGAATGTTCTTGTGCCATTAGTGCTACTAGCCTTAAGAAGCTCTTGCCATCTATTATGAAAGTACACTTTCTTCTTCTGCCGCACTAAGTCCTTATATCCCTTCTTAAGTTGGAAATACCGGGCTGGCAGGCACGTCTGTACCCCTGCCTGTACTCTTTATAAATGTCCCTCTCATCTTTTGACACTCCATGTCAAACCAAGACTGTGAGGTGGCCAGTGAGACACCCTGACCAGACCTAGTCTGGGCCACCTCAGTCAAGCGAAGCTTCACATACTGGATAAAAATATTGTAGATCTCAACAGATCCATGTCCAGATCCTCCTACTAATATATTATCCCTGGCCTCTACCCAAATGTCCTCTTCCAAAATCTCACCCCAAACCAGGGCTGCTCTGTCATTCCATTTCGGATAATGGCAATAATTGGCATAGCTACCCCACAGCACCCCATCAGCCTTTGGGGGTACAGCCTCCCCGACTCTATCCAATACCAGAGACAATGGCAGGTGATCAAAGAGTGGGCAGGGCAATATCTCAAAATATTTCACAAATCTGTGCGTAATGCTTGTGATTGCCACATAGTCTATGACGCTACACCCCTGGTGCCCCACAAAAGTAAACTCCCCCGCAGGATCTTGAAAGCCTGTACCATTAAGTAAATAGAGATTCAGCCCTGCCAACAGCTCTGCAAACCTGACTCCAGAAGAGTTACATTTCAGGTCCTTAGACACGCTACTATTAAATGAAATAAGCTTGTTTTCAGAGCAATCATCCAAGTATGGTAGCAGCACTGTATCGTCTGTGCCCAGCCTGGCATTAAAGTCCCCCATCACCACACAAGGGGCATTGGGGTACTTAACCAGGACCTCACTGATTGCATTTTCCACCTTAGCCCAAAGACTTACACTATAGGTTCCTGCATTCACTGGGGGAATATACACATTTAAAAGCACCCAGGAGCACTATAGGTTCCAACAGCCATCACAACCCCTAACAAAAAGGGGGGATATCTTATTTCATTAATCAGCTTGATCCCTGCCTCATCTGCCAATAAACAGGCCAAGCCTCCGCTTGCTCTTCCCCTTGTCGCGATCATAACAGCTGGCAGGGAGACTGCTGCAGTGTATTGCTCAAGTTCCATATTTCCCAGGGCCCATTTTTCCTGAATGAGTACCACCTGGTACTGCCTAAGAAGAGCTTCAAACTCCCCACACCCTCTATGGGAGTCCCAGCCTGATATGTTCCAGGAACAGATTGAGATAGAAGAAATAAGACTCTGTGTCTGTCACAAATCCTCCTGTCTAAGGACCCCGGGGTATGCATGGTTGAAAACATCATGTCTGTTTTCACCCTATGTCTTTCAATGGGAATAATAATGACTTACCTCACAGGCTTGTTGTGATGGTGAACTAGATAAAGATAGCAGAACACTTTGAACGCTGAACGTGGTATATAAATGATGATAATAAAAGCTGTCACCTACAACCCAGTTTAATTAGGTGCTAATGTGTTGTACTGTAACTAGACTTTTATAGCTGTAATTGGTTTCATAGATCAAATGGGGTGCTTATTGTTGCTGAGCTTTCTCCTTGTTAGAGTAGAAGATGCTCAGCACAGCTGAAAATCTAGCTGATAATCTTTTATAGCTTCCAATAATATTTTAGATGCCTAATTGTGAGCATTGTTTTTTTGACTAATCTACTCTGCAGGGTCATTCAAATCTTTCCAATCCACGGGGCTGTAACGTCTGATATGAAGCTGCGCTAGAACAATTGTTTGAAATGAATGACCAATCCAGAACTATTGTTTCCACTCCTATCTTTGGAGAAATGAAAGATACACATTAGAAAAGGAATAATTCCTAGCCTCAGGAAAGACCCAGTGTGGCTTGAAAGCTTGCACACTCTCCCCAGCAGAAGCTGGTAGAATGAAAGATATAATCTGAACGACTTTGGGTGTTTTTAGATAAACGCCTCCCCACCCGATGCCCGCCCATCACGCATGTTTCAGGGCCACAGTGGTGACCTATGCTTCCCTGCAACATGCATGATGGTGGGTGATTGGTGGGTAATAGGTGGGTTGGCGCTTGTCTAAAAACACCCTTTGTCTCCATCTTCTACGCTAGCAAAGATAAAATACCATTTCCTGCTGGTGAAATTTTAAGGAACAGTCTCCCATTTTGAAAGAGAAAATACAAACTAGTGTAGGAGATGGGTCCGATGTGACAGTGATATCTACCAGTGTAACACAGGCCATTTTTAAACAGACACGTCTGGGAGGCAGGTCCTTGTGCGCTGCATAGAGCGTCCACACGTGTCCAGAGAAGGGGCGGGGGAGGACCAAATGGGCCAGGGATTGGTGTGTGCCCCTACCCATGTACAGTTTGGCCTGCCACCACACAGAGCATCCCAGATTATTCCCTGATACTCCATGCGTAGACATGAGTGGGTGGTGAATGGGTCATGGGAGCACACACACACCCATGCCACCTTTAGATAGGTGTCTGGATGTGTGGGGGATGGGTGGACCTCCATGTTTGCATCTTGTCTAAAAGTGGCCACAGATATAAAAGATATCACCTGAGCTATTTTGTCATCATCTATTACTTAGGGATGGGCGAACAGATCGCGGTTCGGGTTCGGCCGTTCAGTTCGGCTGCGTTCAGTTCATCCATTTGGTTCGTCCGTTCGGTTAGTTCGCCGGGTTTGGGTTCGGCCGTTCGGTTCGGGTTCGGCTGTTTGGGAAATGTTTTTATATGGGTTTTTTTTGTTTGTTTTTTACATGGGTTTTTGTTTTTTTATTTGGTTTTATATGGTTTTTGGTTTTTTTATTTGTTTTTTTTATTTTTGTATGGGTTTTTTTTTTAATCTAATATTATAAATATCTTTCTACACTAAATCTAACTGCTATTAACTATTCTAAATGCTATGAACTAAATGGATTATCTAATAAGTACACAGCATTTCCCAGCTCCCCAATCCATTGCAATCCTCCTCCCATTTCACCCATCCAACCCATCTACCCCCATATTCTCATTCATTTATTTATATTAGCTTAGATAGATTTAGTGGTTATTTTTTGTTTTTACCCCTCCCTGTGTTCAATCTTCCTTCCTTCCTCCCCCCTCCATTGAATCCTTTCCTTCTCCCATATATTGCATCCCAGATTCCCTTCCCTTCCCCTGTTTTCCATTTAGAGTAGGATTATTAGATTGCTTTAAGTTTCATTTCAGTTTTGTACTGAAACCTTGTGTTGTTTGTGATTCCCCCATCCCATATCTATCTATCGATCAATAGATAGATAGATAGATAGATAGATAGATTAGATAGTAGACAGTTGTATGACTTAGCTTAGTGATAGAGACAGCGTTAGTGATTTAGTTTTAGTGTTTGTAGGAGGCCTACTCCTACAACACAATCTAATAATCCTACTCTAAATGGAAAACAGGGGAAGGGAAGGGAATCTGGGATGCAATATATGGGAGAAGGAAAGGATTCAATGGANAAGGGAAGGGAATCTGGGATGGAATATATGGGAGAAGGAAAGGATTCAATGGAGGGGGGAGGGAGGAAGGAAGATTGAACACAGGGAGGGGTAAAAACAAAAAATAACCACTAAATCTATCTAAGCTAAGCTAAATAAATGAATGAGAATATGGGGGTAGATGGGTTGGATGGGTGAAATGGGAGGAGGATTGCAATGGATTGGGGAGCTGGGAAATGCTGAGAGAGGGAGCCTTCTGAAATGCCTGCTGTTCAGGAACAGTGACTAGCTCAGAAGGTGTTGGGAAGGGGGGAGGCAGATAGTTTTGTTTCTTGCAAGCATTCTCCACCCCGGGTGCCTGGAAGTCTGCTCCTCAGCTGACTACCCCTCCCTGTCATGTTTGACCTTCCAGTGACCCTTTTTTTGCCACCCGAACTCACCCGAACGCGATCTGAACTGACCGAACTGTTTGGTCATTTCGGCGTTCAGAGGTTTGTTCTGTTCAGTGAGTTCATGTTCAGATTTGGGTTCGGTCGTCCGAACAGGCCGAGTTCAAGCCAAACTCCGAACTTCCGAACCACGTTCGCCCATCCCTACTATTACTTTTGAGATCAGCATGGCAACCATATCCTCTCTCTGATCAGTTATGATCCTCTCTCTGATGCAATTCAAATAAGATTACTAACTGCCTTTAGACGTGTTTTTTTTCCTATGACTTAAAATGGTAGCTGTACAGACTTTTATTGCAAAGAGTGGTATGTTAAAGGAGCTAATCTTGAGGAGTCTATCAAAACAGACTATGATGGTCTGCAAACATGTGACAGTTTACTAACAGTTGTGTTCATTTGTGCAAAGGGGGGATAAAACTCTGCCAAGATCAGAAGGGCTGGATTTTACACCTCCATTGTTCAAGTGCAAATGATATTAAGAAAATGATAAAAAGCTAAAAACCAAAGCAAAATGGGCAACATTGTGTCTTCAGAAATGTACTTAGATTGCAATGGCTAATATAGTGCTGACCTCTAGGCTGTGTGTCACAATATCAATAATAGCAGTTTCTTTCCCGAGAGTGATAGTGGAATGAGGAAAGGGGTGGAAATGGAAAAACCTTGTTGTGGAATGAACCATCTGCCTGCTGTCGTGGGATGAGTGTTGGGACTGAACGGGTCAGTCTATGGCACTGCCAAGGCAGACAGAGTCTGGGCCAGCACAGGGGCTGGAGCCACCATCTGGGGCACTGTGCGTGGTGGCAGTGACCAGGCAATGGCTGGAGCAGGAGTTGGGGCTGCATTCAGATCTGGAGCAGGCACTGGAGCTGGTGTTTGAACTTGGGAGAGCTGTCAGTAGTGGCCGGGAAGTGAGCACAGGAACTGGGGCTGGTGCTGGATCAGGAACCTGGCGCTGGAGCAGGGGTCTTGAGCACTAGAGCTGGTGCCAGAATCTGGAGTGTTGGGGCCTCTTGCAGGTTCCATAATTTAAACCCAAGTTTAAATTTCTGTGTCATTCCTGAATGCGGCGGCCCGTCTCCTAACAGGGCCGGGCTGATGAGAGTACATAACACCAGTGCTCCATGCGCTGCACTGGCTGCCTGTAATGTGCCGAGCCAGGTTCAAGGTATTGACATTGATCTATAAGGCCCTGTACGGTCTTGGACCTGGATACCTCAGGGACCACCTCAACCTCCGTGACTCAGGATGGACTCTCCAGTCCACCGGGGGCGCCTTCTTGGAGGTCCCCTGCGTAAATTGGGGGGCTACAATGGAGAGGGCATTCTCGGTGCCTGGGACCCGGCTGTGGAACTCCCTCCCAGAGGAAGCACGACTGACCACGAGTCTGCTGGCCTTCCGTTGGGCCTGCAAGACATGACTGTTCTCCCAGGCCTTCGGAGGCGGGGAGGGAAGGGTGGGATAAATTTTTGTATGGGGGTATTTTAAAATTGTTTTAAATATGTGTGGATTTTTATATTGTTTATTTTATGTTGGAAGCCACCCCGAGATGCCATAGGCATAGGGGGCAGCATATAAATGGAATTAAATAATAAAATAATATTACAATTACACTGATTCTTTTGCCAAGCTGGGAACAGAACCCAAATCTATTGCCTTAACCACAAAACCATGAGTCTCGTCCTGAGCAAAACAGCTGAATTGTTTTATACAGCTCCAGTGATGATATAATGGTTTATATCTCTTCTTCTGATATCGTAGCAGCTATGTTGGTACTAAGGCTGAAACAAAAATCAAAATGATTCTCGTGAGATTCGAGAACTGGCAGTGAGATCTCAAGAAGATCTCGCTAACTGTTCGAGATCTTGCAAGGTATCTTTTAAAAAACCCAACAAACCCACCCCATGCACTTGCAAAAGATAGCATGTGGGGGATGCCTCTTACTGCCAGCGTTATTATGGAAAGGGGCTGCACATGCTCAGAACAGCCCCAGTGGCCATTTTGAGCATGTGCAGTGATTTTGTTTATTATTATTTTTGCCTCCTCCTTGGAGATGTCCCCTTTCCCCCACAGAGATGTCACATGTGGAGAAATCCAGTAACGTGACACAGTGGCTGGAGCACTCCCCCCGCAGACTCAGAGAGGCAGCCAGGTGAGTAAAAGGACCCCCCTTGTTTTTGCAAGTGTGGGGGGAGGGCTGTTCTCAAGATTCTCACTGAGAATCTAGGCAATTCTCTGAGGTTTACATTTGCACAAATGAGCCAAGAACCCTGATTCTCATCAAGAAAAGCAAGAATACCAAGAATATCTGTCCTAGTTGACAGTCCTGAAAATCTAGCATCTTTTAGAGCTGCCATTTAATTTAATTGTGAATATTTTTGACCAATCAACTGTGCAAGATCATTAAAATCTATTCACCCTACAGGGCTGCAATGTCTGAAATGGAACTGCCCTAAAACAGTGGTTTGAATGACCTCTTGACTAGTCCTCCTGCTGGAAAAAAAAAAGGCCAAAGAAACTGAAAAGTGTATTTTTTGTTTCTACTATTATAGCCCACAATCTTCTACTTTCCCTTGCATATTCCTATTGAGTTCATTTGGGCTACTCTGCAGTAAATGGTTTCAGGACTGCAACCATAAAGACAAGCAATATAACCTATGATAATATGCACAAAGATTGGCAGCACAAGCATCCCATGAGTAATCCTATAGTTATAGTTAATAATACTAATAATAATACAAATAATTAATAATACATTTTATATCTATACACTTGCCTGTCCTTAAATGGCAGAGTGCTACACCATAGTAAAAACATAAAACAAAATAAAATCAATTTAAAACAATTTAAAAGGGGAGGTAAGAGAGAGAACAAGCTACGTCAAGGGAAATTGGCAGTGGATCCTACAAGAACTTAGAGACTAAATGAGTTTTCAGGTGTTTTGTAAAGGTAAGGAAGGAGGAACTAAGACAGACACTACATTGTAAAGGAGGCAAAGAGGCAATGGAATTAATAGTGACTGAGAACTTCACAAGGAACTACAGCTTGAAACCATAAAAAGGCCTTAGAAATGCCTTCTTAACAGTAGTGACAAGACAATTAGACAATGGAATGAGCTGCCTAGGGAGGTCATTGGTGTACCATCATTGGCTTCATCTTTGGCGACTTTCACATGTTACTGGGCAGGCACAGAAACTTCTGTGAATGCAATCACGGCTCTATTCTCACAGGAATTCGCACACATGGAAATGCGCTATTCCATTTTTATCCAGTGAGAACACTCGCGCATGACCGAGTCCCCCAGTGTAGCTTTTGTAATGCCAGGTGTTCTCACGGGACAGCAACAGAATAGCACATTCTCATCTGTGCTAATTCCCATGAGAACAACACCGCAATTGCCATCACGGAAGTTTCCCTGCCTCCCCGGTAATGTGTGAAAATGGCCTAGGATTCAGTGGTAACTAAAATACATATACTTAGTGTATTCTTTGCTGCACTTGAAATTTCTCCTTATCATAGCTGCTGTAAATTATTTGAGGTACAGCTTGTCAGCTGATTTTTTTAAATGGTGTAATATTTGTATAAAAAAATAAAATTAAAATTAAAATGTAGGCCAGCCAAAAGTAGTTTTAGGAGTAATTTTATGACTCACCTCAAGAAAAAAAAAACAGCTGGGTTTTGCTCTTATCTTTTCCTTTCCTAGGTCTCTTTTTTGCCCCTTATGCATTTTTGTTTTGTTGTATATTTGCTATTATGTAATTTGTTTTTATTGTTGTTATTTGATGCCTCATGGTCAAATTCTGTTAAAACGTGAGCTACTTACATGAGTAATCCCTTTAATTTCACTGGGAGAACTCATATGAATAAGGATACTCGTATGTCTAAGTGTTTCCAGGACTGAGCTGTGAGTAATTAAAATGAAAAATGTTGTCAAATGGCCAAGACATTGCATAACTACTAGACAAGCACTTTAGACCCTTTTTATAACCCTTTCGTAGATGATCTCATTGCCAAAGACACACAGGAACAATACCAAATGACATTGGATCAGCTCCATCCATAGAAGGACCCCATACATGTCAATGAATGTATCTCACACTTGTATAAAGTGACTTCTAAACTTCCACTGGGGATGCCAATTGCAGTGTTTCATACACTCCCATTGATATTATAATGGATCAGTGTCTCCTACACTTCCTTTGACTTCTGAGCTATTATGATGTCAATGGAAGATTTTTAAACAAATTCTCTTACTTGGTGGGGCGGGGGGAGACAAAAGCCATTATTTTAAATATCCTATATTTATATTTAACTCAGTGCTGCTGCTTGTTTTAGATTTTTACCTTAGGAATTGACTACTGGCAATGGCTTTTGTTTTCCAGCCTGGGGAGTATAAACATTAGTCGTCGTACTAGGGTATTACAATTCTTCATGGTTACTTATCTCTGCTGGGAAGTAATGGAAAATACCCCCCCCCCCAGTTACACAATTGTGTGGGACAACTAGACCTTAAGTCCAGTCAGCTGTTCCCCCACCCTCATCACCATCCCCCTCCTGGCTTTCCCCAATGACCAGAGGTGGCAAGGGAATTGGTAGAACCTTGGTTTTGTTTTCTTGACCTCCCACACAACACAATATCTAGCACACCTGCATCAGTAGGGGATAGGGAGAGTGTACTTGTGTCATATGTTCATGTTGGCATAAGCATTTTCCCTCCATCTACCGACACCTGCCTCCATCTACCGACACGCTCAGATCCAGAGTAACTTTGACACCGGATTGGAGGCAGTAGGTGAGGAGCGCGAGGTTATGGAGGCACCGTCGGGTTTACCTTCCTGGGATGAGTTTCAGGAAGTGACACCAGCCGATGTGGTGGATGTCCTGGGGTCTGTTAGAGCCACCAGTTGCTAATTAGATCCATGCCCGTCCTGGTTGGTGAAAGCCTCCAGTGAGACTTTGGGGACGGTGCTGGCAAGGGTAATCAACACGTCCCTTCGGCAGGAGAGATTGTCATCCAGGCTCAAGGAGGCTGTGGTGCACCCCCTGCTGAAGGAGCCATCCTTGGATGTGGACGCACTCACCAGCTACCAACCCGTCTCTAATCTTCTCTTTTTAGGGAAGATTATTGAACAGGCATTGGCGATACAGCTCCAGGCACATTTGGATAACATCGGTTTTCTTGACCCTTTTCAGTCTGGGTTCCATCCTGGCTATGGTACTGAGACGGCACTGGTGGCCTTGGTGGACAGCCTCCACCAGGAGATGGATGCAGGATGTTCAGCATTTCTGATCCTGCTAGATCTCTTGGCCGCCTTTGACACAGTGAACCATGGGCTGCTGTTGAGACAGCTGCGAGACCTGGGGGGTCTGGACGGGACTGTTCTTGGGTGGTTCCGCTCATTCCTCTCGGGGAGAAGCCAGTGGGTGGTGCTGGAGGCTGAAACATCAAGCCCCCGGGCCTTGACCTGTGGCATTCCGCAGGGTTCGATCCTGTCTCCACTATTATTTAATGTATATATGCAGCCCTTGGGGGAGGTCGTGAGAGGGTTCAGGGTGCGATGTTACCAATATGCTGATGATACTCAGCTGTACCTCTCTTTTTCAACTGACCCAGGTCCTGCTGTCTCATTACTTTCCCAGTGTTTTGAGGCCGTGGCGGATTGGATGTTGCAGAGCAGACTGAAGCTCAATCCCGACAAGACGGAGGTGATGGTGGTGGGTAGGGCGAGGGAGGTGCTGACTCCCCTTGTGGGGGGTCCGCCCTCCTGTAGCCCAGCAGGTTCGGAATCTGGGAGTGCTTCTGGACTCGGACCTCCATCTGGATTGACAGGTGGAGGCGGTGGCTAAAGCTGCCTTCCGCCAGTTGTATCTAGTGCGTCCGTACATTTCCGGACCCGATCTGGCCACCCTCACCCACGCCTTCATCACCTCGAGGCTAGACTACTGGGACGCGCTCTACATGGGGCTTCCCTTGATGCTCGTCCAGAGGCTGCAGCTAGTGCAGAATGCGGTGACCCGTCTCCTTACAGGGACAAGTCGGCAGGAGCACATAACGCTTGTGCTCTGCACTGGCTGCCTATAGCGTACCAAGCCAGATTCAAGGTGCTAGTGTTGGTTTATAAAGCCCTGCACGGTCTGGGCCTCTCATACCTCAGGGACCGCCTCACCTTCTGTGCCTCAGATCAATCCCTTTGGTCCACCGGGGGCGCCTTTCTGGAGGTCCCCCATGTAAAACAGGGGGCTACAATGGAGAGGGTGTTCTTGGTAGCTGGGTTGTGACTTTGGAACTCCCTCCCAGAGGAAGCCTGCCTGGCCCCAGGTCTGCTGGCTTTTCGCCGAGCCTGCAAGACCTGGCTGCTTGCCCAGGCCTTCAGAGGGGAGGGTGGGGTAGTTGGGGGGTAAATTTGGGTTTTTTTAAGAGACTTTTAATATATTGTTGTATTTTTTAGTATTTTTATTGTATTTTAATGTATTTTTAGTTGTTGTATGCCGCCCCGAGAAGCCGTAGGCATGAGTGGGGCGGCTAATAAATATAAATAAATAAATTAATCTTCCCCACCCACCATCAGACAGATGTTGCAGAGGCACAATTACTTCTAGGGCTACTTAAAGGCCTGAAGACACAATCTAGCCTTAAAGGATCTTACATATCCTGAGCATTGTGGTACTTAGCCTTGAATGGGCAAGCTAAGAATACTGTGGATGATTTCACTCTAATATCTTTGCTTTTGTTGGGTTAAGTGAGACTTTTAATTTCATTTCAGTTTAGCCTTTTTGTAGTTAATCAAAAGCAGTATGCGCTAAGGCAGCTCTGCATAGAGGTCATTTGTGACTGCTAATCTTCAGACAGCTTTTATGCCTCAGATGCTAATAGTCCTGCCTGCCTCTTAATATCCAGCAGCCTTTAAGCACTTTGGGGTAATGTGACAACATACATGGAGACGGAGGTACGACTGAAACATGAACTGTGGTATAGATCTGTCTGCCTCTTACCTTACTGCTAAGTTTTTCATGTCTCTATTCTCTACTGTGCAGGCAGTCTCTCACTAGACTCTTACTTTCTTTATATTGATGGAGCCTTTGAAAGCCAAAAACCACTACAAGGGCAGGAAATGCAGAGTGTGGTCACTTTCTGCAACCTATTATAAAACAAAATTGCTTAGTATCCTTTGTGTAACATGAGGTTTCATTTATTGATTCAGAGTACACATCACCATACCAGCAAATATTTTATATGCTGCGACCCTTCCGAAAAAGAAAAGAAAAGAAAAGAAAAGAAAAGAAAAGAAAGAAAGAAAGAAAGAAAGAAAGAAAGAAAGAAAGAAAAGCCAAGTGTGGCCTTATTTTCTCCCCCATTTTCTATAATGAATGATCAAGCTTGCAGGGGATGCATCTGCAATTGCAAAATGGCTATGAACTTTTCTTTACCCCATGCAGACTTAGTTTTCCTGTGGATAGGCTGCAAAAAGATATGTCTAGTGAGCTTGTCATGCCACTTCTGGATTACTCTATAGTACTCATGCATGCTATTCTTAATCCACATACTGTGTCCAGACACCTGTGCTTCAATTTCTGAGGTAACAGCAGATATTAAGAAATGGTATAGATCTTTCCTATGTCTTTCATTGGGACTTCTTTTTTTGTCTGTGGAGCACTTTGCACTATCCTGGAGTAGTCAATTGTTGCTGGTAGGCTAGAACATTTATTCTCTTTTTACAAAATATTTTCAGGCTTGAATAGAGAGACATTAGATCACCTTCAGTAATCACAAAACCATAAAATCTAGTCCATTCCTCCTTCACCAAGTCAGGAAAAATGAAACCTTAAACCATCACTGACAGATGTTTATTCAGCCAATTTTTATTTTTAATTTTTTTTAAAAGAAAACTTCCAATGATGGGATTTCACAACCTCATTGGCAACTTGTTCTGCTCTCCAATCACTCTCCATGAGAAAGTTTTTCCTAATAGTTGATCTAAAGCTTCTTTATTGCAGCTTAAATCCATTGCTTCCTGATCTACCCCTGGTGAACAATTAATCCCTGACCTCTTTAAACAACGTTTTACATATTCTGTTCACTGTTAATATTTTACTAACTCCCAGTAGAGACATGGGAGCCTGCCTTCTGAGAAGTTTATGGCCAGGCCTGTTGAAAAAAAATTGAGGCCCAGTACATGGTGGTAGCTCGGAGCCCCCTACTTCCTACCTCCCAGTCATAAGTTTTGAAATCAATTTCCAGAGATAATACTGAGATTTTATTTTCAGATGTTATGCTCAATTATTTTAATGTATATTAAGAAAGAAAAAATTGTAGTGTTTTTGGAACCATCCTGACATTGGGGGCCTAGTACAACTGTATCCCCATTCTCTCCCACGCATCAGAACTGGGTATGCTTACTGACAAGGGAGTACCCATTCCCACCAGAGGCGCCCATCTGGGGCAATCCACTCCTATGTACCTATGAATTCTACATATATGTGCCCCCCCCAGGCACATGGGCCCCAATGCGGCTGCATCTGCTGCACCTATTATAGCTAAACTCCTGGCTACTGGCAGAAGCTCTGCCCCTTGATCACAAGCCTACCCTTGGACCCTCAGGTAGTGGAGAACTCAGATCAGAGTGGCTTGTGCCCCATGGAGCAGAAGCCTTAGTCTTATAAACAAAGAAAATATTTTTTCACTCAGCATATAATTGGGTTGTGGAATCTACTGCCAGAGGCTGTGGTAAGGACCAGTACTATAGCTGAGTTTAAAAGAGGTTTGGACAAGTTTCTAGAAGATAGGTCCATTAGCAGCTATTCGCCAAACAGGATCAGGGAACAGGATGGGAGCTGGGAGTAAACAACAGGGAATGAATCCCCCATTGTGACCTGTTGGGTGTTTCTCCCAAGACACAGTGATTGGCCACTGTCAGAGACAGGATGCTGGGCTTGATGGACCATTGGTCTGACCCAGTATGGCACTTCTTATGTTTCTCCATAACAGAGGGGATAGAGAGGAGATTAGCTAGAGCAGACCACTGTTTTTCTGGGTGGACCTAGCCTCCCCAAACCTCTTATATCCCACTTGCTGTAATTCTCAGTATTCCTCCCATACTCTGTGAAGGGAATCGTTCGCCATCCCTGAGGAATAAAGTTCTGAAGATGACCTCTTCTGTTAACTTTTGCTCTGTTTCTTTAAATGTCCCTCTAAATTAAGCATGTCACCTTTGATGCTTGCATCATGGCAAAAAAATTAAGAAAGTTCCTGAGGGACTTGATGGCACAGAATGGAGGACCACAGACTTCCAGCCTGATTGTGAGGATAGAAACTTACCTTTGCTGGAGCTCAGTTTTTTATCTGTAAACTAGGAATAATATTTTCAACGCTCACTGAGCTTCCATTGCCTCCAGCTCTTTACCATGCCACGTCTTCTGGAGCAGCAGTAACAGCAGTGACTAGACCCAGGGAAGAGAGGAGATTCTTCAGTCAAGCAGGAGGCTGCACTTAGTAGTGGATGAGAAGAGAGCATAGCTTGTTTACAAAAGTGATGTTGGACCAGTAGGGCCTGCTTTGGCCCAGTTGGGCCAGTGTCACAGCAGCACGTTTGTTCCGGGCCCACCAGATGTGAGGACGGTGTAGTGCCCCCCTCCCCCCCCCACCCCAGTGGGGGTAGCGGCAGGGCCGGAAACGTGGGCCTGGAAAAAAGCGAGCCCACATTCCAGGCCTGGCAGGTACCCAGAGCAGACAGAACGGGGCATGAACGTCTGTTCCAGGCCCAGTTCTGAGCCAATGTTGGATGTCACCATGGCAGCCATGACTGCCTATCATGGGGGTGGACTGGAGTGGTGGCTTCAGCGCAGGAGTGGAACTGGCCAGTCGTACGGTGCTCCCCATCCCCACTCCTGCTTGAGGCAGGCTGCGGGAATGTGTGTTATCTCTGCTGGAGCTGCACCGGTGGGGATTAGCCTTCCCCACCTCTGGGTTAGATAATGGTGGGGCTGTCACGTATAAGTACCCATACTGCCTGTGGGGCCATGACCCCATGGTGTTGTAGGGATGCTCTTTCTCCCCCTGCACTCACCCCTACCTGGAACTCTTGAAGAAACACTGGGTAAAAACACATGGGACAGCTGTGTGCCGCCGGCACCACAACCAACCCTAGGGCAGAAATCCACAAGGGACATGGTCTAGGCTGTGTCTGGTCACCAAACATGTGATTATGGCTGGGCTACCCACACAGCCCAAGGAAGGCCGCAACTGACATGCAGGCAGCCAGCCCCACCCCCATGTCACTCCCAACACCCTGCCTTATGATGGGCAGCCATGGCAGTCAATGCAGGCCCGATTCAGGCCAGGTCATGGCAGGCCACAACACATGTTAGTCTGCTGTGGCCCTGTTGGGCGGTCCTTAGCCAGGGCTGTGTCTTCAGAGATTTCCTGAAGTTAGAGCCCGGGCTAGCTGCCAACATGGCCCAGGGCAATCTCGAGCCAATATCTGGCAACACAAAACCAGATGATAAAATGTGCTGAGGAATAATCGCTCAGAAGGTCTGTTGTAATGCTGATTATCTAGAACTTGGGCAAACAAGAATACATTCTAGCTGCTGGCAACTAATATTCCAGTTGGATAAGAAATATAGTGTCCATTCTATAGTTGGAATCCAGAACAAAGTACTGTGATCCAAAGATCCAGATGCATATGGATAGGCCTGGATGCTGGTTGAACAGTGGGTTTGGGCAATAAAAATGAGTATGTCCCTTCTTTATCCAGATCCTTCTGAGAGCTTGCAACTTGGAATAATTCCTACCATTTTGCTTGCCTTCAGAGATACACAATGAATACAGAAATTCACCCACTGATAGAAACATTTACCCCATGTTGTTCCACCAGTACAAAGGGGAAGAGATAGTTGGACGGCTAAAAGCACAGTGCTCAGGTAGGGAGTTACGAGAGTTCCATTTCCAACTTGGCCATTGGACTTCTAGCAGGACATTTGACGAGGCACCTTCCTGTGCCTTGGTTTCACTATCTGTAAATGGGAATTACAGTATTTACCTAGCTCACCGGGGTGCTGCAAGGTTTAATTCATTTGTGAATGTGGACATTTAGATATTGTCAGACAGGAGGCGCTAGAGGGATACACACCACATTGATAAGCAAAAACCTTGAAAATGATGTGGAGAGATTGACGGAAGTACAAAGTGTTATTATGTTAGGCACTTAATGAAAAAGGAAATGAGTAGCATGTGGTATAATCTGAGACTGTTCAGCAGGACGCATGCTGAATGTTTTGAGAACTTTTCTTTAAAATGTCAAAGTAGCATGTGAGATTTTAACATTAAAACACTCAATGAGTGTCATGTGGCTAAACGCTGCTGTATGACTCCCAATGAATCACTTGGCTGAAGTTTCCACCGAATGCTTGGAAAATGTTCCCTTTATTCTTTCAAGTCTGCTGTTGTCTTTACCACCACTTACCAGGACCTGCACTGTAGCCTTACCCAATACTCTAACCACCAATATTGACCTCATGCCTGAGGTTTTATTGATTAGTAATGTTTATTCACTGGAAAATATCAAGATGAAGCAATAGTTATGAGACACTGCAAGTTCTATTCCTGTCTGCAGCAGACCTAAATTATGTGTTTATGCTTTTTCATAATCTATTCAAGGCCTTTTTGTTTGCTAATACAATAGACAGAATTGTTCTGGAAGCTATTGCTTTTTACTTATTTGTAATGTTTGGTATATAATTAACCTGGCTTTTGGGGAACTACAAGTGAATAGTTTCTAAGGTTGCTATTGGAACTGCACTCTTAATTCCCCTCCACAGTGCATAAGTGTACATTGTGGACAAATTGCATACTATCATTAAGATTTCTAGGCTGTCAGTTTTTCCTTTCATATGCAAGCCATAGATTAAAGACAACTATTTTGCAGAACGTAAGTGGCTGGAAGAAAATAAAACACAATTTTTACTAGTATAAGGAAGATGTAAAAGTTTCTGTGATGCAGTCCCAAAGATTTATTTCCACTTGGATAGCAATACATGTTAGGTCAGTTGTCTTTTTCTATGTAGAGGGCATCTGACCTTTCCAGTGAATGGAGTTTGCTAAATTGCTTCCTGTTTTGGAATCTGTGGAACCACAGGGTGTACATCCTCGAGCAAGCTGTGTAGGTTGAATGTGGCCAAAGTGGATGCTTTAGGAGCTGCTTGTACTAAGGAAAACAGGATTTTCAGTTGAGAAGGGGCTGAAAGAGCAAAGATCATGCAATGCAGACAAAATACGAGTGAACGTAATGACTCTTCTGCTTTAACAATCACATAACCCAGAAGAACAGAAAGCTTTTGGATACATCTTCTGTAGCATGGATAAAAATGTGATTGTGGAAAATGTTTTTCTGACATGCTAATTATTACACTTAGGGTTGAAACAAGAATCAGTTTTGATTCTCGTGAGATATCTCACAAGATCTCAGCTCCAGTACAAAATCTTGCAAGATGTTCTGCCTCCCCACCAAAATCATTGTGCATGAGCCAATGACTGCACATGTTCAGCCCTTTCCCAAAAAGGCACGAGCACCATCACCGCCATTTTGGAAAAAGGCAGTTGTTCTGCACATGTGCAGCGCTGTTTGTACATGCACATACCAGCTGCCCTTTCCAAAATGGTGGGAACGCTGCTGGCACCATCTTGGGAAAGGGCTGTGTATGCAGGATGGCTCCAGAAGCCATTTTGTGCATGCACAGTGATTTTTTAAAAAATGTTTCCCCGGAATATGTCCAGCTCCTTGCTTCCCCCCTACCACTGCAGAGAAGCCGAGAGAAGGAGTGGAGTTGAGTGGAGCAGAGATGCCAGATGAGTTAGCCAGGGTTTGGGCCTGAGAGGAGGGCTGTTCTGTGAGTCTCACTTTTCTCAGCAAGAATCCAAGCAATTCTTGACTCATTCTTGTTTGCAAGAACAAGCTGAGAACCCCGATTCTCATCGAAAAAATCTACAGTGCAAGAATTGCAGCCCTAAATACACTCACACAGGAAAAAAAATATTCACGCTAACCTATTACAAAACTTATAGGATTTAAAACAAAAATTCCCTAATGTGAGCAATAGAAATGCATGAATGGTGAATTGAAAAAGAAAAAGTAATTATGAAACTGAAGTTTCATGTATTAAGTGAATTCTCCTGGGAATTTGTGCCTCTCTTTCTTGCTCTGTTTTGACGGATGACATGTGAACTGTTGGATGATAACAATCAAAACATATGGGGAGTTCACAAAACCAGAAAGTTGAAGTGGGGGTCACCGTCTTCGTGCAAATGAATGAAAAGTTTGCCTTTAAGGCATGCCCTCTCAATGTGAGCAGCGAGGCTGCTTTTGACCACATCTCACATTCCTGGACAAAACTTCACAAAAGTATTGGCAACCTCAGAGAATGTGAAAGCCTGAGAGATACACACTCATAGTCGTATTTAGAGCATTCGGAACAAGTCATTTCAGAGAATACTTGGACAGGTATTTAGTTTCCAAACGCCTGTAAAACAGTTGCCTCTAGCAATGGATTTACTAACTTGAAAGGGTCACATTACATTGGTATAAGTATTTAACTGTTCTCAAATTGTTCGCTTACCAATTCATTTTCTCAGCTGATATTGATAGATTAATGAGATCCAGAGGATGCTTAACAGAAGAAAAATAATTAATTTTATTGCCCATCAAAGTTGTACATGTCTGCAAACTTTTAACCCACATATTTATTTAAAATGTATTTAAACTGGAGAGGTTGGCACAGTGACTGATGTGTTTTTGTTCATTTGGATGACAAATGCTGAGAAACTCAACTTTACTTAATCCAGGGTCTTGATGAGCCTCTGCTGGGCGATGCATATTCTATCTATCACTTCCTATCAAGGGGGTTTATCTTAAAGCCACAAGTGAAGCTTAAGTGCATTTTTAGGCTGTATTGTTTCTGAGATAGCATCTGGCTGATAGAAAAGTAGTAACTCTTGCTTTAAGTTAGTAGGATCCTGGCTTCTTCATTCATTTACTTGGGATAAATTAGTGAGTTATTAAAATAGTGATAAATTAAAATAGTGCCTGACATTTTCAAACTTGGGGGAGCATAATTTAATAAATAAACATAGCCATTATAAATTAGACAATATAAATTTAGTATATAAATAAAGCCACCGTCTGTTTCTGAGATGCAGAACATGCAGGATGCCTGTTAAAGTTGCTGAATTGATAACAGGAATATTTTTCCTAATATCTCCTGGTGTAAACAGAGCATAAGTCCCTGACCTACCTTTGGGTCAGCCAATAAGTACACTACTACATGCATTTGTAAGAATTGTTTTGTTTGGTAGCGCTTTTGGCAGGCATGGCTAGAGGTTGAGTGGGTGGGGGGGTTTGGGTGAGTAGAGATTTTTAGGGTTTTTAAAATAACTTATTTATTATTTTTACTATTTTGTGTTTTTGCTTTTGTAAATCTTCCTGAGCCTTTGGGGAAGGGTGGGATATAAATGTTAATAAATAAAATAATAAATAAATTTTCAAACATACTTTCTTCCCTACTCCATTTGCATCTTTCTGACTTGCCTTGAAGTATATCTCCAACTTGCCTTGTTGTGGTTGGAAGGAACCCTGAAATAGAGGAAGGACTAAAAAGTCTCTCCATGCTTCATAGTTGTGCCAGTTGAGTAGGAAGTGGGTCCCAATGGGACTTCCACTGAGCCTCTGGGTGTTTTTAAATGAGCAAGGCTTGACAGGGGAGTTTGTGTCTGCTGAGTGGCATGTTTGTGGGGTGCCCCCGCACATGGAGTGAGTGGGGAGGAATTCTAATGGGTGGCCATTGTGCCCACTCAGGCAGACTTCACGCACTCCCTCCACCACGAACAGGCCATGCAAACAATTCAAATGGATGGCTATTTCCCCTTTCCCCCTAACCCAGCAGCACCCCCATCCTAATCCCTGCCCAACTGCCCACCCTCTGCCATGAGGGACACACAGCCCCAGATACCATGGAAACATGAAGCCAGTAACCTCTTCCTTCTCAGAAGATGGTGCAGCCACTGCCATTCCTTGGCTACAATGGAGGTTCATATTACTGGGCGGGACATGCAGGAAGCTGCTGTTCAAACTGCTGTCCTCCATTGCGTTGGCTCTTCTCTTGTGCATTGCGAAGGGTTTTGTTGTGCTTTGGGCCAACAGTGTTGTATTTCACTCATGTGTCTTTTAAGAGCTCCCTAGGGAGCTCCCAGCAGGGCTGTGGGTGGGACAGGGAGCCGACTGGGCTTCGGGCCTATCTGCTGGTGTGGGTGGGAGCCTCGGTTCATACAAGCAGGAGATGCATGGGCGCCTGTTCCCACACACACTTTTGCCTTGCCTCACAAAGGGCACTCCAGATTCTTCGGGAGTGCTCTGTGCGCGACTATGAGTGGCCAGTGTGTAGACCATGGAGCACACACCACCTTCACATGAACAGTTGGACACGTGGACAGTGCGTAGCCATGTACGGACACGTCTTGTTTAAAAACACCCTATGATAGTTGAATTGATAAACCCTTTGAATATAAAAGGCACACATGATATACTGTATACTCACAGTACATCATGTGTAATCATGGTGTGTTATCTGTGGATCAAATGTTATTTATTTTTATAACGACAGCAGAATCTAGCGCTGGATGAGAAGACTATTTGTTCTCTCTATTTAAAAGCTGACCCCGGAACTTCCGACCTTCCGGAAGTACTGTAAAACATGGCTGTTCCGTCGGCATTTGGCGACGGTGAGGGTGGAGTGGGTAGGGATGATGGGGAGGGTTGGGAGGAGGGTGTGTTTCATGATTAATGTTTTAAATTGTTTAAGTGTTTTTATATTGTTGTTTTTATGGTTTTGTTAGCCGCTCTGAGCCACTGAGGTGGGGAGAGCAGGATAAAAATCTGTTAAATAAATAAATAAAATAAATAAATAAAAAGTTAAAGTCACTTCAGCAAAACAAACTGAAATGACACTTTTTCCACATGAAATTAAAACGCTGTGACCTGTGAATGAGGGTTGTCACCTTTCCTGAAGGTTTGACCTAAAAGGGTCAGGACCATGCAAGAAGGAGTTTGGCAAAGAGACTCTGCTGCCCCTTTGAGCCGTGCTAGAAAGGGGTGGAGCAGAGGGTGTTTTTAGACAAAATACTACCCTGCATGACCACTCAGGAGCCCCGGTGTCCGCCGCCTGTCTGAAGGTGGAGTGACCGGATGCACATTCCTGTGAGCCACAGAGCAACCACTCATAGCCATGAATGGAGCCCTGCCGGGCTGAGCTCTTGCCCATATGAATGCCAGCAGCCAGTCATGTCTGAAAACAGGACTGCCGCTCAGAGGCATGGGGGGCGGGGGGAGGAAACAGCCTTTGCAAGTCACAAGAAGTGGTGGAGAGCAGTGGGGACCCAGGGTTCGACGACATGTCACTTGCAAAGGCTAGTCTGGTATGGGGCTTCCCCCATGGTCTGTGGCAAAGGGGGAGGCATTCACAAACGGGGGAGGCACTCTGTACCCTACCTAGGTCTGGGTCCAAACGACGCAGCAGCAGATCAGACTGTTACTGATTCTGTCAGGCTCCACCCACAACTGGGGCTGGGGCTGCAGAACGCTGAACGTGTGCCCCACCCAGTTGGGCGGGGCCCACGTGACTCTCTAAGCCTATCAGCGCCTGCCTCCCTCCTAGGCGAGCGTGGCAAACGGCCTGGCGCCATCCACCCCCGTGAGCCGGGGGGGGGGGAGGCAATTCTTTACATAGCTATCTTCATTTTGAACAACATGTACATTTGTTCTCTGTGTGTACCTTACCCTACTGCAGAAAATGAACCATTCCCCCCCCCCCCCTGTATTTTCTACAGCTATTCAGAAGCAGAACATTGTTTTCTACTTGGGCTCTCACACAAGGTGAGAATGTGTGCAGCATGTTTATTATTATTAGGTTGGAATTTTATTCCACTCTTCTCCAAAAATAAACTCAGGGTGGCTTACAAAAGTAAAACTACAAGGTCAAAATACAAGAGGGAAGTGAGTATCAATGGGTGCTTTTACACGGATCTCACCCACACCCCTGCTCTACCTCACACCTGGGCGGGCTGTCCATTTAAAGGCATTTAAAAGCAGATGGGCAGAGGCAGAGAAGACACCACTTGCTCCTTTCCAGCCCCGCTAGCGGTGCTTTGGGACCTCTCAGAACACCATCAGCGGAGTGGGTCACCCAAACCTAGAGCACCAGCCAGAGGCGGAGCTGCGGTCTGTCTACTCAGCGCATAGCCACTGCAGCTCCGCTCCCATCTGAGGGTTGTCCCGGACAACGCCATAGAGCTGCGGGCAGCAGCCGAGAGCAGCAGCTGATCCTCCTGCAGCTCTATGGTGTGGGGGAGGGTGTGCCATGTGGGAAGATTATTGGCCGCAGAAGTGCCAGGTCAATTTAAAAATGGACCTGCTGCCAGCGGGCAGACCCAGAGGTGCACCCCTGGATGTACTCCAGTGTTGAGCACCCCCATGTTCGACTGAAGGCACCCAATGTAGTAGTTGTGGCACATGTGGGATTGACATCTCTTGGAAAAGATGCCTCAGATCAATCTGCAGTTTCTGCACATGTAATACTCACCAACCTGATTAAAATCTGGGACCACTTTTAAGGATAAGAAAATAGTTCTTCCTTGGGTTTTACTCTGAGGCTGCGGGCATGGTGGCAGTTACATAATGCAGTTGTGGTGGTGGTTGTTGGTGAGAAACAGGCCACTAACACATTTCATTCCATTATATTTATAACTATTGTATGTTTACTTGTCATCAATATCTCTCCATGAGTTTTCTCATGGAAGAACTCTGTGTCAGCTGATTTGGTTTGAATTCCTATTCTATGACTTGATCTGGTTTAAGTTCATTTAGCAGTTTAATCAAAAGATGACTACATTTTGATACCCTAAAAATTCTACAGACTTTGCATTCTTTCTCCAGAGTTAAATCTGTTTTTCCTTAATAGGAAGATTCTGGTTTCATTCTCATTAATTCTACAAGCTATCTATCCCTAATTAAAGAATCCTATAACGGGCAGATCCGACTTTTGGTTCTGGTATATACGAAGCTGAAAATAATCTTACATTAATATGTAAGATTGACCTTGACTAAATACTTGCTGGTTATAAATTCATTTGCTACAAAGACGGCTTGATATTTCCTTGCAGGAGGATTTAGCAGGAGTAAGCTGTTCAGGTTCTTCCCTCCTTCCCATGTTTGAGACTTTTCAGATCAGTTCTCCAGCCTGAACCTTTTTTATCTTTCCCTCTTAGAGTTGATTTCATAAGCCTTTGTTTTTTTAGTAATGCATACAAGTATGCATACTAGGTAAATATAATGGTGCAATTAAAGAGCATTGTTCCCCCACCCCCTCCCAACAGATGGCAGCTACTGAGGATCTTCAGATTGCTCTTCATAGCAGGTTCTTGGAAACAGAGGGGACCCCCCCCCCCAATACACACAAACATTTTTCTAACTAAACAATAACTTTGTCTCTCTATGATTTAATTTTAAAACTAATCTTTTGGAGACGGGTCTACAGACAGACTCTGACACAAGGAGGAAAGAAGGCCAAAAGGCCTCGTAGAGGGTCCGTTGGGGTCTTAAATGAAGGAGCATCAAACCCTTTACTGTTGGAAGGTTACAGGGCCAGGACTAATGGTCAGGGCCAAAGTTACGTCCACCCAACATCGGCCCATAGGTAAAGCGTAGGAAACAGAAGTCGCTGCTGTCGCAGCTGCAATACAACTGTTGCTGATATCGATCTAAGTAGACGGAACGAGCTCCGCTATGTCTGCTGGAAGATATTTAGCATTGATGGTGCTAACATGGCGGACCTGTGCTGGCCACGTTACATCCTCCTCTCCCGGCTTATGGGCTGGG
>QEPC01009440.1:1248161-1262122 GCA_003113815.1 Sphenodon punctatus | reverse complement strand
GGCGATGCACCAATCACCGTGCTCCTCATGCTGTTCCCCGGCGAAGGTTGCCTAGCAACCCTGTCTGGGTAGATCATTCTTCCCGCCATGCGGGGTTTGCAATCCTCATCCCCTTTCCTACTCAATTGCAGGCTCACATACCTGCTGGGAGGGGGTGGGAACCGGTCACCACAGGTAGGGAAGGGGTGCTTTCAGCCACCAGCCTTCCCCCAAATCGTTGTGCCTCCCTTTTTCTATGGGGAACGGGAGCGACAAATTAGCTGTCGCAACTATGTTTAGCTGCGAAGGGCACTTCTCGAATGCTCTAGGCTCCAGGGGCCACTGGTGGACAGGTGCGAGGGGTCGGCACCCCATGCCTTGCTTTTCCTCTCAGGTCCCCCAATCAGCCAGGAGGGGGGGATCCTTTCTTTCCCTATGGAGGTGGTTTTAGTGCCTCCTGCTGCCCTTCAGCTGGGGCCTTAGTCTGTAGTGCAGTCCGTTTTCTCCTCACTTCACTCCCAGGCAGTAACTATCTGTTTCCACCTCTACCCACAGAGCTGATTGGAGCCAAAATTCAAATGGTTAAATCTACACCTCCATGCCAGTAGGGGGATTGACTGCTTTCTGCTCTGCTCTATGGCTGCCCTGAAGAAGCTGGGCTGCTGCAAATCTATTATTTTTCCTGAGTTCTAGGTGAGACCTGGGCATGTTACAAAGGTTTCTACATGCTGTTTTTCTGAAGGGCCTTATTCAGAATAACTTAAGGTGAGCCACTTGTTTTGTATTGTGTGCCTATTCTGAATATGGACTAGGAACCAAATAGAAAACTGTAATGAGTTTAGAATGATTTATTTACAATAGTGCTAAAAGCTGTCATTGCTGTAACAATCCTATTAGTTCCTGTGAGAGTTGCTGCTGGTAGCATTTGTAAATGGAAAGCTGTAAGAATGTGCGTTTTCACTTCACTTAGAATTTGTCATTTATTCAGTCCGGCACCCTCGTTTTTATTTCTATTTTTGGTATGTAGGGCCTCAAAATAACTCCTCCCCCATTCTCAGCCTTTTAGAACCAGTTTGCCCCAATCCCTGCAGAAATGTACTTGCTGCTTAGGAGTTAGCATACGGTCTGCAGCCATAAGGGGGAAGACTGACACACAATCAGGGCTGTAAAATATATAAACCAGTTCACTAGCCGGGACCTGGACCTGAGACCAGGGTTCAAATGTCACTGTAGCCAATGAGCTCACTGGGTAAGTCACAACCTCTCAGCCTCAGTTCCCCATCTGTAAAATGGGAATATTTATGTCCGTCTTTCCCTGTGTGTTCTCCTCATCCGTGTCTATCTTAGATTGTAAGCCCACTGGGCAGGGACCTGTCTCTGAAAATCTGTGACCGTAAATCGTTGTATACGCCTAGTAGCATTATAAAAATGATAAGTCATAGTTCCATAAAAGACTGTTAAGTCACCTTGGACCTAAAGCAGGGGACAGGACTCAAGGTATTAAAAATCAATTGACAACGTTCAAAAAGTATATTCACCAGAGGAAAACAAACAAGTGGGTTTTTACAGCTCTGCACATAATAGTGGATACTTGTATCTCTTAGGAGGGGCCAGATGCAGGTGGAGGGGGGAGGTTCCCCCTCCCCCCTTTTTCAATAGCCATCCCTATGTGGATGCCAGAAAGTTTTGTCTTCCCTTTGTAGTAGTTGGCAAAAGTCTGAACACTGAAAAAAGGCAGAACAGTGGCTCTGGGCCACTCCTGCAGAGAGCAGCCTGGCTGGCAGTGCTGCTGTGCTGCCTTCTCTGTAGTTTTGCCAGGTACTACACAAGGGTGGAAGGGATTGGCCAGGCAAGCAGGCTGGAGGGAGGCTCCTAGGAGGCAGAGTCAGGGAACAGGACTTCTGCCCCTTTAAGTCCCCACGTAGGAATGTCATGGTTGCACCCCTGTCTGTTAGCACAGATTTCATTTTGATGGTAGCGTGCACTGCTTCTGGGAGATAGTTGCACTGCATGAAACCACCTGGGTGACAAACAGCACAACATCCAGTGCAGTTGGCCAACACTGGGCTTCCTTCCTGACCACTTATTACTATGCAGCTTGCAAAGATGGTATGTCCCTCCTCACAGCTGCTTGCCTGGTGTGAGGGGCACTTCGCAAACGCTGGTGAAATTCTCCTTTTGAAATCAGTGGTTCAGCTCCCACTGACTTCAATTCATGGAGGATTTAATGGATTTGCACCCCCAGTCTCTTAATTTACTTTTGGGGGAAATTTCCCTTCACACACAGTCTTTCATCACTGGGTGTATTCTGACGTGATGGCTCCTGTGACCACCACAGACTTCTCTGGGCAGTGGTGAGAATCGTCACTCCAGCTGGGATCTGGTTGAGCCGCCAAACAAATGTTATGGCGGCCAGGTCAGGAAGAGGGTGGGAAAATACAAAGATGTGATCCACCTGCCTCTGCCCCTGTGCTGCGTGGAGTGGCCCACCCCACTCCAGCTGATGGCCAAAGACCGCCCAGCCCCCTCGGTAGGTAAAGCAGCTGTTCAAACGGGATGGCACACTTTACACCCAGTCAGGCAGCTGTTCCCCGGTTGCGGTTGGCACTGAGCCTGGGCTGCAAGTTGGGGAAATCCCTAGTTGGGGAATAGCCCAAGCTAACATCTGGCGGCGGTTTTTGACTTGATGGTAGCCCGCATTTCCACACGAGTCAAAGCGTGGAAATGCAAACTATTGTCATGTCTGAAGAAACACCCTCTGAGGCAAAATCCTTGTGCTACAACAGTGCACTCACACAGTTGCCCAGTTCCTTCCATGTCAGTGCCCCCTTCCTCACTACTTCCCTGCAATATTTCCCACAGTGCATACAGATGTGCCATCCTGATACCCCTCCATGCAAAATTCTCAAAGGAGAAGGGAATTCCTGCTTTTTTCTGGTCACATCTCTATGCTTACTTGAAGTTAGGAAGTGGAAAACTGGAAATGATGTATCAGGGATTGAAGCTTGCTTCAGAATAATTAAATTACACAACATATTTGCTACTTGACAAAGTCAAATCCTTAAAGTCAAACCATTTGCATCTGATGGCAGGGAACAAGATTATCAAGGAGCACAGGAGGTGGCAACATTTTCACACAACACTCAGAATCTAGGTTTGTGCCACTGCCCATTTGTACAAGTGTGAATGGACCCTACAAGAGCTACTTTGTCACAGCTTTCACAGCACAGGGGATTTAGGGTGTTTACAGATGTGCAGTCAGCATGCCAGCCGCACATCCTGTGAGCGGGACCACCCCTAGCTGAGTCAGGTCGGGAAACGGAATAAACCTTTCCCCGGCCTGACCCAAGGAGGGAGTGGGGAGCAATGTGCAGCCAGTTGGCCCTGCCATCATGCTGCAACTGATGCCCTGCCTGCTATCCTGCCCCTCCCATGATGAGCAGCCATTTATTTATTTAGTTATTTATTGCATTTCTTAGCTGCCCCCCATGCCCACAGCATCTCGAGGCGGCTTACAGCACAAAAACAACAATAAGTTAAAATAACAATTAAAATACAAATACTAAAAAATGAAACTTCATACAAAAAAACCTACCCAACCATTCTTAACCCAACCCACCCTCCCCTCCTCTGAAGGCATGGGAGAACAGCTGGGTTTTGCAGGGCCAGCGGAAAGCCAACAAACTCGGGGCCAAACGGGCATCCTCCAGGAGGGAGTTCCACAATCGAGACCCGGCCACCGAGAACGCCCTCTCCATTGTGGCCCCCGATTTTAGACGGGGGACTTCCAAAAAGGCACCCCTGGTGGACCGAAGAAGTCGCTCTGGGGCACAGAGGGTGAGGCAACCCTGAGGTAAGAGGGGCCAAGGTCATGTAGGGCTTTATAGGCCAAAACTAGCACCTTGAATCTTGGTACGCAATAGGCAGCCAGTGCAGCGCACCGAGCATGGGAGAGATATGCTCCCATTGGCTCATCCCCGTAAGGAGATGAAACACTGCGTTCTGCACCAGCTGCAGCCTCTGAACCAGTATCAAGGGAAGCCCCACATAGAGCGCGTTGCAGTAGTCCGGTCTCGAGGTGATGAAAGCATAGATGAGGGTGGCCAGGTCGGGTCTGGAGACATACGGATGCAGCCTCCGCACCAGATACAGCTGGCAAAAGGCGGCTTTAGCCACTGCCTCCACCTGCCAATCCAGATGGAGTTCTGCATCCAATAATACCCCCAGACTCTGAACCTGCTAGGCTACAGGAGTGGAGACCCCCTCTATGAGGGGAGCCAGCACCTACCTCACCCTATCCACCACCATCACCTCCATCTTATCAGGATTGAACTTCAGTCTGCTCTGCCGCAACCAATTCGCCACTGCCTCCAAACATTGGGACAGTACTGAGACAGCAGGACCTGGGTCAGTTGAAAAGGAGAGATAAAGCTGGGTGTCATCAGCGTATTGGTGGCAACGCACACCAGACCTCCTCATGATCTCCCCCAAGGGCTACATATATACGTTAAACAATAACGGAGACAGAATGGAACCTTGCAGAACGCCACAGTCCAGGGCCCGGGGGCTAGATGATTCAGCCCCCAGGACAACCTGTTGGCTTCTCCCTGAGAGGAATGAGCGGAACCATCCAAGAACAGTCCCACCCCACCCCAAGGCTCGCAACCATCTCAACACATGGTCCACTGTATCAAAAGCAGTCAAGAGATCTAGCAGGACAAAGAATGTCGAATGTCCTACATCCATCTCCCGGCGGAGATCGTCCACCAAAGCCACCAATACCATCTCTGTAACATAGCCAGGGCGCACATGGGCCCTATAGAGAAGTCGATCAGATTTAGCGTGAGTCCAACGCAACCATCGCTCAAGTCACCTACCTGCCTGCTTCATACACCTCATCCCCTCAGTAAACCAAGGGGCCCTGTTGTGACTAGACAGAGGTAGGAGACGTTTTGGAACCACCCTGTCAGTGGCCCCCCTGAGCAAGATATTCCTCGCTCAGACGAGTTCGTCAACAGAGTGGCCATCAAGGTCTAAGGATAAATCCTCCAGGGCTTCCTGGAACCATTGAGGTTCCATCAGCCTCCAGGGGCAGACCAACCTAACTGGTCCCTTCCCCTTCTGGGGGTGGTGCGCTGAGAGACCGGCCCGTAGGAGGTAATGATCCGACCATGACAAGGACATAACCCTCACATCCCCCACGACTGGATCACCCGGCCCAAGGCCAGAACAGAACACCAGGTCGAGGGTATGCTCCCCGCCACGTGGGTCGGGCAGTTGACAACTTGGGACAAGTCCATGGTTGCCATGGTGGCCATGAACTCTCGCTCTGCTCCCACATGGCCGGTGTCAGCATGGATATTGAAGTCCCCCAGAACCTTGGTCCTGGGGGAGTTCAACACCACCGCTGAGACCAGCTCTGCTAAAGAGGCAAGGGATGCTGCTGGGCAGGAAGGGGCCTGGTACACCTGCACCACCCCGAGATTGCCCCCAGCCAAAGCAACCACCACATGGAGGGCCTCAATCCCTGGAATCTCCTGAACTCGATACCTCCTAACAGGCCATGCCTCTCTAAAAAATAATGGCCACACCACCTCCCCGGCCCCCAGTGTGCGGCTGGTGCTGCACAGCATACCCAGCTGACATGAGATCGGCCAAAATTGGCCCCGCCTTCTCATCCAGCCAGGTTTCCGTAATACATGCAAGGTCCACTGCCCCATCCACAATCACCTCTCATATTACCGGGGCCTTATTCACCACGGACCTTGCATTTAGCAGCATCAGCCCGCCACTGGCGGAACTTAGACCTTGCTCCTCCTTCTCCCTCAGTTGGGGGGCTGCTCTTTTGATCTCCACAATGGACCTAGGGCCCCTGAGAGCTTGAGCCACACACCCCCTTGGACCATACTGTCCCCATCCCAGAACCACCTCTATAGCCACTTCTCCCTTCCGATCCATACCACTTTGACCCCCTCCAACCGACCGTTTCCCCATAGCCCCTGGAGATCCCCCCTCCCCATTCCTCCCCCTCCCTCCCCGAAACCCCTTCTATCACAGAGGGTCCCCCCACCCAATCCCTCAGAAAGTGCCCCCCGTCACACTGGGTGGCACAATCCAATTTCCCCCTCCCCCTGGGCTTCTCTCTCTCACCAAGAGCCCCCCAACCCCCGACATATGGACTAGGCTCCCCCCTCTCATGGGGAGACCTCGTCCGCCTCCCCCCGGGCCACCCCCTGTCCTCTCACCACAGGGGTTACCCCTGTCCTCCCTAACCCCCTCCCTCTCCCTCTGCCCCCAACCCTCATAAAATACATGCTCCATCTCCCCCCAAAAAACACCAAAAACAAAACCACACAATTAAAAATACATACAAAGCCTCCAGCCCTCAGTCCCACTAAGGGCCACATCTAAGGCTGGGCGGCAGGCCACTTTTAGCCTTGCTGGCAGGGGAAATCCTGAAAGTCCCAGCCATGCTCCCAGGCCCTCCCCCCTCCTCCAAGCGAGGGGGAAGATGGCACCTGTGGGAGGCCGGGCAGCATGAGTCCTCGGGGTCCGATTTGGCAGCGGCTTTGGGACCAGGTAGCACTGCTCTAAGTGGCAATAGCAACAGACAAGGGGTCCAGTAGCAGCAGCGATAATAATTGATTAGAGCGGTGGCAGCAACAGCAGAGATGGATTGCAGGATGGCAGTTATGCTGTCATAAGCAGAGGGGTCCCCGGGCGCCATGGTCCAGAAAATGGCCTAGCCAAAGGGCCCGACCCTTATTGATGTTACCTGGGAGGGAAGAGCAGAGTGGCAGAAGGCTTCTCCAACTGTAGCTACCCCTTGTCCCCACAGCAGCAAACACAGCATGCAGTCCCACAAAGGGCCTTGTCCTCGCTGATGTTACCTGGGGAGGGGAGGGAAGAGACACTGTCAGTACTAGACAGCCATGGCTGGTGGCCATGGAAACACCCACGCCGGGGACAGGTGGGCATGGAAACAGACACATCTGCCTAGTTTGGCCTTCTGTTGCCTGCCTGGGTGGCCTTTGGGCCTTGACTGTTTCGGGGCCAGCCGCCTACACCACCAGGGTCCATTCCGGGCCCACATGTGGCAGCTTGGAAACAGACACGTGGGTAAGGAGCTGGCCCAGGCAGGCTGTAGCAGACTGTAGCAGGCTGAACTGGGCCAGCATCATGTCTATAATATCCTCTGTCAATTACTGCGGGCATGCTTAGGTGAGTACGTGATAAGAGGCATGAATCCCTTGCCACTCTATTGTTTTGTATACAAATATGCAGAAGCATTAGGGGAAGCTATTATCTCTTAACAAGTGGGAGTGTTCTAGAGATGAAAGTGACATTTAATGGCAGGTTCTTTAGCTCTTTCCCTCCTGCTTCACCAACTGTAGTTGGTTCAGTAAAAGATATAATAATATTACTTTTTATCTATTCCCTGCTCATTTGACAGAGTACTTATTTATTTACTTATTTATTCCCCAAAGGCTCTCTACGTGGCCTCTCTACATCAGAAGATAAGGGCTCATTTGCACAATACTCAGCTGCCCTGAACCTTTGGGGAAAGGCGGGATATTAATCTAAATAAATAAATAAAATAAATACATACTCTTCTCCCTTGTTCTTTGATCTCGGTTTTCTTTCCCCAGCAGCAACGCAGTCACCCAGCTGCTGATTTCCCTACATTTCAATGGCCCACACCGTGCATCAGGTGACAGAATAAGGCAGGGGTTCCCTCCTAGGGGCCACCCTGAAAATGAGTACAAGCTCCGAAAGCCACATAGTAGTTGGAGCAGGGACGTTCAAGAAAAGGAGGGTCCTGATCATGGATCTGTGCCATGGGTCTGTCTCCTAGCCTTGTTTCATGCCCTCATCTCTGCCCCTTAACCTGAGCTCAGTCTTTCAGTGCTTGGTTGTAGGAACTGAATCCAAGGGCCAGATCCCAGGAACTGGAAAGGAGCTACATAAAAACTTGCTGACGGCCACATTTGACCCCCGGGCCTGAAGGTCCCCACTCCTGGAATGAGGGATCTTCAAAGTGCACAGAATTTGGTATGACTTCACACAGCATTCAGAATGAGACTTTGTGTCACTACCCACTCTGAAACAGTGTTGTTTGAATAAGGCCAAAACAGACCCTTGAGGTAACATATACCTCTTCCAAAAGTGAGTAAGGGAATGGGAATCAAAAGCTACTCCCGTTTGTTCAACTACACCTTGCACCCAGAACAAATTGTAAAAGTTGTGATCTAGAATTGAAAAATAAGAAATTAAATAATACAAGTACATAGAATACTTGTCAGCCACATAACCCCAATTCAGGACTTCACCTGACTGGCTTTGAAATACAGATCTTTTTGTTTCCCCCCCAAACCAGTCTTTTATGGTGTATGTGGTAGCATCCGCCCCGGGCTGCTTTTGCAGGAGGGGCGGGGTATAAATCCACGAAATAAATAAATAAATAAAATAAATATGCAGGCTGCTAGGATTTGGTTCTCTAGAAATGACTAGGGAAAACTGCCAACATTTAAAGCAAAAGCAAGAATGAATCATACTCTAAACAAACTGATTAACGTATTTCTCAAAGGTTGGTGGAACAAAAATTCTGCAATTAATTTGTTTTAACAAAGAAGTAATGAACAGAGATGAAATATGCATCTGATTCTTGCTAAAAGATTCTTGCTACAAAGAAGAATCTTTGTTTCTGTTTCTTTGAGGTGTGAAATGTTGAAAAGACAGAGCACAGAGTTTCCAAATGGGTACCTGTAATTAAATTAAGACAATATAAAATACGAACCTTTGCTCAAACCTCCTGTCCTAGAAAGTCCCCAGCAATTGTATGGCTTGACTTGGCATCCATGGGGTTTCTATGCAGTGACTGGCCCTACAACACTACTGCTTTGCCAGGACCTCAGGGGCATCCATCTGGTATTGGTTTTTAGACCATACCCATAATTCATGCCACACCTAATAGACTGGGCACCCATGATCTGGTGCCCTACAAATAGTTTCTTTTGGGCAAAGGGTACCAGCGAAATGCAGCTCACGAGGCAGTTTTGCTTGACCTACTGTGGATTCTTGATAAAATCATGAGAATTTCAGCTTTCAGTTTTAGAAAGTAAGTTTCTAGGATACATGGGTGCAGAGGAACTCCTACAATATGACTTCAATGTCAGTTAAATGCTCAGAAACCAAAAGGCTTATTAAAAAGAAAGAACCCGTAAATTATTTTATTTTCTAAAATCTCATGATTTTTAACCAAGCTCATGATTATTTTGGGCCTGGTTCATGACTTTTGGACATTTGAGCTTGGCAGTATCAGGCTGGAATACAGTGATTGGTACCCAACTCACATACAGCCAGGCCCCTCCTCCTGATGTCTGGGAGTAAATGACTTGGTTCATATGGTTAATCATCTGCCATATCTTTTGTTCTGTTAGGAAGAGTGAGTGAGTGACACTGAGGTGTATCGTTCTCTCTCCAGTTGGGAACTCCCTAGGCCAGCTATGTTAAGCATGCATGCCATCTTGAAATGCTACATGGCCCACTGATTGTGGCCCAGTGTTGGTGATTAGAACTCATTAATGGCCCATTTACTAATTTAAGTTGCATACCTCTGAACTGATCTGTCTGTATCTGAGAATGACTAATACTTGCTGGAGAGATAATTTTAGACACATTTTACTCCAATTTCTTTTTGAATTTTCAACTTTCTAATATTCCCAATATTTTTTTATTTATTTAAATATATACTCCACCCTTTCACTAAGGCTCAGGGAAGCTTTCAACATTCTCAACAACAGAGAAAATAACAACACTTTGTATGTTGTAGGAGTTTGCCTGAGTTAGCAGCTAAACTTTTTCAATAAGGCTGCAAAAATATATATATGTTGCTTTAAACATATTAAGTCTTTCTGATGATATTTATCACTGACTTTGCTGGATGAGAGAACCATCGTAATGAATGAATATCTCCCCCAGTGAATCTTTCCATGGAGTCCCTGCCTCTCCCCATAAAAAATCACTTTTGTTAAGCTAGCATCAGTGGACTCCCAGGTGAGACAGAAATTGAAAGCTTCTCAACATGAGCAAAGGGAATAGCTACTGAGTTCTACGTTTTCAGTGACATGTTCTCAGGGTGAGGAACAGACTTAACACATGGAACTCATTTTCAGTTATTAGTATCTCAAAAAAGCTTGTTATTACAAAAAGAAACACAATCATAATGACATTTTGCAGAAATGAGAGATATATGTGAAAAAATCAGATTTATTTATTCTTGGGAAGACAAGGAAATGGGACTAAAAGACTGAACATGATGAAAATAACATTTAATATTAGGATCTTATTTCCAGATGCCAAAGAACTGAGACCTTTCAGAGAAAACATCTAGTAACTTAAATAGAAGGGAGGTGTAATAGATTCTTGTTCTTTCAGTATCTATGTGCATCTGTACCTCAATTTCTTCTCAGGTGTTCAGTCTCCATCTTGTGGTCTGGTTATTTCTTATGATATTTCATAGTTCTTTTCTCCAATTCAAAGATAAACAAAAAATTCACACAATAGGATGCATCTTTTCCCTTCACCTTGTGCTGCTAGACCTAATTTCCTCCTCCTGTTGATCTAGGGTTCACACCTGTTAATGTAGAGCCATTCCTGGAGTTTATTTATTTGTTTATTTATTTGTTATATTTATATGCTGCCCCCTCATGCCAATGGCATCTTGGGGCGGCTTCCAATATACACTAAAAACACTTAAAAATCACCTTTTAAAATACAATAATTCAACAAATTTTAAAAAAACCTTACCCTAATTTAACACCCCCCCCCTCCCCTGAAGGCCTGGGAGAATAGCCACGTCTTGCAGGCCCACCGAAAGGTCTGCAGACTTGGGGCCAGGTGGGCTTCCTCTGGTAGGGAGTTCCACAACCACAGCCCTGCCACCAACAACGCCTTCTCCATTTTGGCCCCCTGCCTTAAATGGGGGACTTTCAAGAAAGCACTCCCGGTGGACCAAAGGGGTCACCCTCAATCGTGGAAGGTGAGGCGGTCCCTGAGGTATCCGGGGCCAAGACCGTACAGGGCTTTATAGATCAACGTCAACACCTTGAATCTGGCTCAGTATGTTATAGGCAGCCAGGTGTCATGTGCTCATGTCAACCCGTCCCTATTAAGAGATGGGCCGCCGCATTCTGCACTAGCTGCAACCTCCGGGCCGGCCAGCATCAAGGGAAGCCCCATGTAAAGCACGTTACAATAGTCCAGCCTCAAGATGATGAAGGCATGGATCAAAGTGGCCAGGTCAGATCTGGAGATGTATGGGCACAGCCTCCGCACCAGATTCAGCTGGCGGAAAGCCGCCTTTGCCACCGCCTCCACCTGCTGAGCCAGGCGGAGACCCGAATCCAATAACATCCCCAGACTCCGCACCTGTTGGGCCACAGCAGGACTCACCCCCTCCACAAGGGGGGGGGCAGCACCTCCCCTGCTCTACCCACCACCATCACCTCCGTCTTATCAGGATTGAGCCTCAGTCTTCTCTTCCATAACCACTTCGCAATGGCCTCCAAACACTGGGACAGCACAGAGATGTCAGGACCTGGGTCATTTGAAAAGGAGAGGTAAAGCTGGGTGTCATCAGCATATTGGTGGCAATGCACACCAAACCCTCTCACGATCTCCCCCAGGGGCTGCATATACACATTAAATAATAATGGAGACAGGATTGAACCTTGCAGAACATCACAGTCCAGGGCCCGGGGGCTAGAGATCTCTGCCCCCAGGACAACCCGCTGGGTCCTTCCTGAGAGGAATGACTGGAACCATCCAAGGACAGTCCCATCCAGACCCCCCAGGTCACACAACCATCTCACCAGCAGCCCATGGTCCACTGTGTCAAATGCAGCCGAGAGATCTAGCAGGACCAGAAGTGTGGAACGTCCTGCATCCATCTCCTGGCAGAGATCATCCATCAAGGTCACCAACACCGTCTCTGTACCATAGCCTGAGCGAAACCCCAATTGAAATGGGTCAAGGAAACCGATGCTATCAAGATGAGCCTGGAGCTGCCAAGCCACTGCCCATTCAATAACTTTCCCTAAAGGGAAGGTTAGAGACAGGTCAGTAGATTGCGTCCACATCCAAAGATGACTTCTTCAGCAGGGGGTGCACCACAGCCTCCTTGAGACTGGGGGGCAATCTCCCCTGCCAAAGGGACGCATTGATTACCCCCACCAGCACAGTCCCCAACATCTCCCTGGAGGCTTTCACCAACCAGGACGGGCATGGATCTAATTCACAACAAGTGGCTCTGACAGACCCCAGGACATCTACTGCATTGGCTGGCATCACTGTTCCAAATCCAGTGTCAAAGTTGCTCTGGATCTGAGTGATCTTGTCTGCAAAGTAGATTGCAAACTCCTCACAGCGGGCCTGAGACAAGTCCCCATCCAGGCGAAGGGAGGCCGGACTGACCAGCCCCCGCACCACCTCTGCTGGACGCACCACCTCTGCTGGAACAGCTCTGCTGGATGCGACTTTGCAGACGCTATGTGGGTGGCAAAGAACTCTTTCTTTGCCACCCTCACAGCTTCAATGTAGACCGCAAATGGTCTCTACGGAGAAGTCGGTCAGATTCAGCATGAGTCCGACGCCAGCGTCCCTCCAGTCGCCTACCTTCCTGCTTCATACACCGCAGCCCCTCAGTAAACCAAAGGGCCCTGCAGTGACAAGACAGAGGCAGGGGACATCTCGGAGCCACCCTGTCAATGGCCTCCCTGAGCAAGATGTTCCATGCCCGAGCGAGTTCATCAACAGAGCGGCCATCAGAAATCAGGGTTAAATCCCCCAGAGCCTCCCCGAACCGCTGAGGTTCCAACAGCCTCCGAGGGCGGACCAACCTAACTGGTCCCCTCCCCATTCTGAAGGGACGCACTAAGAGACTGGCCTGCAGGAGATAATGATCCATCCATGACAAGGGTGTAACCTTCAAATCCCCCACTACCGGATCACCTGCCTCAAGACCAGAACAGAATACCAGGTTGAGGGTATGTCTCCCCACGTGGGTCGGGCAGTTGACAACCTGGGACAAGTTCATGGTTGCCATGGCGGCCATGAACTCTCGCTCCACTCCCGCAAGGCCGGCATCGGCATGGGCATTGAAGTTCCCCAGGACCAAAACCCTGGAGGAGTTCAGCGCCACCACCGAGACCAGCTCCGCTAGAGCGGTCAGGGATGCCGCTGGGGAGGAAGGGGCCTGGTACACCAGCAGCACCCCCAAATTGCCCCCAGCCAAATCAAACACCACATGAAGGGCCTCAATCCCAGCAATATCTGGAACTGGATACCTCCTAACTGACCACGTCTCTTTAAAAATCAAAGCTACACCACCTCCCCGGCCCCCAGTGCGAGGCTGATGCTGCATGGCATACCCAGCTAGAATGGGATCAGTCAGGATCGGCCCTGCCCCCTCATCCAACCAGGTCTCCGTTATACATGCAAGGTCCGCCCCCGCATCTAGGATCAGATCCCAGATCACCGGGGCCTTATTAACCATGGACCTTGCATTTAACAGCATCAGTCCCCCACTGGCGGACCCTGGGTTCTGCTCCTCGGTAATCTCAGGTGGGGGGCAGGCTCTCCTTACCTCCACAAGGGACTGTGATCCCCTGGGATCCCGAGCCCTATACCCCCCCGACCATACTGTCCACACCCCACGACGACTTCTACGGTCATCTCCCCCCCCATCCACACCAACCTGCCCCCTCCTGACGGTCGTTCTCCCAAAACCCCTGGAGGTCCCAATCCCCTCCCAACCCCCCCGCCTCCCCTCTTCCCCCCCCACACCCAAGCTTCCCCCCCCCTCATGAGGAAGCACAACCCACCCACCCCTGGGGCCAACCCCCATCCTCTCACCATGGGGGAGTGCCCCCCTAACCCATTCCCCCCTCCCTCCTAATTCAACCATTCCACTACCCCAACTT
>QEPC01009440.1:1237783-1248094 GCA_003113815.1 Sphenodon punctatus | reverse complement strand
GAAGCACAAACCACCCACCCCAGGGGCCAACCCCCATCCTCTCACCATGGGGGAGTGCCCCCTAACCCATTCCCCCCTCCCTCCTAATTCAACCATTCCACTACCCCAACTTCCGACCCCCCCCATACACCTTATTTCCCTTTCTGCCCCCAACAGTGGCAAACAACAGTTCATAGAGTTGCCAATCCCAAATGTTCAAAAATCATGAATCATGAGATGGACTGACAAATCATCTGATGTTAAAAAATAAATACATTTTGAGATATTCTTCTTGGCTTTGGCTAGCCTTCAGCATTCCCTGCAGTAATGTTTGCCACTCTTTTTTTGGGGGAACTACAAGTGCTAGAAATTTACATATTTAAATGAAAGCAGAGAGTCTCAAAATTCTTCTTCATGAGTCTGACTATTATTGTTATTATTTATATAGCGCAACAGTGTGCCTGGTGCCAAACAGTTGTGATTAGAAACAGGTCCCTGCCCCAAGGTACTTTCAATATAGAACAGGCTTTAAGAAACCTCTACCATTGAGAGATTTGTCATAAAGTCAAAAGAGTTGGCACCCCTAATTTCAATAATCTGTTTTTCGGAGCTGAAAGTTGTCTTCCTGTGGTGGCACAGGGAAGAATAGGACCTGAACTTTGAAAGTCCCAAGGAAACACTGGGCCTCAAGACTACAGTGCTAGAGTCCTGCTCTGGGCATGTTCCTTCACTTGCTTTCCCCATGTAGTAAAATGTACCCCTCAGTGCAGAGCTCACAAGAAAAATCACTATGAACTCTTAAGTTTCTTTTTCTCCTGCCTCTTCAGACCTTGAAAAATTTGCCTCTCTCTTGGTTTCCTGGATTTCCACAGGGTCTCTTCTGAAGCTGCTGCTGGCAAAGGTATATTTTGCCCAAGTGCTTTGTTGGCACCTTGTTTCTTCTCCGTTTCTGCAAAGCCACAGACCATGTGAATGCTATGCCCGATGAATAATTCCAGAGCACACAAATCTGCACTTAACCAGAGCAGGTCTGACCTGTCCACTGAACTTAGTAGATGCCGCGTCCAGGAAATCCAGAAGTGGCACCAAGACATCTGTGGACCTTGGCTCAGCAGGAGCATCCTTTCCCCTCACTGCAACATCTGGGCTTGGAGCCTCATTGCTACTTCCCCTTGGTGGGGGAATTTTTTTTAATTTTTTTTTTAAAAAATCCAAAACATTTAGTGCTGGTGCTGGGTCACAGAATCAATTTAAGCTGCAGGGTCAGAGACTAGGCTACCCAAGTAGTTATCTACCAATCTCTGAATCTCTAGATACCAACGCTCTCCTAAAGTAGCTGAAACACACATAATGGCAGAGGGGCTGGACTAGAGGACCTTTGAAGTCTATTCCAGCTCTCCAGATCTGTGATTCCATGAAAGCTTTCTAATGTCATAGCCATGGGAAGTTAACATAAGAACATACGTAGTGCCATACTGGGTCAGACCAATCTCAGTTGCTTGGTTTCATCATCTGTGTGAATGACACCTTTACACTTGAAGATTAGCATAAAAAATAATTTCAAGTGAACCTTTTCTCCTTCTTTGATAAGGTGACTGCTCTTATGGTTGGTGAATTTCAAAAGTAGCAGCTTAAATGACTGGGCCACAAAATAAGAAAGTGATATTATCTGACTCATTCCCAGTCACTGGCACTCTATGCTCCAAAGCTATGATTCTGTAAGCCGGCAAAATCCCCATGAAATAATCATGCCATTTCTTCTATTGGGGGGGGGGGGGGGAATAAAAATGATCACTTTCTCTATATTTGAATAGATGACAGATGCTCAGATAGTAAAATGATGCTATATAAATTGTTTAGATGGCCCCCAATCCTGTTAAAACACCTTTCAGAAAACAAATCTTTCATGTTAACCATGCTTTTAAATAGTTTACTAGCTTAGAGTCACAGATAAGATTCAGGTTTTCCAAATTCTTTCCCTACAAATATGGGAAAAGGTTTAGGAGTTTTGGTTTTCCCCTTTCTATAATCGTCTACATCAAAAAGTGAAGAAAGCATGTACACCTGTAGTAGGACAGCTTTAAAACTAACAGGACTGAAGGATTTTCCCACTGAGAGCAGCCAGATAATAGCAATGTTGTCATATCAAGGCTATTTCCGGAGTTCACAAATGTATGGAAAAGATCATTCCACAAGGTCTGTGTATATTGTGGTTCACAAACCAAATGTCACTCTTGTTGAGATTTGTAAAGTCAACTCTTGCCCTCCGCCTGTATCATTCTTTTCAATGCAGTCGAGAGACTTTGCTTTTGTAGTACCCCAAGAGATCACACAGGTTTTTCGAGGCATACAGCAATTGTTTGGATGAAAGTTACAGCAAACACAAATAGACACGTGTGCTACTGCTATCAGTTGGTTTCTTCAAAACTCAGAGATCCTGCTGTGAACATGTCCGTCCACTAAAGTATTGTGGTTTCCTCACCACATAAACAAAACACAATTTTCTAAGATGTACTCAGTAGTATTTCTCTGATTTCCACTATCATGATAAGAAGAGATTTTAGTAGATCAAAGCAATCAATACATAGAACAAATATGCTTTGGCATAGATGAATTCAGTAAAATACATGACGCTCATACTGGTCACCACAATCTTTTCCTTAATGCAGGCAAAATTGTATTAACCCAACAAGAGCCCTTTTCAAACAGCTGCTGTGGGTGTGAGGATTGGTGTATGCCCACGGTGGGTGGAGGTGGTTGTGCGCCCATTCCCATGGTGCACACCCATCTCCACTCACCTCCACCCATCTCCTCGCACAGAGCAACTGGAATTGGAGCCCATTGCTCCATGTGTGGATGATGGGTGGAGATGACTGGAGCACACATGCACACACACCCCTCACCCACCGCCGGTGGTGTTCCCACAGTCTCTCTCCCACTGCCGGCAGTGACCCGCAGCGTTCCTATGGACACCCCCCGGCACAAGTGTGTGCGAGGGAGGAGGGGCACCCATGTGAAAAGACCCAAAGTTTGTGCATCATAAGCTGTTGGAGTTCAAAGTAGAGGAATTCAAAGGGAAACATAAGATTCTATAATGATGTGCAGCATTTGCGGCACCTGAAAATGACAGTGAAGCTCTCCTAGAAGGGGCTCGACTCTTTTGAAGAGTCAAATCTCTCAGTCAAAAAGAGAAACAAAAATGAAGATGGGGACAATCTCATTGAAACTAACCTCACAAAATATTATCGCAATTATGAGTAGCTTCATCTCTGGAATAATGTAAATATAGTGTGGTTAGGCATCTCTCTGCAATGTTGGTTGCTTGATTCTGGAGCATAAGTCAAGCAAACCTGTTTGCGGCAGACATAGGTCGAACACCATCAGCCGTTATGCTTAAGCAACGTGTCTGGCCATTATGCCTCTGCTAACTGCTGCAAGCATTAAGATCTTCAGAGGGGAATTGGGTATCCAAATCCCTTGCATGGCACTGAAAATGTCATCCTGATTCTTTGCCAGTACCAAAGGTCATTTCACAGCAGAGAAATAAGTGTCCCAAACTTCATAGCCAAACTGTTACAAACTGCTTCATCTGTTGCTTGCTCTACCAGTTGGCATTACTGCAGATAAAAAAAAGCTTTCCTGCCATAAAATGAGTAAGAAATTGGGTCCGATTTCATATGCTAGCAGAATGGTTCTCTCTCTCTCACGCCTTCATACTGAGTGGGATGTGATTGGCAAACCAACTCTTGAAGAAACTGGATTTGAATGTTAGCAGAGAGTAGAGAAAAACACACACTATCAAAGCAGCCTGCAGTTCTAACTACATTCTGGGTTATGAGCATTTTTTATTTCAGGATTGTTTTGTAGTTTAACTTGTGTACAAAAAAAAATATGTATAGAGTAGTTCCTCTCATACTAGTAAAGTCAATTGCTTATACAGTAGAGATAAACTGAAGGGGGAAAAATGCAAACTTTAAAGCAGTGTTGCAAACTATAAAGGTTGCCTTCATTAAACACCTATCTCCTAATTGGGTATTGCATCTAAATCCATTCAGAATTTATGTAATAATAATAATGATAAATGTGTGTCACTTTGGACCCATTTTACACAGGCCACGGCACGGGGTAGAGGGTTGGTGTGTGCCGCAGTCCGGGTGGGGGGAGTTTGTAGATGGGCGCACATCCACCTCCATCCATCAACACACATGGAGCAACCACCATTTTCGCTGGTTGCTCCGTACATGGGGGATGGGTGGAGGTGGGGGTGCGTGTGGGAGCATGCATGCACGCACACCCACCCACACCCACCGCAGGATTTACACGGGTGGCACCCATGCATGAGCACCCAGATTTTGGGGTGTTCATGCATAGGTGCCAGCCATGTAAAAAGGGTCTTTGTAGACAATAGTAGCTAAAAATATTTTTGGCTGTGGTTTGTTTGTAGGCAACGTGAGCATGAAGAGCAGGAGGCATGACTAACGAAGTATTACTTTATAGGCCCCTTTTACATGGGTCGCAGCGTAGGGGGTGTGTGCGTCTCGGGTCAGTGTGTGCTGTGGTTGGTGTGTGCTGGGTGGGCAGGAGGTTCTGATGGGTGCACTAGTGCACACTGGCACACACCAACCTCCCCCCACCGCCACCCACGGACCCTCCTCCATTTTTTTCAGATGGCTCCCTGGGTGGGTGATCGGTGTGTGCTGGAGCATGTGCACGCACACACACACACCACCCAGCCACGGCATGGTTCACACAGGCAGCAAACACCCATGAACATCCAGATTTCTGGATGTTCATGAGTGTTTGCCGCCCGTGTAAAAAGAGCCTCAGTCCCTGGCCAAACCCTTCAGCTCGCAGCAGAGTGCTCCTTCAATCAGAGGAAGTGATGTGAAATCTACAATAGGGGCGGTGGATCTTCGGCCTGTGAGCCAGTTCCAGCTCATGCCCATTTTTTATTTCACCTATTTCTAATTCCTGGATCTGGTCCCTGGACCCAGTGCCAACCCTTATGTCCTTAAAGATTTGGCTCGGGGAAGAGAGTGGAGAAAGGGCATGCATTCAAAAATAGACAAGGAATATATGGCATAGCTCCGTAATCTGGGTCCTTCTCTTCCCCCATCCTGAGCAGTCCACCCTAAACTAATTCTCATAATTGTCCATGTGAGGGGAAAAGTTCCCCACCCCATTCTAGGTTTGGCAAGTGGCTTACTACAGCATTGAATGACAATCGGCAGTTAGCACCACTGTGCATTTGATCAGATAATGTCCATCTGCCTTTGTATGGTCCCCTTGGCAGTATTAATTATATGTAATTTCTGTATGTAATTGCAAAATGTGACTCTGCAAGGCGTGCATATTGGATCAGACCTTCCTGACATTACTTGTCTTTGACATTGACCAGCACCACATGTTTCAGAGACAAACACCAAATCCTCACAGTAAATGGGTGATCAGTCCCATAATATAGGCCCTTTTCAAACGAGATGCCCTCCCCTCGCCCACGGGGGCGACTGGGTGGCCGAGGGGGGGCGGGCATCCATATGACAGCAAGGTGGGATGGGTGGAGGGGTGCGCGCTCCCACGCTTCACCCATATCCACCCATCGCCCATGTATGGAAGCATTGGGGGAAACAGAGGTATCTCCGTGCATGGAGATGGGTGGAGATCAGTGGAGGTGGGTGTGCATCTATGTGCCGGACCACACACCTGCTGCCACCTCCACCCATCCCTCATGGACCATGATGCCTCTGCAGTCCACTTAAAAAGGGCCATAGAATAGAAAGTGCTCAGTAATCAGTCTTTCATCAAGATCTCAACGTAACACCCCCCTCCCAGTAATTAGAGACTGATGAATCCTTGAAACACAAGGTTTTATATCCCCCTTCCCTGAATATGGTAGCATTCAATATCCTATCTCTTGATTGTTGTCTATAGATTCTATGAAGAGCAGCTTATAATCCATCTTGTTGCCCAATGGTTTTTGAAGGTTATACATTTTTAGCCTCAGTCATATCCGGAGCCATTTAGTTCTACAGCATAACAACTTAACTTACAGCATAACGTCTGCCGTTAATAAATAAATAAATAATAATAATTAGTATTAATAATAATAATAATAATAATAATAATAATAATACAACCTAATTACCAATTGCTAAAGGAACTTGTTAAACAAAGCAGTTACTGAGTGGTATCATAGGCAGGGATACAACTGGGTGGGAAGACAGGGGCTCGGGTTCCCACTCCTTGCTGCCCGAACACTGGGTGCGTTTGCGGGCACCCAGCTAGTGCAACCTTATTGAACCAGTTGCAGGGCCAGGTGCCGTGGGTGGGCACTTATGCACCCTAAGCAGGATGAAGAAAGAAGAAAGCGGTGGCATAGCTGCCCCACCAGGGATCCTGATTTTTCCCTGCTGCTGCATGAGGAGCTCACAACAACCAAGCCTGAATCTCCCTCAACAGCCTTGCTATGGTGACTGCTCTGCAGTGGATATGGGGCTGCCAGGTCAAGAGGAGTGAGGCTTCCCTAGCTCCCAATTTCTTAAAAACTCTCCTTTTGTTCAGGAGTGGAGACAGTGATTTCTTATCTTTACTTTGCATGGCATTTTAAGTTTGCAAAACAGTTTTAGATCCTTCAGAATGAAAGGTGCTGTATAATTGAGAAAATCAAGCTGATTGACCAAGAAAATTGGCTAAGTGCATGAGAATAATGTTAAAAACGATGCATCCGACTGAGAAAACTCTCTCTCTCTGGCTTTAACGAAACCTTTTGATACAGCTTTGCCTCTCTCCAACACGGAGTTGTGTGCAAATGTGCATAGCAGCACTCTGCAAATATTTAGCTTCTTTTTGATACTGATGTCAAAACATCCATGTGTAATTCCAAAAATTATGCATCACTTACAATGTCAAACATATATTTCACAGTCTAGTGCAGCTGAAATTTAACCTCCCTGGAGATTGGCTTGCATTTATGAGGGGGAATGTATATTTATCTTTTTGTTAAAAAAACAAAAAACGTTTTCTTTCTTAAAGAACCTACTTCTGAAAAAAAAATAATCTCAAGAGGCAGCAGACATTAATAGTAATGATGATCCCATTTAACCAGAAATGGCCTCATTACCAAGCTGAGTCTAAGTCCACTTTTCAGAAATAGCTCTTGCACATGTCTGTTGTAAGTGCAGGAAATTTCAACAGTTAATGTTTAACTGTACCCTGACAAAAAAAAGTTACAATATGTAAATTGTTTGCTTCATGAGTTAGTGAAGTAAAGTAGGTTTATACAGATTGTGAATAATAATCCAGTAGGCGTTCATCTTTACTAAAGCTCCATTCCATTAAATGCTTCAGCATCTCCTTGTAACAAACAGGACCCCAAGAGTATGGAGATAGTCAGTCTCCAGCTGTAGATAGAGAGCCTTACTGCCTAGCAGCCAGAGGGGAAGGGATGGTCTGCACTGTTAACTTTTGGCCTGATTAGTCAAGCTAAACAGTTTGAATTTTGATTCCAGCAGAATAAGGGGGTGGGGAGGTTTGGCCCCATTAGCAGAAGAGAAAGAGAGAGCAGGAACTTGGGACACAACTAATTCAGTGCGCTGGTTACAACCCGTGGTGGAGTGATGTTGGAGCTGCCGGACAGCAGCTATTTTGGAATTGGTTAGACTTTGTCAGGGATTCTGTATCTAATAGAAATGTAATAGAAATAGAACTCCTTTGCTCTTGATTTTTCCTCTGCTAAATCCAGTCTTGGAAGGAACTTGGAACTCGCGCTAATCAACATTTTCTTAGCCATACCACCGTGCTCAGACACCTAAGCTTGTCCTAGATTAAGGGAGACCAGGGAAGGTAACAACATAGAGTGAAAACAGACCTGACGCTAGCTCCACTTTAACTCTGCTTTAACATTTCTTATGCATGTTGCAGGGTTGCATAGGGCACCAATACAGCCCTGCCACATGCATAAGAAGTGTTTAAAATGGTTTTGAGGATTACTGTATCGGGGTTGCCAGATCAAGGGATTCCTGTTTAATGGAATTTTATGGACCCGTAGTTTCCTGGAATAAGCAATATCTCTTCAAAAAGTGGGCATCAGGATCCCATTTCTACCTAATAGAAACCCATGAAAAGGAAAACATTAATAGGGCCTTTCCATTACTCTAAAGATTTATTAATCTCAAAAGTGAAGTATGCGTTTCTTTTCATTCATCTGGCCACACCCCCATTAGCTAACATGCCACACATTCCATAGCTTCCTTCACTGAGACATCTCTTCCGCAGTCTGAAATTGCATCCAGTCTTGATGTTGGTATGTGCTCTAGGATTTGCACATCGAAAATTTGGGAGGGTACAAAATGTTAATAAGGATGGCTCTCCCCCACTTTTGAAGTAGAGTGACACCTTTCTTTCTTTTAGCAAGACCTCTTCTTTTTAGCACTCTGTTGTAGCTCAGACAGTTTCCAAAAAGTTAATTTTTATGATGAGAACAGACCTGGAAAGTATTAGTGAAATTGAGTGGTTTATTATTATTATTATTATTATTATTATTATGTATATAGCACCAGCAATGTACCTGGCACTGTACAGTCAGTAGTTACAGACAGGTCCCTACCCCAAAGGACTTACAATCAGAATTGCAACTAGGGCCCTTTTTACATGGGCCTCTTCCACTTATGAACATGTAGAAATCTGTGTGTACATGAGTGGGCGCGATCCATGTGAAGGATGTGGCGCACGCAGTGAGTGGGGGTGCGTGTGCGCCCTCACCTAACACGCATCCCCACTCACCCCCCCATACATCCCCATGTACTGAGCAACTGGGGAAAACTGAGGTTGTTCCATTCATGGGGATGAGTGGGGGGGGGGGAGTGGGGATGCATGTGCGGCCGTGTGCATGTCCTGTCCATCCACTGCGAATGCCCACACACCCCCACCTGGCGGCGACATGTAAAAACGGCCTATATTTAACTCTTGTATTGCAGTAACACTCTTGATAGTTACTCTATACAAATTACACTATAGTCAATATTATCTTTTATTAATCATTAGCATTTAATTGTGCTCAGTTTATTAGATGAAAAATTCCCTCCCCCCCATACAGTTACAATTAATGAAAATTGAATTGAAGATCTGACAATCAAGTTGTGTTGTCTTGCATATTACCAGTACTAATCATTATACTATAATAGTCTAGTTAATGTACAGGAAACTCATAAATGTTTGTGCTGATATCTGAATTAGAAAAAAAATCAAATCACTATTCCATAGATAGCATATAGATAGCTCAATCCGATTTGTTAGCAGGAATAAAAAGTAGCAATAGTAGTTTATTGAGAGCGTGACCATAGGTCATTGCTAACAAACAAACAAACAAATTACAAACAAAACTTTCAAAGTTACACAAAAGAACAGTATAACAAAATAAAACCCATTAAAACAAATCTAATCATGGTGTTGTTAATTCCCAGATGCTACCTTAGCATGTACCAGCTAAACCTCTTCCTCTAAAAAACATACATATTAAAAGGTAGAAACAAACAATTAACCAAACTGTCGAACTATCAAAAGCTGTCAAAGTGTCATGGCTCTATAGGCAAATCACATGCCAGAGGCTTAAATTCTAAAAACTGTCCCCTCAAATTAAATGCCAAAATTAGAAATTTTGTTACTAATGCTGTTAATTCTGGGTCCATGTCCATCAGCGCACATTCTGCCAAAAAGCAATCTGTTCTACCTGGCAAATTTCCCAGGAAAGGCTTCAGCAGTGCCTCCCTAGGGTCATCTATATGATGGCACCTATATTTAGGTGGCACCTAAATAAAAGATGGTCTAACGTTTCCACCTCCAACTGGACAAAGGGGCAGAGTCTCTCCATATACAGAGTACCCCCTAAACGGCCTTCTAAAAGTTTGCTAGGGTGGGCATTAAAGCGAGCGCTTACAAACAATCTCTTCCCCTTCACTGAGATTCTAGAATTCAGTTAGCTAGCCATTTTCCCTTTAGGCGGTAAGAAACGCAGATAGCCGACCACATGAGAAGAATCCCTTATTTTAGCCTGCTCCAACTGCCAATCGACATCATCCCACCTAAGTAAAGTTTCAGATCTAGCAATGAGAGGATCCCTAGCCAATAAATACTCCAAGGAGAAACCCAGGGTATTTTCAGATGTTACGAGATCACGCTCAACCACAGTGAACCACGCTCAACCCCGCAGCGGGGCCAAAGGGCCCTGAACGTCTGTTCGGTGCGCGCCAGGTGTTCATCACGCTCAATACCCACATGGGGTCAATTTCAACCACGTTTCCCGGGCTAGCCGGGGGAATATCCCGGGAAGCGTGG
>QEPC01009440.1:1191736-1206085 GCA_003113815.1 Sphenodon punctatus | reverse complement strand
GCAGAGAGGTAGGGGGGAGCGAGGTTGTGAAGAGCTTTATAGGTGAAGACTAGGAGCTTGTGCAGGATTCGTTCAGGAAGGGGAAGCCAGTGAAGCGAAGATATTATTATTACTCTTCATTACTATTTATTATCCTTTGTTCCTCTTCAATGAACACCTGCGTGTTTACTGTTTGTTCATTCATACCACACCTATTGAAGATTGGAGGGAAAGTGCTTGAATAGTTTTTCATTGCTTTTTCAAAGCATCTTTCTTTCTCCTGGTCTCCCATGAATTACAACCATTTCCTCTTACTTTCAGTCCATCATGTTCTTCACTTCCTCAAATATTCCAGATCAGGTTTAAATTGCAATAAGGGAAAGCAGCATATCCCAATGTCCAGTAGAAAAACTATGTAAATCAAAAAGTTTGTATCCAGCCATACAGTAAAATGGTTTTCCTGCTGTTACATTTACTTCATGAATGAGAATAGGTAAGTTAGGTTGTGAACACATGAAACACATTTTACCTATTCATGAGTATTGTCGCAACAAAACCCCGTTTGCACCAGAAGTTGTGACGGCCTCCGCCTCCTTCCCCCGCTGCGTCTTCTCCTCATGGGAGTGCTGCTGCCATGCCGCCATAAGGTGTGAATGCGGTGTTTGTGTGACTAATCCTACATGGTTGTAGTCAGTGGGTGGGTAATTTACCCACTCAAGAGGTCACTCAAATGGCTTAACCCCACGGTAAACTTATCATGGGATAGACTCCAAGCTATTATATGATCATGACCTTAGCCTACTGTTATGAGAGTAAGCAGCATCCTGCCCGATGTGCGTGTGAAGGAACACATCCATCCCCCTATATGGGCCCAGCACAACACCCCCTAAAGTCAGTGGATGTCATTTCACTGATTCAATGAAAGTTGACTGAGACACAATGTGGGAAAAGTGTTCAGTTGGCAGCTAGTCTACTGATAGGCTCGTCCTGTACTTTTAAGAATACCCAATGCAGTATTCTATTTATTTCTCAGAAACACAGTGCTCAAGAGATTATCACAGACGGCACATTATAGAATTGGTATTGTTAAGGAAGCTTTGACACAAAACACTGGATATCAATTACAGAGAAGTTCATGTCAAGTCATGTGAAAATATTTATTACCTGTAACCATAATTTCATAAAATCAATGTACACAGTATGTAACATTATGTCAGCAAGGTCTGTTTTTACACAAAGATTTTTTGCCTTCTAATCATGGGTATCTGCAGTAACTACTAAATCAAAAGTCCCCTCCGCGTTCACCGCGGCGGGGGTTTGGCGGCGCCCCCTTCCCCTTCCTGGCAAGGAAGGCGCGGAGGTAAAGAGCGGCCGCTTGGGGGACAGCGGGGAATTCGGGTTGCCACGGTAACTCCTCAACTGGAGGCGCCCGGGACTCTCGCGAGAGTCGGGACTCCCGGGCGCCATCTTAGCCTCCCCGCCCGCGTGCCTCATTCGGCCGGGCATGGAGCAGGAAAAAAGATGTGCACGCACCCACCCGCCCATCTTATAGGGCACCACTCCGAGCCATAACTGGTCGCGCATTAGGACCGGAAAGGAATTTTCCCTGAACCAAAATTGGCAAAGTGGTGAGGGGTTTTTCGCCTTTCCCGGAGTGATCTGCTGATTAGGAAAGGAGGTGAGAATGCAAATTTGTGGTGGAAGGCCGAATTGTCACACTCTTGCTGGAGGGTGGAAGGCTGAGTTCAGGCCAAGGGGTAAAAGTTGAAGGGGGTTAGCATAGCATAGGGTAGCAACATCTCCCTAAGAGATGGGCATAGGCCATACATAGCCGCTCAGCGCGGCCCACTATATGGACAGCCCAAGGGTGGGAGGCAAACGGTCGAACCTGCTGGGAGGACCATGTACCGAACAGTAGGTTACGGTGTCTTCACCCTTGTTGTTTAAACCCCCGCCCCAGAGGGCAAAAGGGGGTAGGTACTAACAACCTGCTCCGGCCCGGGGAACCCGATGGTCGGGGTAGGGCATAAGTTTAAAAGTTGGTTAGGTAGGGCGCAGGAGGTTCCCATGGGCTTAACCCGAAGTCGTGAGAAGAAGGGCACCGGACAAACAAGATAGCGCCTGGTACAGGACGGGAACCTCCTGTGGGGGCAGTTAACAGTTAGGAACCAGTAATAGTTAGGACCCCAGTTTAAGGGGGGAAGTGTGAGGACTACCCCTTCTCCCCTTTTTGTATATTAATAAAGAGTGTGGCCGTTCAAACCCATACGGTGTCCTCGTCTTCCTTGGGGGGGTTCCTCTACAATTTGTGTGTGTGTAAATGTGTATGCGTAACAAAATAGTTCCAATATTATTGCAGTTGTAACAGTTAACACTGGACCCCAAAAGGTTGAATTATATAGTCTTAATTTTAGTGACTAACAGCTATCTCATTTTTATACCTAAAGCTGAATTAAATGTTAATTGATATTTACCTCCTAATGTTTACAGGACATTGAGAGCATATTTCATATACATAATGCTCACCTGCAATATACCACCTCTGAGTTCAGCACATACTATATACAAGAGAAGTCTGCTGAATTCTCATACCGAAGAACAAAACTGTAGCAGCTGCACTCGAATCCATGCACAGTACCACGCACAACAGAAAAATTAAATGCTCTTTGTTTTTATAAGGATGGATGGATCAATAGAAAAATAGTTTTGATAAATCATTAGCACTTTAAATGGATAAAGGTGGCAGGAAACTAATCAATCATGCATTTTGAGCAGGTTACTTTGCCTGATGGAATGTTTGAGAATGTAAAACATGCAGGGATGAGATGCAGGTCATTCTGAACAAAGAATAATGTCAAGACAGCACAAAAAAACATTTTACTGTAGATCCATAGCTGACGTTTATCTGCAGTGCCAAAAAGGTTGCCATTCTTGGACTTGCTGTAAGCATTAGACAGCTCTCAGTGCCATGCAAACCACAAGCAGAGACCCATGTTATGATTCTCAAACTGTTAGTAGGTTTGTCAGAAAGCTGAGAAGAAAACCAAAGCAAATGTACCCCCATATCATTACATCAAGAACTGCTTTGATTCTACGTAGAAAACCAAAATGGAATTAACAATAGATCTTTTTTTCTTGAGATTAATTTTTTCAAAAACATATAGATGTAGATGTATAAACAAAAAAAAGTAATTGTATAACTATGTCCATCTGTATCTATGAACATATGAAACAAAGGAAAGTTGAGAATTGCAATTGTAATTAATGAGTTGTTTTTACCTATCCCAGCAGTAATCTGGACACTGCGAAGGTAATCAAAAGAACTGTAAATTTTCAGAAGTGAGCCTGCTCTAGTGTGCTTGATTAATTATGCATTAACCCATTTCTCTGCAGCCTTCACTAAATCTTTGGTGGGAAATGTAGTTTATTAGGCATGCGGTTTGGCTATTTGTGTGCATACATACTGCAGTATAGGCTGATCTGAAAAATGATTTAAAGTCTGATATATCACAAAGATTTATGGCCAAGTAAAATGTTTTCATGCTTGAACAAATACTGCTGGCTTATTTTGCAAATAGGATTGCCATTATCCTCAAAATAGGCCTAACCCTGGAGTCCTTGCTCCAGTAGACGTCCAGTGACGTCAGTGAGTTGGGCAGCCATATTCATGTTGGTAGGAGAACCGAGTGCAGTGGGAATGTACATGTACATAGAACTCCTCACCTGCCATGGGGCTTGTAGAATCAGGAGTATGCTAGCAAAGATTAATTTATTATAATACTATTCAATGGGGTTAAATTGCTGAAAAATAGTAAGAAACATGGAATGTAAAAGGACAAGTTAATGGAAACTGTGGGTTTTTTCCAAGCCCTTCTTTGATCCAGATCAAGTCAGCACTGATCTGAAGGTATTTAAGGTTTAGGTATGGCCAACTATACAATCCCAGGATTATGTTCATGGCAGTGCTATTTATTAGAATTAAGTACAAATGGAATCAAACCAAAAAAATCCAATTTCTTCTGGCATTCCCTTCTCCTGCCCAATGACATTTTAAAGCCTATAAATTAATTCATGGTAATGCATGCAACAAAAATATGCCATATCACTTTGTATAAACAGTAGCTTTTTTCATGCAAAAAGCCTACAAAACGGTGACAATATTTTTTCTAATAGCATAATATTACATTAGCTCAGTCACAGAAACTGTTATACCAAATTCCAAAGTTCTGCAAGTAAAGGATAGTCTAAAACTCTTGAAAGGTTTCCAGCATACATATTTCAAAGCCCAACAAGGCTAATTTGGTTTTCTATGAAATAAACTATAGAGGCTTATTCCTTGCTGCGGTTTCTTGTTCTTTTGAGGATGGATGAGAACAGACCGGTTTTGGGAGGTGGTCCCATCAGTATTGGAGCTTGATTTTTGTGCATAATTTTTATCTGGAAAGAGAATGAAGAAAATCAGTTGTGCCTCAACATGGCTAATATTTTTTTGGTATGGTTACAAATACTAAACTGACTGAGCAATTTCAAATGTAAAATGAAACTCTGGAACACTTAAATAGCCACCAATTTATATTTGAAGAGAAGATACTGAAATATGCTTTTTTACATGTGATATTTTAGAGACCATCCATAAATCTAGTTAATATTATTTGAAAATACGACATTTTATTTTCTAAAATGTAGAATTTATGACCTGATCAACTATAATTGCACGGCACTTGAACGTTTTATGTATCCACAAGGTAGAAAAGTATTCAACAGCAGGAAAGGAGATAATGTATTTTGGGGATATCAATGGTGGCCATTATTAAGATATACTCTGTATCATGGCATGCCTTATTTATACTCCTAATCAGATTGTTCATCTCTTTTAACATGAACCATGATGCTTAATTTCAAAATAACCATTAGAAATGAAAGTCAAAAGTTAACATACTAAAAAGGTCAAAAATGATGAACTAGCATTCTAATTTGTTAATTAATTGGTAATAGAATAGAATCAAATATTGAGAAGTCTGCTTAAAACACTTTGAAAGACTGCTCTAAAGCTACCCATTTTTATTTCTTTGATATAAAACTACGAATCACCTTAAATTAGACAACCTTAAAGTAGATTATGTCTGCAATTTTCTCTAATTCAAGTCTAAATTAGAGAAGACATTTTATGAATGTATGCTATGCTCAAAGCTAATTGAAAGCAATTATCAAAGTGGCATTTTGTCTGTGACTTTAAGATACATTGTAAGATAATAAATGATTCTCATTATGTAATAAAAAGGTCACATCTTGCCTTTGGGCTAGTGACGCCAAGAGTTTTTCAAAAGCAATCCGAGACATTTTCTTTAGTGAACTAGGACTAATACAAGAGCCATCACTTATTAAATATCAGTTGTCACCTGCATAGTATCCACATCACAGATGAGTATTTCTTTCAAAAAGAAACACCACCTCATTAAAAACTGCAAAAAATATATCTCTTAAAGTGCATACCTGACATTTTCAAGTTAAAATGAATATCCTTCACTTGTCATTCACTAATAGTAATGAAACAAAAAAATGTACACCACGTGGAGAAGCTCATTAAAATACAGAACAGGCTATTTCTTGTGGTGGAAATTTACTATAAAATCTAAGACGACAAACATAAAAATCTCAACAGGATAAGTGGGTTTATTTAACTATACTGAAATCTTAACTTACTCTTCAAATGTTCACTGCACTGTCACCTAATGGGTAACTTTCGGATGTCATCAGTACTAATTAGTATCAAACCCAGTGTATAATTCTTCCTGCAATTATGCCCAGATTAATTTCAAGGAGAAAGTAGTCTGGCTGTAGTGCCTTGGAAGCAGCACCTAGCTTCACAGGAGTCCTTTAGCTTCAGGCACCACTTGGGAGGGAGCCAAATCTTCAGGCTGTGTAAACTGACATAGCAGCTCCGTTAATATCAGTTTAGAGTGTCCAGTGATTTAGCCCTTCAGATTTACTTCATTGGTTCTTGTAACTCGTGCCTCTCTAAGGTAGTTTATTTGAGCATGGGGATGATGGTGTCTTCTAGGAATATGCATTCATCAGTGAGAATAAGAGGCTGGCAAGGGGGCATGATGCAAAAGTGGTTGAGGGACTGGGGATGTCCTTAAAGGCCTCTCTCAAAGATAAGACACCACAATTTCACCTATTTTACACAGAACAGAAGAGGAAAAAGGGGCACTGAAATGAAGCATTAGGAAAGTGTTAATAACCTCCTGTTGATTATACTATGAGTAAAAACACACATGCCATCATGACTCGGGCCAGAAATCCACAGTGGACATGATCCCCTCCACTCCCAGCATCTTGCCATGATGGGCAGTCATGGTGGGTCCCAATCCAGGTGGGGTCATGGTGGGGCAAAACAGACGTGCCAGGCTGTTCTGTCCTGGTCTGGTGGGCCTTTGTCCAGGCTGCGACTTCAGGGGTTTCCCGAAGTCAAAGCCCAGGCTAGCCACAGACACAGCCAGGGGCAATCCCTGGCCAACATCTGGTGGTGCAAGAACAGACATGCTGGTGGCCCATGGGCCAAAGCTGGCCACAGTGGTCCTTCACCATTTCTGATTTTACCCTATGGGTTATTTATTTTTATTTATTTATTTTATACATTTCTACCCTGCCCCTCCTGCCTCAGGAAGCTCAGGGTGGGTTAGGAGCACTGTGTCTCTCACAGTCATCACAACTTCATAAGGAGAAAGGAGTTTCATACTGGAATGACATTAACTTGGTAATGGATCACTAGTGAAATTTTAAATTGCTTTTGCAGCACGGGAGAGTGCATATAACACATGCCATGTGATTACCCATTGATAGGAAAAATAAGAACAAATGTAAGGGAAAATATAACTCTTAAGATTAGCAATAGAAATTGCTCCCCGCGGGAAGATAAGAGTTTTGCTAATACATTCAAACCTTGAGTCTATAAAATTAAGGGTGTTTAAAAATGTATAAAAATGGACATTTATTTCAGATGAAATTATATATTTATACAATATATCTAGTAAATAAAATGCATGAGGGAGTAATAGGTTTAATGTGTTAGCTGCATTTCTTAGGTCAAACAGTTTTGCTTTTTATAAGAGCATAAGAAGTGCCATACTGGGTCAGACCAACGGTCCATCGAACCCAGTTTCCTGTCTCGGAGAGTGGCCAATCTCGGTCACTTGGAAGAAGAACTCAACAGGTCACAACGGGGTGATCCATTCCCTGCTGTTCACTCTCAGCTCCCAACGGTCAGAGGTTATTTCCTCTAACCTACTTGGCTAATAGCCGATAATGGACCTACTGCCCAAGAACGTATCTAATCCTTTTTAAAACTTGGGTATGCTATTGGCTTTGACCATATCCTCTGGCAACAAATTTTACAAGTTAACTGTGTATTGAGTCGGGGGGGAGACACTTTCTTTTGTTTTAAATCTGCTGCATTAGTTTATGGACTGTCCCCTTGTGTCCCCTAGTACTATTTGACAAGGTAAATAACTGTTCCCTATTTACACATTCCACAACACTCATGATTTTATCAACTTCTGTCATATCCCCTCTCAGTCATCTCTTCTCTAAGATGAAGAGTCCTGACCTCTCCTTGTACAGAAGCCATTCCATACCATTTATATATATATATATATATATATATATATATAGCCCTTTTCTGTACCTTTCCTAGTTCTACAATCACTTTTTTGAGATGAGGTGACAAGAACTGCACACAATATTCAAGGTACAGTTGCATCATAAATTTATATCATACACATTACGATATTTTATGATATGTTCAGTTTTAGTCTCTATTCCTTTCTGAAGAATTGTTTGCTTTTTTGATTGCTGTCACACACTGAGCTTCAGATTTCAATGTATTGTCCACAATGACACCAAAATCTTTTTCCTGAGTGGTAACCCCTAATTTAGAACTGTACATACAGCTTGAATTACTTTTTCCTATGAACATTACTTCATGCTTGTTAACACTGAATTTCATCACCCAGTCTCAGAAGATCCTCCCGCAATTCCACAAAGTCCACTCAGGTTTTCACTACCCTGATTAACTTTGGGCATTCTTACACTCACCTTATTGCTCCCAGACTTGTGAAGAGTGGTGCCTAAAGTTCTCACGCTCAAATTTACTGAACCTGGACTCTGAAGTCCGGGAGCAATAAGGTGTGTGTAAAAATACCCAATATGTCATCTGCAAATTTGATCACCTCACTTTTTACTCCCTTTTCCAGATCATTAATGAATATATTAAACAATACCAGTCCCAGTACAGAACCCTAGGGCACTCCACTATTTACGCCCCTCCTTTGCAAAACTGACTATTTAGTCCTATCTTTTGTTCCTTACCCTTTAAGCAGTTACCAATTCATGATAGGACACTGTCTCCCAGGAGTATTTAATTTCCTCAAGAATCTCTCATAAGGGAAATTATCACACACTTTCTGAAAATGCAAATACGAGGATAGACAGGCTCATCCTTATTCATATTCTTATTTACTCCTTCAGAAAATTCCAATAGATTAGTGAGACACGACTGCCCTTTGCTAAATCTGTATTGATTCTTCCCTAATATGTCGTGCTTATCAATATGCCCAGTAATTCTATTCTGAACAAACATTTCCAGTTACCAAATTATTAATAGCAGGTCTGTAATTTCATATCTGAGTTCCTTCAGAACTTTGGGATGAATACCCTATGGTCCTGGTAATTTGTTACTATTTCGTTTGTAAATTTGCTCTAGAACCTCTTCCAGAGTCATGCTGATTTTTGACAGTTCTTCCAATTCATCAACAACAAAGAATAGTTCTGGTGTGGATATCTCCGCAACATCCTCTGCAGTGAAGACAGAAGCAAAGAATTCATTCAGTTTCTCTGCAATGGTCTTTTCCTCCCTGAGCACTCCTTTCACCCTGGTCATCTAATGACCCAGTTGACTCTCTAGCAGGCTTTTTGTTTCCGATGTACCTGGAAAAGGCTTGATTATTAAGTTTTTGCATCTTTAGTAAGTCACTCTTCAACTTCCCTCTTGGTTTGCCTTATTAACGTTTTACTTTTAATTTGGCAAGCCTCTTTCCTATTTTCCTCATTAGGACTAGCTTTCCATTTTTAAAGGATGCCTTCTTGGCTCTATTACCTTCCTTCACTTCACCATTTAGTTATTCTGGCAGACATCTGGTCTTCTTGTTACCTTTTTTTTTTTTTTTTTTAAACTTGTAGAATACATTTAATCTGGGCTACCAAGATGGTGTTTTTAAATAGTCTCCATGCCTCTTGCAGACATTTAATCCTCACAACTGCTCCTTTTAGTTTCCCTTACTAGTTTTCTCATTTTTGCATAGTTCCCCTTTTCAAAGTTAAATGTTAATGTGGTAGTTGTCATTCTCCCTCCTGTAAGTATGTCAAATTTATTATATTATGATCAGTATTGCCAAGTGGCTCCACCACCATTCCCCTTGCGCCTGGTCCTGCACTCTACTTAGAACTAGATTCAAAGCAGCTCCTCCTCTCGCAGGTTCTGAGACCAGCTGCTTCATGTTTTGGGGCTCTGACAATACTTTGTGTTTCTGACATCATACTGTCCTTAAATAAAACAGCAATGTAATATGGAAACTAATCAGGTGATATGGAAAGTAATCAGGACATTAAAAGCACCTATCCTCAGTGGGTAAAAACCAATGCGCGTGTGGTGGGGCAGCTCCCTGCCATGCCCTGGGGTGGAAAAGTATGGTTGCCATTCCCTGGGTCAGCAGGTGACATGGAACAGATGTGCTGGTGACCCCTGGTGGCCAGAGATCCATCCCACCTCCCCCACACTCCAGTAGGGTAGAGGGAACGCAACAAACGTGCAGGCAGCTGACCCTGCTCCCAGTGCCCTGCCATAATAGGCAGACATGGTGGTCCCTGGGGTGTACACCCTGCCTACCCACCCCAGGGTGTATGCAGCCCAACATCTGGTATCTCAGCAACACACAAGTGGGTGAGTCCTGGGCCCAGGCGAGCCATAGCAGGCCAACGCAGGCCACCGTCTTGACTGTCTTCACCTGGAGTTGGGCTGTTGCAAATCCCTTTGAAATAAATGGAGACTGAAATGGGCACAATGCTTTGAGGACTGGAACTTTAACTTGAATCAGAAACTATAAGGGAACAAAATATTCTTATGTGAAAATATCTGGATGAGCAATAAAGAAGATCGTGTGAATCCCCAACGGATACCAAGTTAAATACAAACATGGACACACTGTACTGGGCCAGATTCTTATCTTGNTATATATATATATATATATATATAGCCCTTTTCTGTACCTTTCCTAGTTCTACAATCACTTTTTTGAGATGAGGTGACAAGAACTGCACACAATATTCAAGGTACAGTTGCATCATAAATTTATATCATACACATTACGATATTTTATGATATGTTCAGTTTTAGTCTCTATTCCTTTCTGAAGAATTGTTTGCTTTTTTGATTGCTGTCACACACTGAGCTTCAGATTTCAATGTATTGTCCACAATGACACCAAAATCTTTTTCCTGAGTGGTAACCCCTAATTTAGAACTGTACATACAGCTTGAATTACTTTTTCCTATGAACATTACTTCATGCTTGTTAACACTGAATTTCATCACCCAGTCTCAGAAGATCCTCCCGCAATTCCACAAAGTCCACTCAGGTTTTCACTACCCTGATTAACTTTGGGCATTCTTACACTCACCTTATTGCTCCCAGACTTGTGAAGAGTGGTGCCTAAAGTTCTCACGCTCAAATTTACCGAACCTGGACTCTGAAGTCCGGGAGCAATAAGGTGTGTGTAAAAATACCCAATATGTCATCTGCAAATTTGATCACCTCACTTTTTACTCCCTTTTCCAGATCATTAATGAATATATTAAACAATACCAGTCCCAGTACAGAACCCTAGGGCACTCCACTATTTACGCCCCTCCTTTGCAAAACTGACTATTTAGTCCTATCTTTTGTTCCTTACCCTTTAAGCAGTTACCAATTCATGATAGGACACTGTCTCCCAGGAGTATTTAATTTCCTCAAGAATCTCTCATAAGGGAAATTATCACACACTTTCTGAAAATGCAAATACGAGGATAGACAGGCTCATCCTTATTCATATTCTTATTTACGCCTTCAGAAAATTCCAATAGATTAGTGAGACACGACTGCCCTTTGCTAAATCTGTATTGATTCTTCCCTAATATGTCGTGCTTATCAATATGCCCAGTAATTCTATTCTGAACAAACATTTCCAGTTACCAAATTATTAATAGCAGGTCTGTAATTTCATATCTGAGTTCCTTCAGAACTTTGGGATGAATACCCTATGGTCCTGGTAATTTGTTACTATTTCGTTTGTAAATTTGCTCTAGAACCTCTTCCAGAGTCATGTTGATTTTTGACAGTTCTTCCAATTCATCAACAACAAAGAATAGTTCTGGTGTGGATATCTCCGCAACATCCTCTGCAGTGAAGACAGAAGCAAAGAATTCATTCAGTTTCTCTGCAATGGTCTTTTCCTCCCTGAGCACTCCTTTCACCCTGGTCATCTAATGACCCAGTTGACTCTCTAGCAGGCTTTTTGTTTCCGATGTACCTGGAAAAGGCTTGATTATTAAGTTTTTGCATCTTTAGTAAGTCACTCTTCAACTTCCCTCTTGGTTTGCCTTATTAACGTTTTACTTTTAATTTGGCAAGCCTCTTTCCTATTTTCCTCATTAGGACTAGCTTTCCATTTTTAAAGGATGCCTTCTTGGCTCTATTACCTTCCTTCACTTCACCATTTAGTTATTCTGGCAGACATCTGGTCTTCTTGTTACCTTTTTTTTTTTTTTTTTTAAACTTGTAGAATACATTTAATCTGGGCTACCAAGATGGTGTTTTTAAATAGTCTCCATGCCTCTTGCAGACATTTAATCCTCACAACTGCTCCTTTTAGTTTCCCTTACTAGTTTTCTCATTTTTGCATAGTTCCCCTTTTCAAAGTTAAATGTTAATATGGTAGTTGTCATTCTCCCTCCTGTAAGTATGTCAAATTTATTATATTATGATCAGTATTGCCAAGTGGCTCCACCACCATTCCCCTTGCGCCTGGTCCTGCACTCTACTTAGAACTAGATTCAAAGCAGCTCCTCCTCTCGCAGGTTCTGAGACCAGCTGCTTCATGTTTTGGGGCTCTGACAATACTTTGTGTTTCTGACATCATACTGTCCTTAAATAAAACAGCAATGTAATATGGAAACTAATCAGGTGATATGGAAAGTAATCAGGACATTAAAAGCACCTATCCTCAGTGGGTAAAAACCAATGCGCGTGTGGTGGGGCAGCTCCCTGCCATGCCCTGGGGTGGAAAAGTATGGTTGCCATTCCCTGGGTCAGCAGGTGACATGGAACAGATGTGCTGGTGACCCCTGGTGGCCAGAGATCCATCCCACCTCCCCCACACTCCAGTAGGGTAGAGGGAACGCAACAAACGTGCAGGCAGCTGACCCTGCTCCCAGTGCCCTGCCATAATAGGCAGACATGGTGGTCCCTGGGGTGTACACCCTGCCTACCCACCCCAGGGTGTATGCAGCCCAACATCTGGTATCTCAGCAACACACAAGTGGGTGAGTCCTGGGCCCAGGCGAGCCATAGCAGGCCAACGCAGGCCACCGTCTTGACTGTCTTCACCTGGAGTTGGGCTGTTGCAAATCCCTTTGAAATAAATGGAGACTGAAATGGGCACAATGCTTTGAGGACTGGAACTTTAACTTGAATCAGAAACTATAAGGGAACAAAATATTCTTATGTGAAAATATCTGGATGAGCAATAAAGAAGATCGTGTGAATCCCCAACGGATACCAAGTTAAATACAAACATGGACACACTGTACTGGGCCAGATTCTTATCTTGCATGTGCACCATGCCATCAACAGGTTATGCAGGCACTGAAAAGTAAGGGGCACAGAAGCACTTATTCTATGGCACAGAAAATCTTATGATACTCTACTTCTTGCTACTCAAGAAGTCGTAGCAGGGATGCCTTTTCAACATAAATCTCTCATTGTAGTTTCAGACCTTTCAGGTCTTATATAGCCTGGCCTGAACGACCCCAGGTTCAAGGGAACACAAAGGGAAGCCTTACCTTTGCGCCTCTCACTCCTGACTTATTCATGGTGTATTTTGGCCAAATCCCATGATCCAGCCCAACGGTTTTAAATATAGATTTATGCGACAGTTCTTTTAAGTAATTTCTTAACAATATCATTGTGCAAAATGCAATCAAATCTAATCAGTTTGGCATTAATTAAGCTCTAATAATATACTCTAGTATCTCTCCTAAGTAGTGTGATCCGTTTCCCCTTCACACAGGTAGATTGGAAAACATTATGGTGTCATCATAATTTTTAAACATACTGAGAAAATGACAGAGCTGCAAAATTAAAATAAATGATTAATGGCATTTTTTTCATGTTTTGTACTAATAGGTATCAGTGAGCCTTTAAATTAATAGAGCTGTCAAGCTCCGGGTTGTTACAGATCCAGCACAGAACTAAAATGGAAATTATGTATTCCACAGACACCTAAAGATGACACTTTGGAATATTTTAAATTTTAATTAGTAGGTGCAATTGTTTCTCCCCCCCTCTCCCTACCCTTAAACCTCTGCAAATTAATTGGCAATTAGTCACAACTAATTCTTTCCCTAACAATCTGAACTTGAAAGATAGGTGCATTACATGTTAGCATACTTGTCGAAGGTGCAGAAAGCACACATGCAGTAAATTGCATTGTCAATTACAAAAACAACTTTTGTGAAATTAAGAAAAATTATGCATAGGTAAACAAAACTAATTAATGTACACCATAGCGGTGACAGGCAAAATAACGCCCAACTGCACAGTAAAGCGTCAGGCCTCAGAACAGTTCTGGCTTGGAAGGAGAAATGAATGCAAATTATGCTAAGAGAAACTTTTTACAGATAAATAAAAGGTTCTTGTGAGTTTATATTTAACTGTTTGACTACTGCTGGCTATTTCTCCCATCATAAACTGCTATAGATGGGAACCAATCCTGTTCCCAGTTAAATCTGGGATGAACATTTTATTCCATTCAGTTGGATTAGGCCCAACGTAAGATTCAGATCTTAAGTGCGGATGTATTAAAAATAGATATTTAAGACCCAAACCCATGGGTATCTACAGAACTTAGCCTAGGAATGTCTTAGTAGAACCAGGATCATGCCAGAAGCTCTCAGCCTTCAGCAGCCATTGCAGCTCCCAGTGCCCATCCCCCCGCCTGAGACAGCTCCTCCCTTCTCCATCCCCTCCAGGTGAGAGAGGCTCCACCCCCTGGG
>QEPC01009440.1:1167679-1182808 GCA_003113815.1 Sphenodon punctatus | reverse complement strand
CTCCTTTCAAAGACCTGGCTGTTCTGCCAGGTATTTGGCAGGGGAGAAAGGTGATGGGGTGGGGGGAGTGGGTTAGGGTGGGTATGGGTGGGTTATTTTATTATCCTCCTTTTTATGTCTTGTTTTTAGTTATTGTTGTTTTTAGTGTTGATTGTAAGCCGCCCCGAGCTGCTTGCGGCAGGAGGAGTGGGGTAGCAAGAATTTTAAATAAATAAATAAATAAAATTAAATAGTTACAGGGAACTAGATTCTGAGTGAGGGGAACAGGACACAATTTTACTCATGACATGCTAAGGAAGGTCTGATGGAAGAGGTAGGTTTGCAGGAGGGATTTAAAAGTTGGAAGGAAGAGAGCCAAGCAAATGTATCCAGGGAGGGCGTTCCAAACATGAGGGGTAGCAAGAGAGAAGGGGCGAAGATGTTTAGAGGAGCAAGGGCATCGTGAGTGGGTGGGGGCAGAGGAAGAGCAAAGCTCTCAAGAGGAGTGTGCTCAGGCTCATATTCTGACAGATCTCCGGGGGAAGGGAGTTCCATAATACTGGGGCAGCAACTGAGAATAGAACACCTCTCTGCTGGCTCTTGTATTATGGATAAGATTGGCAGGTGGTACCTGAAAGAGAGCTGTCCCAGTTGACGCAGGGGTCACAGTGGAACATGGAAGGAAAGGCAGTCTCTCAGATATGTGGGGTTCATGCCAGTTAGGGCTTTAAAGGTCAAAAACAGCACCTTGAATTGTGCCTGGAAAGCTATAAGAAGCCAGAGCAGACTGTAAAGCACAGGTGTAATGTGCTCACAGTAACCCACCCCTGAGAGGAGCCGGGCTGCCGTGTTCTTCACCAGCGGCAGCCTCCAGTCACCAAGAGCAGCCCCACGTAGAGCACATTGCAGTAATCTAGCCCTGAGGTGATGAAAGCATGGATGATGGCAGCCAGAACTGAATCCGAAAGGAAGTGTTGCAGCCTCCTCACCAGATGGAGTTGGTGAAAAGTATTTCTGGCCACCACCTCAACCTGACAATCCAGGCACAGCAAGGGGTCCAGAAGCATTCCAAGGCTGCAAACCTGAGTAACTAGAGTGGGCTGGACCCCCTCGATGACAGGGGTCCCAATCCCCTCCAAGTCACAAGGTCAACCAACCATCATCACTTCTGTCTTGTATGGATTCAGTTTAAATCAGCTCACCCGCATTCAGTTCCAAACAGCATCCAGGCATAGGTTAAGCACCGAGACTTCAGGACCTGGATCAGATGAAAGAGAGGCAGAGATGGGTGTCATCAGCATAGCGATGGTACCTCACTCCAAACCTCCGAATGTTCTCGCCCAGCAGCCTCAGATACACATTGAACAAAAGGAGAAACAGGATGGAACCCTTCAGGACACAAATGACGCCACCGTCACTCTAACTGCTGCTCTTCCTGCTTCATCTGCTGCTGCTCCCCAGTATACCATGGGGAGCTGCATTGTCGGCAATTTGGAAGTTGACTAACTGAAAGGGGTTCAGGAATTCAATAGCACTGAGATGAGCCTGAAGCTTCTGGGCAACCACCCGTTCAATAATCTTCCCGCTGGGGAGTCGGCATCCACAGGTGGCTGGTTGCCCACATTACTCCAAGCACATCTGCATCGGTGGGTGACCCTAACTGAAGCTGATCCAAACAAATAGAACAAGGCTGAACTTCCATAATCCCAAAATCTGACTCTGTAGGTAAAATAGCAGCACCCAAGTCAAGTCATGGTAAATACGAGCAATTTAATCTGCAAAGTAATTAATAAAAATATCACAAAGGGCAATATATGACTCTAGTTCATGGGACTGGATTAATCATGCCATTCACCACTGGCACCAGAACAGCTCCGCAGAACAAGATGCTATGATAGAAGAGAAAAAAATCTTTCTTCGCCACCATCATAGCCATGGCATAGGCCTTCAAAAACAATCTATACCACAATTAATCGGCTTTAGTGTGAGTCAAGTGCCACCTATGCTCTAACTGCCTACCCTCCTGATTCATCCACATCAGGTTCCCCATATACCATACCAGGGAGACCTGTGCTGTCCCAATGGTGGAAGTATCTTTACAAATCACTGCCACTCTCCCCACTGGGTCCTGATCCTAGGCTGGTGCTGGTGCAAATAAAACATCAACCATCTTTGATTCAGAAAGAGGCCGCTGGCCTCATATGCATTACAGAAACCTGGCTGGAGGAGGAATCTGAGCCAGGTGGTGCCAGTCTATGTGCAGCCTCCTCCACCCAGGTCTCTGTAATGCATATGAGCTCAGCGACCTCATTCTGAATCAAAGATGGTTGCTGTTTTATTTGCCACTGACCTCACATTAAGTAGATCTGGGGCCCCATTCGACTCCCAAATATCCGGAGACAGGAGGGGAGTGGGACATGGGAACAGACACTAGTGCCACTAAGTGATAGTGGAAAGACAGTGGAGCGGGAAACACAATACAAGAAGACAGCGGAGTGGAAATACAATTGACGCATCAGTCCTGCAATTTCTTATATTTGGTTGGGACTCCATTCAAGCACAGCAGTCTTCATGTACATACGCTACTCAGACTGTAGCATGTAAATACGCTACTCATATTTTGGGTCATATTTTTTAAAAGCCCTTGTACAGAAGTGGGTAAATGCTGCCTCAGGAGCTGCGTGTGGCTCTCGGTCACTTGTACTGCAGTTCTTGCCAGATGTAGCTACCTGGAGATGTGTCTGTGCTGTTCCCTCAGAAGCAAGAGAAGCCACACCACCGTTTTGGCTGCAGGAGCCTCCTGGGGGCCATGGGAACAGGCCCTGTGCTGCTATTGCTGCTGCTTAAACCTACCAGACTATGTGGGAGCCAGAGAGCTTTGATTTGATTGGGGGGAGTTGGGGATGTCTCCGAGATCGGGGGAAGCTGCAATCGATGTAAAATATGTTGTGGTTCTCAGTGATACGAAAATGTTGGTATGCAGCTCTTGGACTTGGGAACTTTGCCCACCCCCACTATAATCATGTAGTGATTATAACATACTTACTGTACAAGGAGTCTGCATCCATGGTTCTCCATCAATCTGCATAGGCAGAGGCTTGCTGGTCCTAGAGCAAAGTATTTAGTTATAGGAAGAACTTTGGCTGAACAAACGACATAAAGTTTGTATTTTGAGCATACAGCACAGGACAACACAGATGTTTGCACCCTTGGAGACAAAGCTGTGAGTGCAACTTATACTATCATTAAAATATATTCCACCACAGAATATTGTGTCATGCACAAGCCTTACAGAAAAGGAATTAATTATATGAGAGCTCAATCATATGCATTATGAACATATCCGATGCGGTGGATGTCCTGGGGTCTGTGAGGGCCACATGTTGTGAACTTGATCCGTGCCCGTCCTGGTTAATAAAAGCTTCCAGGGAGACATTGGGGACGGTGCTGGCGAGGGTAGTGAATGTGTCCTTTCGGCAGGGGAGGTTGCCGCCTTGCCTTAAAGAGGCGGTGGTGCGTCCCCTGCTGAAAAAACCATCTTTGGACGTGGGTGCGCTCACCAGCTACCGACCTGTCTCTAACCTTCCCTTTTTAGGGAAGGCTATTGAGCGGGCGGTGGCGCTCCAGCTCCAGGTTCATCTGGATAGCATCGGGTTCCTAGACCCTTGTCAATCTGGGTTCCGCCCCGGCTATGGCACCGAGACGGCGTTGGTGGCCTTGGTAGACGACCTCCGCCGGGAGATGGATGCAGGATGTTCAACATTTCTCATCCTGCTAGATCTCTCGGCCGCTTTTGATACCGTGGACCATGGGCTGCTGCTGAGGCGACTGCGTGACCTGGGGGGTCTGGGCGGGACCGTTCTTGAATGGTTCCGCTCATTCCTCTCGGGGAGGAGCCAACGGGTAGTGTTGGGGGAGGAAACATCGTGCCCCCGCGCTTTACCGTGTGGCGTTCCGCAGGGTTCGATCTTGTCTCCGCTGTTGTTTAACATCTATATGCAGCCCTTGGGGGAGGTTGTGAGAAGGTTCGGGGTGCGATGTCACCAGTATGCTGATGATACTCAGCTGTACCTCTCTTTTTCTACTGACCCAGACCCTGCTATCTCGTTGCTTTCCCAATGTTTGGAGGCCGTGGCGGAGTGGATGCGGCTGAGCAGACTGAAGCTTAACCCCGACAAGACGGAGGTGATGTTGGTGGGGAGAGCGAAGGGGGTGGTGGCCCCCCTGGTTGGGGGGGTTCGCCCTCCTGTAGCTCTGCAGGTTCGGAGTCTGGGGGTGATATTGGACGCAGATCTGCGTCTGGAGCGGCAGGTGGAGGCAGTCGCTAAGGCTGCCTTCCGCCAGCTATATCTAGTACGTAGGCTGCGTCCGTTTGTCTCCGGCCCGGACCTGGCCTCCCTCATCCATGCCTTCGTCACCTCGAGGCTCGACTACTGCAACGCGCTCTACGTGGGGCTTCCCTTGTTCTTGGTTCGGAGGCTGCAGCTGGTGCAGAATGCGGCGGCTCGTCTTCTTACGGGGACGGGCCGCCGGGAGCATATTACACCGGTGCTCCGAGCTCTGCACTGGCTGCCGATAGCGTGCCGAGCCAAGTTCAAGGTGCTGGTGATGGTTTATAAAGCCCTACACGGTCTCGGCCCCTCATACCTTAGGGACCGCCTCGCCCTCCGCGCCCCAGAGCGGCTCCTGCGGTCTGCCGGGGGTGCCTTCCTGGAGGTCCCCCGTGTTAAGCGGGGGGCCACGATGGAGAGGGCATTCTCGGTGGTGGGACCGCGGCTGTGGAACTCCCTTCCGGAGGAAGCTCGCCTGGCCCCTAGCCTATTAACATTTCGGCGAAACTGTAAGACCTGGCTGTTTGCCCAGGCCTTTGGGAGGGAGGGGTAGGGTGGGAGGTTTTAGTTCCCCCACCTGTCTGTTTTTGGTGGTTGTTGTTTAGCCCTGTTATTGTAAAATATTTATGACTGTTTTTAAATTGTTTTTATTGTACTTTATTATTGTTTTAATTGTTGGAAGCTGCCCCAAGCTGCGTGGCAGGAGGGGCGGGATAGAAATGTGTAGAAATAAATAAATAAATAAATATAGATGCTGCATCTCAGAAGTAAGCTATGAATTTACAAAATATTTTGTAGCTCTTCGAATAGTGAACACTCTTAATATATAAGATTTTGTAAGGGAACTGAGCATAGGTAAAGAAATAAAATCAAACAATTGGGATTATACAAGAATGCTAGAAGTAGAATGTTAGGAGTAAGGTCAGTGCTGATTTTAGGGAATAAGCTAAGCTCTCCCCCCTTAAAGGAGCCTGGTTGCTGCATTCTGCACCACCTGCAGCTTTTGAACAGTCAACAAGGGTAGCCGCACTTACAGCAGTCTAGCATTGGCGTTACAAAAGCATGGATGACGGTGGCCATGTCCAAGTGAGGAAGAAAGTGTTGCAGCATGCAGCCTTCTCACCAGATGGAGTTGTTGAAAAGCATATTGACCACCAACGCAATCTGATGCTTCAAGTGCAATGAGGAATTCAGGAGCATTCCAAGGCTGTGAATGATCAAGGGCATGGAAGGGCTCGTGTATGAGGCTTGGTAGGTTCGGGGCTCTTCATCTTGGAGAAGAGACAACTGAGAGGAGATATGATAGAGGTCTATAAAATCATGAGTGGTGTGGAACTAATAAACAAGGAACAGTTATTTACTCTCTCAGATTGTACTAGAACTAGAGGACACTCCATGAAACGCATGGGTGGCAAGTTTAAAACAAAAGAAAATATTTTTTCACTCAGCATATAATTGGCTTGTGGAATCTACTGCCAGAGGCTGTGGTAAGGGCCAGTACTATAGCTGAGTTTAAAAGAGGTTTGGGCAAGTTTCTGGAAGATAGGTCCATTAGCAGCTTTTAGCCAGACAGTATCAGGGAACATGACGGGAGCTGGGGGAAAACAAAAGGGAATAGATCCCCCATTGTGACCTGTTGGGTGTTTCTCCTAAACCACTGTGATTGGCCACTGTCGGAGACAGGATGCTGGGCTAGATGGACCATTGGTCTGACCCAGTATGACACTTCTTATGTTCTTATGAATCTGGGTAACCAGAGGAGGCTGGTCCCTATCAGTGATGGAAGTCCCAATCCTCCCTAAATCACAATGGCTAACTAGCCATCATCAATTCAGTCTTGTCTGGATTCAACCTCAATTGGCTCACTCTCAACCAATCCCCAACAGCAAAAGGCACAGGGTAAGCACCAGGACTGTAGGACCTGGACAGGATAAAATAGAGCTGGGTGTCATCAGCATATTGATGGCACCTCACCCCCAACCTCTGTATGATCTTGCTCAGCAGCCTCAGATACACATTGAACAGAAGGGAAGATAACATGGAAACCTGTGGTACTCCACAGGGGAAGTCCTGAGGGGACGACGAGCAATTGCCCATTGCATTCTGCTGGGTCCCTCCCTGGCAGGAAAAAATGAAATGAAACCACTCAAAAGCAGTCTCACGCACCCCTGCCAGGTTCCACAGTTGTGTCAACACCACCTTGCAATCAACTGTGTCAAAGGCTGCTGAAAGGAAGTTCTTAACATGATCAACGGGGTACAATTTCCTCTGTTGATCTACAGGCATAGAACATTGACTATGACCACAAGCATGGCCTTGGAGACCACCTGTAATGGGTGGATGGGTCACAGCTCAGAAGGTAGCTGAGGGAAGGGCTCCAGAGGAGATAGAACAGGCCTAGACACAGATAAAGGGGTTAGGAGAAGGGCAAGGGAGATCTCTCAGCTGCCACTCCAAACTTGGGGAGAGCAAAGCTCATCAGAGGTATTGAGGGAAAGGGAATCTAATAGGAAGAGCATGGGACCTACGGATCTGAGTAAACAAGGGACAGGGTCAAGGCAACTGAGAAGAGGCTAATCATAGTGGAGGGGAGTGGGACAAGGGAGAGGCAAAGCCAGAGCAGAGTGTGAGAGGATGGGAGTGGCATGGGGTTGAGCAGGACCAGATTCTGGGAGTCAAGGAACAAGAAACCAGAGTCACAGTGGAGTCAAAGCAAGAAACTAGGAGCTTGGAATTATAGTGGGAAAAGGAACTATGAGCCAGAGCAAGGAATTGGGAGCCAGGAGCCAGAGTGAGGGGCAAGGAACCAGAAGCCAGATCAAGCAGGAAAAGGTAAATGAATGAGTGGTTCCACCCAGTTTCCTGTTGCTATCAGCATGCCTTTATACCGCTGGCAGCCAACCAGGAATCTGGGAGGCAGGGCTACAGAAGAGATGGACAGGAGGAGAGGTGGGGTCAGGGCCAAGCAGGGAATTACAAGGGGGGCAAGGCTGGGCAGGAGGCAGGTCTAGGTGGTAGCGCCACTAGTAAGGGAGCGCTCCGAAACCCTAGAGGCTGGGGCCTTACACCACCTATTCAGTAACTTTCCCTAATATGGGGAGTTTGGAGAAAGAGTAATAGCTGGCTAGAAAATCAGCATCAAGGGATGATTTATTGAGCATGGCTTGGGCAACTACAGTTTTGAGGGTTTCTCAATGGAGACATTGGCCACCCCTCCTAACAATGGCCCCAATGTCTTCCAGCTGACTTTCATCAGCCAGGACAAGAATTAATTCACAATTGGTCACCTGCGTCGCTACAGGAACATCCTCCATACCATCCTCCATATCACCAATAGAAACTGATCCAAATAAATGGGACAAGACTGAGGTTCCACAACTCCCAACTCTGATTCTGCAGTCAAAGTTGCAGCACCCAAGTCATGACAAATACAAGCATTTTTGTCTGCAAAGTCATCACAGCAGACAATAGATTACTCTAGTTCTGGACAGAGATGGTCTGGATTAACCAGGCCATTCACCACCCAGAACAGCTCTGCTGAACATGGTTTTGCAGATGCTATAAAGACAGAGAAGAAGGTTTCCTTCACTGCCATCACAGCCACAGCATAGGTCATTCAAAAACTATCTGTTCTGCAATTGGTCAGCTTTGGTACAAGTCCAGCACCACGTATGCTCCACTCATCCACTTCAGTCACCTCAGGTCCCACATATACCAGGGGAATTTATGCTGCTGCAGCAGTGGAAACAAATACCTAGGTGCAACTGTGTCAATGGCCATGGTCAACATGCTATTCTACAAATAGTGAGTATACTGCCCAGAGTGTTCTGGAATCCTATTGGATCCATCAGTTGTTGGGGGCGGACCAACCTGTCATACAACGGGTACAACACTTTGGAATTATGTACGGTTTTTCCAACCCCTGGGTGATAGTAATGAGGGGAGAAAGTGGGCTGAGAGGTGGGGCAGCCAACAAGATGTACAAGTGGCCCAAATTTCTCTCAACAGGCTTTGGTAAATTTATTTCTTATTAAGTGTATTAATAATTACTTTTGTTTACTGAGAACACAAATAGAAGCTCAGGAAACCCTTAGACTTCATAGTATACACCTAATAAATAATAATAATTTTATTTTTATAGCACCATCCCCCATCCCCCTGCCAAATGGGGCTTGGAACGCTTCACATAAAATACAATAAAACAATATAAAATCCATTTTAGAACAATTTAAAAGGATAAGGTAAAAAGGGAAACCAGCACCCGGAGAATAAAAAAGATTTTAGGTGCTTTTGAAAGGTGAGGAGGAAGGAACTGAGACAAACATCTGGAGGGAGCAAGGTTCGGGTTTGGAGTGTTTTTATGATACTTTATATGTGGTTTTATGGATTTTATGTTTCGTAGTTTATGGATAATTTCTGACGTGATGGGCCATTTGGTAGTGGACCCATAGCAATCACAGAGGTAATGGGTTTGGTGCTGCCAGTGGCTCGGTGACAGTGCAGCTGGAGGATGCCTTTTCCAAGGAGGCAGGTACTACCTGTGGGCCGGTGCCGGCATGGTACTGACTGCTCCAGGTGACACACAACTATCCATCACTACTGATTGACTCTGCTGTTCTAGGTAGGATTCAAACCACTGACCAGCAGCTGCCATTACACCAGTGATATCCCTCAGCCACTAGAGCAGCAACCCATGGGGAATCATACTTTTATAATTGTTTTAAGTGTTGTGTTATATTTTAATTTGCTGAAGTGTATTTTAAATATGTTGTGAGCCACCCCGAGCTTCTATTGTGAGCAGGAGGGAGTGGGCTACAAATGCACTGAAATAAATAAAATAAATAAATACTGAATGCTGCTATACATTCCAACATGATCAAAATGTCCAGCAGTCCTTGATCTATAATCAGCATATCATTCATCACCCTGACAAGTGCAGTCTGTACCCGAGGGGATAGCTGGAACACAGACTGGAATTTCCCCGATATTAAGGAGTACAGATGCCTCTGCAACCATAATGCCACAGCCGTCTTAATTATCTTCCCCAAAAAGGGTAGACTGGAGACTGGGTGATAATTGGCAAGCATGCGATCAAGAGATGGGGACAAACCTCCCCATGTTTAAGTCTGGCTGGCTGGCACCTTTTCCTCCATAAAGGAGGTGTTAACCTTTATTGATGGGTACCACTGTCCCAGTGTTCGCCCTTAACAACTGGGACAGGCATAGGTTGGAGCTGCAGGTGGTGGATCTCATCGATCCCAACAGTGCACTGATATCCTTGTCTTCAGCCATGTCAAAATCAAGCAGGGGAACTTTCCAGGACACTCGTCCTGTTGTGGTCTTCATGAAGCATCAGCCCTGTGGGGGGGTGGACCCCTCAGTACTGCCCTCAGCAGAGAGCAGGAGCACCATCACCACCCTGCAGGCATTATAAGCCCTGCAGGTAGGTAGTAGCACTCCTGTTCCCTACCAATCACTTGATTGCCAGGCAGCAGGAGCACCCCTCCTCCCCACTTCCCTGCAGCCCCAGACTGTGACTTGCAATGTGACTAGGGTGGAAACTGAGATGTTTTGTCCGTGACCAAGGATTCCACCTTGGTAGCATGTTATATTCTGGTGCTGTGTTTAGATGTTTGGGGCCAAATTCTCTTTGTGGGGAAAAGAGGACATCGGGAAACTGATTCTGACCCATTGATTCTTAAATTTCATGACAACTTAAAGCAGAAAATGAACAAAGCCACGTACAGCATTACTGCAACTACGTAGTGTGAAAAATAAAGGCCATACCTGATGACAACAGAGGAACACTGTGCAAGACGTCTTCCTGCACTTTTCAGTCCTGTGTATATTTGACCCATCTCCATGGCTCCTTCCAGACCAACCACTTCCATCAGCTGATCACTCAGTTCTGAAACAATAGGATAAACTTCCCTTTAGGATAATACTATACTACTTCTATCAAGAACGTCAAGAGTTATATTAGAGAAAAGCATGACTAGCCACAATGACTATGGTAGAAGCAATGAGGATTTTAAAAAGGCAATAGGAACATTAATGGCAAAAAGTAGTAATGGAAATAATATTTTTGACACTGTTCGACATCTGGTGTCAACTTGAAAGCTTAATACTTTTAGAGTCACTATTAATTAATTTTAAAAAATCATGATAAAAATTCAGTAGTACAAAGTAATAGGTACCATACATGTGTTGTGTGTAATAATGTCCAAGGACATTTTAGTACTTCCTTACATTACGGCCGATCCCAAGGCCTGTGGATCCCCTGTGTGTGAGCGCATGCACGTAGTTTCCGTGAGGTACTATCTGCTGGTGCACACGGTTTCCATGCGCAGACATGTGTATGCAGCTGCGCGCTGGATCCACGGGGCTTGAGATTGGCTCCATTGATGATTACTTTATTATGCAATACCCTGGGTATTGAACTTTGTATGTTGTAATATGAAAAAAAAAATCCAGAGAGTGTGTGGTTGCCATGTTGGTCCTGAGTGATAGAGGTGGAGGCAAAGTAGTTTGGATGATATCATTCCAACTACCTTGTCTCCACAGATGGGGAAAAAAACACAACACTCAAAAAGTAAAACAAAACCTCAAATACATACAAGTTGCCTTGACCGCAAGGAACTGATGTCATACAATATGTTCAGAATATTCTGTTTAAGAGGCAAAAAATACTGTAACCATGAATTCAAACGTTAAGACATTGATCTTGTTCAAGATGCTACATTTTTTCCTGAAAACCACTAGGCTTATTCTCTGTGAAATGCTTTATAAGTTCTCATTTAAATGTATGTTGCCAAGAACAGATGGACAATGAACAGAGACAGTTTCTTTCAGTTGTAGATTTTGTTTAAATGTCCCTGGCTTTATAGACTGGTTGTTTATATCCGTGTTTCTGAAAGAAATTCTAACCAGTTAAGTAAAAAAAGGGTAGTCTAAATTTCAGATGAAATCTTCTGTCAGTGACAAAAGAAAGGAATGCTTTAGTGTTCTCAAATTTGGAACTGCTCAGAACTGCTCAAACTTTAATGCAGGAGAATTTCATATTAATTTTCATATACTTAAGGCTGGCTGATTCTCACACTTTGTTCAATTCAATTCAGCGGGAGTCTTTACAGTTTAATTCACTGGCTTTTAAATCTGGTTCTGAGCACAAATCAAGGTGCTTGGTTTTGGCCTTTCAAGACCTAAATGGCCTGGACCCCACATATCTGAAAGACTGCCTTTCCTACCATGTTCCACTGCAACCGTTGCAGTTGGCCGAGAGCCCTCGCTTGCGAGTACCACTTGCCAAACTTGTTCATACAATAAGGGCCCGCAGAGAGGTGTTCTCGGTTGCTGCCCCAGTATTTATTTATTTATACATACAAAAATTTGTATCCCGTCTCCTCCTGCACACTGGCAGCTTGGAACAGCGCACAACATAAAAAAAAATAATCAATAAAGCCATCTAAAATACATAAAATATACATCATAAAATTTGGCAGCAGTTAAGGCAAAATAAAACCCCGCCCCCCACCATACGCACCCCCTGCCCGAAGGTCCGAAGGTACAACCAGGTCTTACAACATCTACGGAAATAGGGGAGTTCCAGGGACAGACGGGCCTCCAATGGGAGGAAGTTCCACAGCTGAGGTGTGGCCACCGAGAACACCCTCTCTGCTGTCACCACCGGCATACCCAGGGGACTTTGAGTCGGGCGCCCCTGGCCGACCGCAAAGGCCGCAAAATGACCCGGGGTCTGAGGTGGTCTCGCAGGTAAGCAGGACCCAAGCCATTTAGGGCTTTATAGGCCATAACCAACACCTTGAATTGGGCCCAGAAGACAATAGGCAGCCAGTGCAGAGTATGGAACACAGGTGCAATGTGTTTGTGGTGGCCCATCCCCATTAGGCGATGAGCCGCCACATTCTGCACCAGCTGCAACCTCCAGACCGTCATCAATGGAAGCCCCATGTAGAGCGCATTACAGTAGTCGAGAGGTAATGAAAGCATGGATGATGGTGGCCAGATCTGAGTGTGAGACATACGGCTGCAGCCATCGCACCAGATGTAATTGGCAAAATGCTCCCCTCGCCACAGCTTCCACCTGTCATTCCAGGCAGAGCTGTGGGTCAAGGAGCATGCCCAGACTACAAACCTGAGCAGCTGGGTGGGGGAAGATCCCGCCGATGACTGGAGCCACCACCCCCCAGCCCTACCCACCAACATCACCTCCGTCTTGTCAGGATTCAGCCTCAGACGGTTCGTCCTCATCCAGTCCCCCACAGCTGCCAGGCACCGGGTAAGCACCGAGACTGCCAGGCCTGGGTCTCCAGAAAACAAGAGGTAGAGTTGTGTATCATCAGCGTACTGATGACATTGCACGCCGAACCCTCTCATGACCTCACCCAAAGGTTGCATATACACATTGAACAGGAGAGAGGACAGAATAGAACTCTGTGGGACTCCACACGTGAAATTCCGGGGAGATGACATACATTCCCTGAGAACCTCCCGCTGAGTTCCTGTCAGGAAAGAGTGGAACCATTCAAGAACAATTCTAGTCACCCCAGCCTGGTCCCACAGCCTCACCACCAACATCTCATGATCAACAGTATCAAACGCCGTCGACAGATCCAGTAAGATCAAAATTGAGGAATTGACCTACTCCAATTCATGGAGTAGGTCATCGACCAAGGCCACAAGTGCAGTGTCCATGCCAAACCCAGGGTGAAAACCAGACTGCGAGGGATCAAGAAAACCAACCCAGTCCAGATGCTCCTGCAACTGCCGGGCCGCCACCCGTTCAATAACCTTCCATAAAAAGGGAAGATTAGAGAATGGCCGATAGCTGGCCAGGGAGTCAACGTCCAAAGATGGCTTCTTGAGCAGAGACTGCACCACCGCGTCTTTGAGACGGCTCGGCACCCTGCCCTCCCAAGGGAGGCATTGACCACCCCCACCAGCAACGGCTTTAACATCTCCTGGCTGGCTTTCACCAGCCAGAACAGGCATGGATCTAATTCACAACAGGTGGCGTGAACGGTCCCCACGACATCTGCTGAGTCAGCGGGCAATATCCACTGAAACTGATCCCATTATGGAACGGAGGTCTGTAAGAGTCTGAGGATATTCCAAAAGAGGTATCAAATCTATCTTTGTGGCAAAGTGTTTGGCAGATGGGTGTAGGGGTTGTGGTGGGTGGATTTAGGGGTGAGGATGTTTTTTTATAAAAAGGGATTTTAATGTATTTTAATATATTTTGGTTTTTTTAATATTGTAAACTGGGTAAGCTGGGATGGGCAGGGTAAAATTTAAATAAATAAATAAATACATTTAATACAAATTCCCTCCGCTGCAAATGCAGGTGGGGGGGGTTGCCGCGCCCCCCCTTCTCCCCTCCACGACAAGCTGGGGGGAAGGATTGCAAGCCGCCGCTCTTGCGGTGCTTGCAGAGAGGATTTTTGCTGCCGTGTTGCAGGGATTGCAGCTGGGGTTGCCACAGCAACCCTTGCTGCAGGCGGGAAGGGGCTAGGGTGCTGTTTGGCTCCCTGGATCACGTGGGAGCAATCAGCAGCCCCAGAGGCTTTCCCCGCTCAATCCAGGACAAACGGGGAAAGAAGAAGCAGGCTGCTTAGATCCAGAGCTCAGAGGGAGCCTCGTGAAGCGGCCTGCTGGTTTAAGCAAGGATTTTCCAGCCATTTGGGGCAGAGGAGCCCAAGAACAGGGAGTAGACAGCTCGTAGGGCTGTAGGGGAAAGGATGGTGCAGGGGCAGAAACGTGGCCCTAGGGGTGGGCCTGAGTCCCGGGCCCAAAAAGCCCAGAAGACTAAGGTCGCCCCCAAAGGGGCAAAAGAAAAGAAAAAACAGGGGGCAAAAGCCTCCAAAAAAGGGCAGCCCAAAAAAGGGGGCTGCCAAGGGACAGGAGGGGGGGGAACCCTCCCCCCCCCCACATACGGTGCAGGAGCCATCCGTGGCGAAGGGTTCAGCGTGGGAGCGCCTGGCAGCTTGCGAGGCGGCCCTATTTGGGGGAGGAGCCCCCCAATGGATGTGGGGCCTAGTGGGGATCAGATCCCCCAGTTGGACCTGGAAAACAGGCTGGGGCCCCAGCGCCCGTTGTTGAGGCCTTGAATAGGGTCTTGGTATCGGGGGGGCATCTGGGCAGGATTATGGGGGGAATACCCCTTCCTCCCCGCACGAGGGAGGTCCACGGAGGAGTGGACGGCAGGCATGCCCCCCTGCCCATTTCGAGGACCATGAGATGCCAAGGCAGCTCCCTGGGGCTAGGGTGCCTAGGCCCCCTCGGAGGGAATCGCGGGGGGAACAGGTGGAGGAAAAGGGTGAAGATGTCACCCAAGGGAACAGAGAAGGAGCGGAATTGATTCATCAGGGGGGACATCCACCCCTTTTTCAGGGCGATCGCGGATCCCAGGGAGGCGCTCGTGGAGGCAGTGAGGATTCACAACTCCTAGAGAGGATAGAGGTCCTGGAGCGTGCTCTGGCAGAGAGGAACCGGGCCAGCCAAGGGCCGCAACCACAGAGCTTGCCGGCGCAAGGTATGCAGGCTGGGGCGATTGGAGGACCCGGGGTCCAGAATAGTTTTCTTTCCCCAATGGGGGGTCAGGGAGTGGGGGGTGCAAGCGGACCCACGATTGCAGGAGATGGGTGGCTGGGTGCCCAAAGCATGGGGGCAAGCAGGCTCACCCCTGGGAGAAAACATCCCCAGTATTTATGGTGGAATGGGGGCTGGGTTCAGGTTACAGCCCCAGCCCCTTGGAGTACACTTGCACAGGGAGCGGGGCAAGGGGCCTGGGGCCTTGGTG
>QEPC01009440.1:1128550-1143497 GCA_003113815.1 Sphenodon punctatus | reverse complement strand
GGGAGGAAGGAAGATTGAACACAGGGAACACAGGGAGGGGTAAAAACAAAAAATAACACCTAAATCTATCTAATATAATCTAAATAAATGATAATATGGAGGTAAATGGGTTGGATAGCTGAAATAGGAGGAGGATAGCAATGGATTAGGAACAGGAAGGAACAAAAACTGCTGGGAGAGAGGGGTCTTCTGAAATGCCTGCTGTTCAGGAACAGTGACTAGCTCAGAAGGTGTTGGGAAAGGGGGAGGCAATCAGTTTTGTTTCTTGCTGCGCCCACCTCACTGCAAGCCCCATTTGCTCCATGCAGGCTCCATGCAGGCTAGGCTAGCCTGTGGCCAATCACAGACTACAAAGCCAGTGGTCTGAGGCAAAAAGGGATGGTGATTGGGCAGGCTGATTGCTACTCCAAGCCTATCCACCCCTGGTGCCTGGAAGTCTGCTTCTCAGCTGACTCCCCCTCCATGTCACATTTTGACTTCTAGTGACACATTTTTGCCACCCGAACTCACCTGAACGTAATCCGAACTGACCAAACTGTTCGGTCATTTTGATGTTCGGAATTTAGTTTGGTTCGGTCAGTTCATGTTCGGATTTGGGTTCGGTCATCCGAACAGGCTGAGTTCGGGCCGAACTCCGAACCGTGTTTGCCCATCCCTAGTATTTTATTGATGGACTTTGTTGGCTGCCTGTGGCAGGAGGGGCGGGGTATAAAATGTTTAAATAAATAAATTATACATCCCTCACGTGATGACGGTAATCAAATAAGAACTTAAATTCCCTAATGAATCCCTTATAATCCCCCAATTAGTGGTTAACAGAGGCATGGCCCAATCAAGGGCCACCCCTCCCAAGAGACCTATCATGAAGGCTACTTTAGCTTGGTCCATACCACAAGTTTTTGGTTGAGTCTGAAAGGTTAGAGCACAAAGGGCTAAAAAACTCTGGCACAGCTTTCTGTCCCCGTAATACTTATCAGGTTTGGGGGGCCTTCGGTTCTCTAGGGAGGAGGGAGGGTAACTGGAGCTTGACTGAGGGAGGAGCTGTGGCCCCCAAATCCTCCGGGTTAAGGGAAGAGGATCCCCCTCCTTCCCCTTCCCCCGATACCAGGGGCTTGCAACTGTCGCTCCTGCAAGTCCTTTATGGTTTACCCGGAGAAGAAATGCCCTCAGGATCTTGCGTGGGCTTTCTCTTGGAAACTAAGAACAACCAAGATCATCACAGGGCGGTGAGGGCAGTTCCCTGGGGGCAAGAAGGGATGCAGGATAAGGGCTACTCATGTTCTCCAGGTCTCTCAGCCAAGGAAGGGCACCAGGAGTATCTGTGCTTGTGTAGAGGGTCCCAGGTCCAGGGGGAGGTATGGACAGTGAAGGGTTGCAAGGGAAGAAGGGTACGAGGACACACACTCTGCTTCCTGACACACGGGGGGGGGCAGAAGAGTGGGGTGCTTGACACTCACAAGTACACACACACACTCCAAGATACACAGTCACCCTTACAGATACACACTAATCCTTGCGCTCACCGAAACTCTCTCACACTCAGTCCTAACCCACTCGCACACTCCCATACACACAGATACACGGTCTCAAGAGTCTGTACTATCTCAGCCACAGTACAGGGCCAGCCTCTCATAAGATTACCGGCAAGGAGGGAGGCTTCCATTATGCTTTTATAAAGCTTGTTCCCTGTCCTCAGGTGTTCCCAGTTGGCCTCGGCCCAGGCCCTGCCCGCCTCCGGCTCTCTAGCCGTGCGCTGCGCCGCAGCTGTGTCCCTGGCCACCCGGCAATCTGGGAAGCGTGAAGCGCATCGTTCTGGGGATCATGTAGGTCCAGATGCTGCCTTAGCAGCTGTGCATTGGTGCGCATCGTCGTCTCTGGTTGCCTGGCAACTGGAACTGTGTTCCGTTGGGCCAGGTTCCTTTGTCTGGCCAGGATCCCTCATCTCCAGGTGGGGATCTTGACACTGTAGACAATCTTGTGTGATTAACTACTGAATGGAGTTAATTCCCAAGGGGGGGGCAGCTTTTCAGGGGTTTGGTCCTGCAAGGACTCACTCTGGACTGGGCCCACCCTGTTGCACCAAGTTTCTTAAGTCTTCAACCAGTGTTAAATGTAAGCTTCCTTCTTACCATATTGGCTTCACAGGTTGGCTCTTTCGAATAAAGTTACTGATGCTAAGTAAGAAACAGTTCTGGGTATCCTACAGGCTATTGAGTGAGTGTGATCTAAAAAGCGCTCAGGTGTGCGTTTCCTTACCACAGGACAGTTGTTCATCTACACTCTATGAACAACTAGAGTCCAGACAGAGCCACATCTTTGTCTACAATTTCCTTCAATAGCACCCTCACATTTACACTTGTATATTAAATAAATAAGCCTAATTCCTCTTAACGTCAGGGAAGGAAGAGACAACATCACTACTCTTGTGAAGCACTCAAATCCTATGGTGATGGATGGCAGTAGAAGATAACTAGCTAGACAGACAGAGATAGACAAGATAAGACACAGAGAGAAAATTTCTCACTGTTTTGTCCCTCTCAGCTGATGTTTCCCTAAATAGTTTTCTGGGGATGATCTTAAACAATAATGACATATTCAAATAATTATAAGAAACATAACCTTTGTCTTGAGTCAGTTATGAATTTAGTACACATTCATTTCTCATTGTATCGGCCAAATGGTCGTACCAATAAAGATTTATTCTACTACATTCATTTCTCAGATGAAATCACTTACTGGATTCAGTTCAGTGTGCTACTGTATATTATACTTTTCTACACAGAATTATCTCCTGACTTCTATTAATCGTGCAAGAACAAATTCCTAAGAGCTGGTCGTGGTGGTAGGGAGGGATGATTGAAATTAAATATTTTGTGAGGGATTTTAATGTGTATCAAGGTTCTTTGGGGGAAATAATTCTATAAAGTGAGCTACTTTTTCTCTTAAACAGATAAATTCTTGATTAATATTAAAGAACAAAACTGGAGCATTCAAATTCAGTTACTCCTGTTCTCTGTTACACCTGTGAATACAACATTAAGAACAAATTCCAACTTTCACATTTCTAAGATTTTGAAACAAGAGGTTTCGTCTTACACCTCAGGAGATCCTTATGTAAAATTCTTCCATGGCAAATCTTGGCAGAAAAAAATTGTATTTTTTATAGGGATTTATTCTTTTAATAGTTGGAGGTACAATTGCATTGCAGCTATCGGTGCATCCTCCCCAAAAGCCTATTATTTTAAGCTGTGTTCTTTTAAAAGTTATTTATTTAGAAGGATTTCACTGTATTACTCTTGTAACCCCCTTCATCCAACAGAACAAAAGCCGTTCTATGAAAGGAGTCTAAACTTGGACAAACGGTAAAAAAAAGCAAAGTTCCTCTCTGTTTTTATCAAATTTGATTGCTGCAGCTGTTCCCAGTTTCTGTATTTTAAAAATAGCCTTATTCAGTGCCTTGTTGGCTAAAGGCCAGCGTACCATTAGAACATGCTGTACGGAAAACCTCTATTCAGTTACAGATACAGAAATATATTTAAGATCAGTGGTGGTCATCTGTAGCAAACACTTGTAGGGGGAAAATGGAATTTTAATGTGCTTGGACTGTTCACCACTCTGAGCAGATATTTAAGAACTTAAACCTGATATCTTTCTATTTGTATTGGGCATCAGGTACAAAACAATATGAACAAGTCAAGATCGTTGCTGCTAACAAAAATAGATTTAATTCTCAGATTACTTCTGCATGATTCTGGCATTCACTTCAAATGGCTTCTAGTGACATTGTGTATTTGATTGGGTTATAAAAATGCCACAACCTAGAAAGAATAGATACAGAAATGTTGATGGAACTGGAGAAATTTGATCAATGTAATCCAGCTTTGATGTGTGCATCTCTAAGATCAGCAGATACTAGAAGAGGCATAATTTTCTCCTGCAAGAGTGTGAGGAGACTTGAAGCTCTTTAGACCTTTCTGAAATGTGTTTGGACATATAACACAATGGGTCCATGAACCACAATCAGGGCTCTCATTGGCTACCAAAATTCAAATAATAAATACTTTTAAAGTATTTATAGAGCCACTGCAGAATTTTTCCCAGATAAGAGGGAGTATTCAAAAGAAGCAGAGACATGGTCTAGAAGTCCCAGAAAATGACAGGATCCCCATCTCTTGTTATGTAACTTAGTCCGGAGAAAAATCCATATTCGTCTGCTTACCATTGCACTTTGTAATGCCCAGAGTTCATAGACTATGGAGTGGGTGGTAATTTTGCTTTAAGCAACAACCGTTTTTCATTCATTATACCCAAAACCTCCACCAGCTCAGAAGGACAGAATACAATATGTAACTCATGTTTGGTATTTCTAAACTTGCTGAAAACTATGGATGATATATTCTTGAGACCTGCTATAATTCAGAATGTTTAGACATTTCTGGTTATGTGAAATGTCCCTTTAAAAATATTTCAGGGAGAAAAAATGTATATTCATTCTCATAGACAAGAACCAGCAAGCAACTTAACACAGGCCCTTTGTCAACTGCTCAGAAAGGTGCCCCAGGTCACAAAACTGAGTGTTAACACATGAGATGGTAACCAGCTACAGTGCTGGGTTGCTCTGTGGGGTCCCCACAGAGCCCCCACTCACAGTTGCTGTGTGATGGACCATATAGACAGGCCAGCATTCTGTCACGCACTGCCCCCCCCCCCTCCACTGAGTTGCAGTCGCTCTAGCGACACACGCACCCTAACACATGAGGATAGCCACGGGCATACCTTGGCACATTCCAGACAGGCAGCTGCCCCCATGGGTGGCCATTATTTATTTATTTATTTATTTATTTATTTAAAACGTTTACTACCCCACCCATCCTGCCACAGGCAGCCCTGGGCAGCTTACAAACAATAATAAACCATAAAAACAACTTAAAACAATCAAAACAGGGAGGAATTAAAATATCCCTAACAACCCACCACACTTACCGATTCCCCCCCAAAAGCCAGGCGGACAGTGGCCAGGTCAGAGTCCGAAACATACAGCCGAAGCCAATGCACCAGATGTAATTGGCGAAAGGCATTCCTTGCCACAGACTCTACTTGAGCATCCAAGTGGAGCTGTGAATCAAGGAGCACCCCCAGATTCCATACCTGGGGAACTAGCGGAGGGCAGACCCCATCAATGATGGGGGCCGTCACCCCCGCCGCCTTACTCACCAGCATCACCTCCATCTTATCAGGATTCAGAGCGTATATCCCCCAAAGCCTCCTGGAACCGTTCTGTTTCCATCAGTCTACAGGGGGTGGGCCATTTTAATTGGTTCCACGCCCATCCGGGGGCAGACATGTGCCAGGAGAGAGGCCTGCAGGAGGTAATGATCCGTCCATGACAATGGCACAGCTGATATCTCCCCCACCAACAGACCCCCCCGCTTCAAGGCCGGTGCAAAACATAAGGTCTAAAGTATGTCCACCTTCATGTGTCAGGCCACTGACCATTTGGGACAGGCCCATGGTTGCCATGGCAGCCATGAACTCATGCTCTGCACCCCTAAAATAGGTGTGAATGTTGAAGTCCCTCAAGACTATCGTCTTTGGGGACCGCAACACTACCCCCGACACCAGATCTGCTAGAGCATGCAGGGAGGCTGCTGTACAGGTAGGCGCACAGTACACAAGCAGCACTCCCAAACTGTCCCCTGCCAAATCAAATACCAGATGGAGACCCTCAATACCCAATATGGATCGCACCGGATACCTCCAAACAGCCGAACCTGCCCTAAAAATCATGGCTACACCCCCCCACCCCCTCCAACCACGGCTGATGCTGCATGGAATACCCAGCCAGAACAAGGTCAGTCAAAATAGGCCCTGACTCAGTGCCCAGCCAGGTTTCCGTGATACATATGAGGTCGGCTGCATGTTCCGGGATCAATTCACGTGTTAGCCCAGAGTATCCCGCAGGGTGTCAACTGGCCTTCCCTAGGATGATGCCATAAGTAGGGGCCCCAGGGCAAATATCTGGTGGCCACCTGACAGATGGGCAGGTGAACTCAGGGCCAATGGGGGACCATGTGGGGTAATGTCTCATCTGTTAATACCCAGTGGGGCAGACTGATGCGTGCAGCACACGTGGAGCACATTCGTGTACAAGTCTTGCACACCTCTGGCACAGGGCCCGTGGCACGCACACAAACTGTGCCGTGGTTCGTGGCACCCGTGGGGTTTGGGATTGTGGCCACTGTCTGGAGAACTAGTAGGAAAGAGATATTTCTGGCACCTTCTTCCTGCCCCTCACATTTATAAAAGACTGGGTAGAATTTCATACCTAATTTGTCTCTTTTCCTCCTTTGTGATTTTCCTCGTCCATTGATGTCTAGGCTTGTTGTAGTAGGTAAATGTAATAGCTGGAATTTTCATTCAATTCTAAACTGAAGAAAGAGCTTGCAAAGTATCACTAACCTTTTGTCTATTTATGTCCGATTTTAAAACAAATCTGAGGCAATATGAACTCTAGAAAGAAACATGATTTGAGAAGTCAATCACGAAAGCCAGTTGTATTTTTGTGTGCATTATTGTTGCCATTTCCTTCACGTATACAGGGAGCCACTATGTTTTTTCTTTTATCATCAGGTTTTAGTTTAGTATTGATTTTATTATTAATTTATTGGATCCTTTTCCTAATTGATAACTGATTGATAATTACGCAGGTTCAAAACCTTGACAAACAACTAAATTATGGAAATACCCAGAGAGATTGAAATGACTAAATAAATGGAGAGACGTAATTAGTAATAAGAATATAATTGAAAATATTTATGAAAACATAGTAGAAGTATTCACTATGGGACAAAACCCCCAAATAGAATAATACCTTGATAGGTGGTTTATAAATGTACTTTAAAGGTACATGTCACATAGTTATAATTAAGGTTAAAACTTAAGATTGTTCTAAGTATTAAAAAGTACAAAAGTTGAAGTAATAAACTTAAAACTAGCATAGTTACCCAGGCATACAAGCTGAAGGAAGATAGAAGGGAAGATAGAAGAAGATCATGTGACCAGAGGATCACTATGGTGACCAAAGAGTACCATGAGAGGGTTCGTGACATCTAAGGTAAGATTTCCTTGGTGACTTAAACTTTTATAGGAAAACTGACGTCACATTCAGGCTAAGTGATTAATATATTAATAACTGCCAATAGCATGGTTAAAAAAAGGGATTGATGAATGCATTAAATATCCTGTTTGTGAGCTACTTTACACCTAAATCTTGCAACCCAATTGTGCAACGGGAATGTTTTTGCTGTGTGTCTCTACTTCCCTATTTTACTGGATTTTAACTAACAAGGTTAAATGTTGAGCAGGGGAGAAGCTATCAGAAGGCCAAATATGTCCAGGCCTTTATGTCCAAACTAAAGCCAATAGGTTTAACGAATTTCACATAGGTCAACCTTGAGGGTAACACTTTTTAACACACAAAATAAATTTCTGCTCCTCCCCCCTTTTTCTATGGTGATTTCAACTTGTCTCTCTTTCCTAGGCTGTAATCAAAAAGGCAGATAAGTCAGCAGGTGTCCTTTGAGTAAAGACAACTATAAGGAGCATGTGTTTAGCCAGGTTGGGGTGGGTTTTTTTGAGAATCTACAGGATTGGCTAGATGAGGTTTTGCCATATTTCTGTTTAGCCAAGAGAGCACATTCCTGCCAAAGAGGATCCTTCCTAGACAAGTTAAGCCTACCCACGAAGGGGCACAAATAAACCTGGAGCAGCTAGTATTGTCCTTGATGCTCAGACAGACACAACATTTGGCACTGCCCTTCACCAAGACACTCCACAGATTAACCAGCCCAATTCCATTAATGTTTGGGACAAAGGATGCCAACATAGATGCTACCAGAAAACTTTGGAACACCACCCTGTGCTCCAGGGCAGCTTCTCTCATTAGGGGAATGAGGTGTTCAGCATCACTTGCAGCCAGGTGATGTGCTGGATGCAGGAAGTGCAAGGTTTCCCTTGGATGCACTATGGCGGGAGGATGGGGGATGAAAGAATCACTCCTTTCTTGGCTTCAGGAAGTTTGCAGCATTTTGAGTCACAGTGCACTTTAGCACCCGCAGGTAATGACTCCTGTCATGTTCATGGGGCCCAGTCTCAGTTTCATATAAAGTTGCCCCTGTGCTCCAAGCAGAGCCCTGGCCAGGAAGCCACAGAAAGGCAGAAGTGACTGGGCTTGACAGTGCATGTTCAGACTAGGTTACTCCTCCATTGCAAGAGAGGAGTGCAAACTGCCCAAGCAGGAAGTCATAGAGCCTCTCCACAATCCAATCTCTGGTGTCCTGAAAAGCAGCAATAAGGAAGCCCAGCAGGACCGTCTCACTTGTCCCAGCAGTAAGTCTGCCATCTTGATCAGCAGCTGGATTTGGTCAGATGGTGGAAAGTCAACTCGGTGCACGAACAAGTGCAGAGCCAAACCTTTCAGTATTTTTAGTTCCAGGATTTCCTGTAGGCATTTGTGAAATTCTGGTTCAGCATCCAGTCCAGAAGCTGAGAGTATTTTTGTACTCAAAGTAGATGATCATTGTTATTGTTTACAATTCTGACATACAGGGTAATCTCCCTTTCTCTGCTCTGAACACAGAAGAAATTATTTTTTAAATCATTGATACTATGCGCAAAAATTTAATTTGGGCTCCAAACCCGCAAAGGAATTAAACACGTGCTTTACAATACTACCTTCAGAGAGAATACCAATGTGCTTAAAACTAGGCCTATAAGTTATGTGCTTTGCTGAACTGGGATCTCTGTAATTATATTTTTATTCTAAAAAGCTTATAGGAGTGGGAAAGTGCTTTTTAAAATAATATAAATCAAACTAATGTGCAACCATAGACATTTACAAACGGGAAACCCCCAAAATGTTACCTTCAGGGTATGAGGTGTACAAAGTGCAATGGTTTTAAAAATAGACACTTTCCATTGACACTAGTGCAAACCACCCAGTCCAGCTAGATGAACATTTTACCTAATCCCTGCAAATAGGTTCACTAGCTTCAGCCAAGCAAGTGACAACTTGCAATCCACTGAAAAGAGTTAAAGAAAGTGGAAGCTGCAGGTGCACTAATAAATGGGTGGTCTTTGGATTACAGTATTTATGTGTACTTTGCTGAGCTACAGAGAAACCTAAATGTTATACATACAAAGTGGTACAACAAGAACATCTGTGTTGGGGGACTGAACTGGCATGGCTAACACCTCCAGTGCCAGGTGCAAAGGAAATTTCAGTACAGCTTGATAATTTTGACTGCAAGCATCTGTGTTCATCAGATTATGTCCTATGTTCCTAGCTCACTACTATATAGTAGAGTGTTTATATTCTACATCTGGCTCTGGAATGGTTATAAGACAGGTTTCAGTCCTTCCATTACTGGCTCTCAGCCTAAGACAAGGAATAAATAATGTATTTTCACAGCAAAACCAATCAGAATTAACATTTTTTTAAAGTTTCTTGATTCGCCTGAAAGATGACAGTTTTTGCATACAAAATAAAATCAACTGAAGTAATAAAACTAATAACAGACATCTCTAAATATATATTTTATATGGGGAGCAGCAGTTAGCTTGATGTTAAATTTGCTAAAACCTTCCATCATAAAAATCAGACCATTTTTTGAAGAGCTCTAACCTTCCATAGTTTCCAGCTTGACTTTGAAATTTGGCAAGAAGATAGTCCTGGGAGGTAAACTTTTACTACTCCCAGTTAAATTCACTGAGATTTGGCTGAAGTATGGATATTTAAAAAAAACTCTCCCCCCCCCTATTTCCTGACTCCCCCCCCCCTTTTTTTTTTCTCAAGCACTACAGCTTGTGCTTAGTTTTCTGCCAACATGCCCAATTTAGAGAATATGAAATGCCTTGCCTCAATATGCCACACACTGGACATAGACAAAATGGATCCTTTTCTTGTTTCTAAGGAATACTTCATTTCTTCTACTGATTTATGATAATTCTGTCCATTATGCCAAATCTCAGTCCTCCTGAACTCTACTAGTAAAACAGCTCTTCTGTATATAGAACACCTAATTTTATCCCCCTTCTATTAGCTGGTTTAGAGAGAGGGTAGGAGGGGTTGGGATAAAAAAATAGCTGTATAAATAAATAAATAAATAAATAAATAGCTGTATAAATAAATAAATAAATAAATAGAATTAGATATAATGACCTACTCCTGCTGACAGCAATGGAAATTTGGCAGGGGAGACGGGTTGTGTGTGTGTGTGTGTTAGGAATGCTGTTAAAATTTTCTGAGACTTTTATTGTATGGTATATTTTATGCTTTGTATTTATTGTTGTTTATGATTTTATTGGTTTTATTTGTAAGCCACCCCGAGCTGCCAGAGGCAGGAGGGGGTGTGGCAGAAGTTTTTGTATAGATAACATAAAATAAATAATAAATAAGTTAATCCTTTAGGTAAAGTGGTAATGGTCTCTGTTGGATTCAGACTGCTGATGGAGGAAGGGTTAAAGTTGCAAATATTACTTTACTACTTACCCCCCAAAAAAACCTTTCGGGTTTAGCACATAAGTTAAGGTGCCAGTTACAATTTCCATCGAGCAGTTTCCTACCAAAAAACTAGGGCTGTACTGAATAGTAGTTCAGAGTACTCAGGCCAAAGACCAAAGTTCTGAGTAATCGGCCCAAGTACTCGGCAGCCCTTCAGCGTTGTTTCCGAAGTTTGGGAATTTGGACTCGGAATTCCAGACCTCTGAAAACTTCTGAAACTTTGGAACTATTTGGTGCCAGGTCAGTGCCTCATCGCATGTTGCCATGTGCAGTAGCTGCAGCCGTTTAATTGCCTAGCCAATGAGGGTGCACAGTAGAACATCCACCATTTCCTCCCTCCCTCCCTCTTAATTGCCTAGCCAATGAGGGTGCACAATAGAACATCCACCACTTCCTCCCTCCCTCCCTCTTAATTTCCTAGCCAATGAGGGTGCACAATAGAACATCCACCACTTCCTCCCTCCCGGATCTCCCTCTTACTTGCCTAGCCAATCAGGGTGCACAACAACACATGCAGAAATAAAAAAACAAAACCAGTAGTGTACCCACAGCATAGCCCACCATCAGCAGTGAGTGCTCCCACTTCAATCATTATGCTAACCAAGCTGTGAAAAAAAATGCAGGCTAGCAAGGGACATTTGTACAAGAAGAATACAACAACCCCGCTAAACAGTCTGCTACTGCATGGAGAAATCCCACAAAAAGCCAGAAAGCCCAGGCCCCAGCAGTGATATATTTAAGAAACCAGACATTCACACACACACACACCCAGGGGCACCTTCTTGGCATGGCATTGGTACTGTGGGACTGGTAATTGAACAGACCAGGCAAAGGGAAGTGGAACCAGGCAGAGAGATCCCAATCTGGTCTCATGGTGCCAAGCAGTTGGCAGAACAGTACAAGTTGCATATTACAATTAGGCTTTGTTATGCCATGCCACAGCCTGGACAACACACACAACTCCACAAAACACTGTGCAACCGCATGAAGAAATCCCACCAAAAGCCAGCAAGTCTAGCATTCACAAAATTAAGAAAGCAGACATTAACCGTCCACCGCCCCTCGGGACACCCTCTAGTCTTGGCATGGCATTGGTACTGTGGCACTGGTAACTTGAACAGACCAGGCAAGAGGAAGTGGAGCCAGGCAGAGAGATCCCTCTGGCCTCATGGTGCCAAGTGCCAAGCAAGCAGCAGGCAGAACTAGAAGCAATGTGGCACCCAATTATTATTTTTTTAAAACTGCATGGCATGGTAAAGGTAATTCCCATCACCCAGCACTGGCCCTACGGACAGACTATAACAGGCCAGGCCAGGCACCCCTCCCTTCCCAGACAATCACTTGCAGATCCAGCACTGTAGAAGCCAATCAAAACTTGCCATCTGGCTTACCATCACTCAGCTGTCCTCTCCCATACCCCCCTCCTACCAAATATGGCACTAAGTTTCATTTCCAGAAGAAGCTCAACTGTCCACCAGTTGTCTCCCCTCCCTCAACGCACATCGGTGGCAGAAGTTTTTGAAGTTTTCCGATGAATGATCTTGGTCCTCACAAACTTCAGACTTTGGCCTTTCAGAACCAAATACCATAATCTTCGCTGAGTTCCAAAGTTTTCTGAAGGCCAAGTTACAGCCCTACAAAAAACCCTTTTAAGAATACTTCAGGGAAGCAGTATCCAACCCCCCCAAAAACCTTTAGGGAATCATGTCACTTACAATTCCGATCAAGCAATAACAGTCATGGAAACTGTAAATGAAGGTAGGAAAAACAATTCTCATCAAGCAGTAGCAGTCATCGAAATTGTAAGTTAAAGCAGGAGGAAAGGCACAAATGTCTCTGCTATCTTTACACCACACTCTACTCTTGGAGGAAAAAATATATTTGACAGTGAAAAACAGTTTTGGAAATAAAAAGATACTTCAGGTAACTTCCATGCGCCTTAACTCTCATGCCCCACTTCCATGTCCCCCCCCCCCCAAACCCACACCAAGCTGTTGGTGCCACTCCTGCTCCCAGTGCTGCTGCAAGGTAGCTCCTCTACCACCACTGCAGCGTGGTTCAAATTGCCTGTGGTGCTGTGCACGGGTGCTGGGAGGCGGGTGCCATGTTCCCTATCTGGTTTGCTGGCCATTTTTCCTGTCTGGCACTCTGGGAAATGTAGTACCAGCAAACCAGATAGGGAACATGGCTCTAGCATCTGTGAATAGGTGCTGGTGCTGCAGGCTTTTTAAACCCTGCAGCAGGGGCAGAGGAGTTACCCTAGTGGCAGCAGCACCCTGGCGGTAGTGGTGGCAATGGGAACAGGAGTGGTGGTGGTGGTGAGTCCATGTAAATCCAATGTGACTCATGGGGAAGGGGTCTAATGGGGGGAGCAAACAGGCAGGCGGGTGGTCAGGGCAGCATAAGTTCCTTCCACACCACCTGACCACCCAGGCCGCTGTATGGGTGCAGCAGCGGTACGTCTCCTTTAAACACAAACTATTTCACAGCAGCAGGAGAGAGGCTGGAGCAGAGACGGTGGCAGCAGGGAGCACCGTCCAACCTGAACAACAGGTAGCAACAAGAAGGAGGTGGGCAAACAACTAGCCGGGTGGCTAGGCAGAGGGGGCGGTGTAAGTTCCTCCCTCTTGACCCCCCAACCCAAGTCGCTGCTGGGGTTATAGTTTAAACACCCCCATACTTTAACTTCCTGGGCCCCCACCATCAATTCTTTCCCCCGCCGCTTCTCAATACATCCACGGCACGTTTGGCCCATACCATGTATGCATGGCATTAAGCCCCGTGCTATAGAGAAGCATGGGAATTTTCCAACCCCAAAATTGTGGGTGTAAAACCATGACATGAACCCCATAATTCACCAGTGGAAAGTAGGCACCCAGGATGAATTTTTGAGCAGTCATCCTTACTGATCCCCTCAAGCAATGTCGGGAGCCCGCCCTCTCCCAAAAAAAGACACCAACCCGGAAGTGGAATGACTGAAAATTCCTATGCAAAGTAATGAGAGATTTTGCATAGGAGTTCCAATGTGCCTTAACTTGCCGCTCCATAATTTCTATAGGTGCAGCCACATGAGACACTCTGGGAACCCTTGACCCAGTCTAGGCAGCCGGGCCACATGTTGTAGTACATCGTATGTACGGCTTCCACCAGATGTTTTCCGCACCCTGGGGTTGGGCGAGCAGCCAGTTGTTATGTGCTACGTCCTTGGGAAAAGTCCAAGGACATGTCACCTAGCAGCCCTACCCCATATGGGGTAAGGCTGCCCAAGGAATGGCTGCCCATGTGGCTGGGACCCCTTCAGCCCCACTGTGCTGTGACCTCCGCAGCGGGGGTTTTGAGCAGCGGGTGCTGTTGCCCATTGTGTGTTGCCACGTCACAACTGGGGTGGGAATTTGGTTGGGCTTGGGGAGGGAGGCAGGGGAGGGCTGGGCACCCACTGTGTGGCTGGTGCCTCGGCCGCCCCAGCCATGGCAGGATCTCTGGTAGCGGCCTAACTGCCACATGGCAGGCTGCTTGTCTGCCCAGCTCCCTGTGCTGGCCCCGCAGTGTGGTGACTGTGCTTTCTCACCATGGGTTCATACAGGGATTGGGCTGCTCATGTGGCTGCACCCTACTACTAGTGCTACCAGTCATACGCAGCACTGTACCAATTTGTATAACATCAAGGATGGTCTCTGCTCCAAGGAGCTTACAATCTAGTTTGAAAAGGGGGCATTATATAAATCATGGACTACAGGATGCAAATTTTAATCAGTAATCAATTTATTACAACTGTTATTTTAATTAAAATCTTGAAAGCTATGATATGTATATAGCCTGGGTTTATGAATTAAAGGCAACCTCAAAGAGGTGGGCCTTTAAGCAGGTCTTGTATATGGACAGAGAGGGGGCCTGATGAAAGATTGTTCCAGGCATACGGTGCAGCGAGGTGAAAGGCACGGCATTGGTGATGGAGAAAGGTGCAGGTAAGAGCAGAGCTGAAATGAAAAATCTCTGAAGCAAACAGCTCTTTTGCCTTCATTTGCATGAGGAGGAAATCTACCAGCATTGTTGGCATTATTATTATTATTATTATTATTATTAAACATTTATATAGCGCCAGTCATGAGCTTGGTGCTGTACAGAAACATACAAAAGACGCGGTCCCTGCCTGTGGCTTACAATCTAAAAGACAGGGAGGGGGAGACAGGGAGAGGGGACAGTGGAAGAGACAAGGGGAGAAGACAAACAAAACATTCAAGCGGATGCGAAGTTTCAGGTGCGTGTGCTTGGCTTGGTTACAATCAGGATGGTTGCAGCAGTCTGCAGAGGAGGGCAGGCAGTAAGTATATGGGGAACGACTAGCAGGCATTGGGAAAGGCGGCGAGGAAAAGGTGGGTCTTGAGG
>QEPC01009440.1:1090553-1115933 GCA_003113815.1 Sphenodon punctatus | reverse complement strand
CATCCAGGGTAAGTTCCCTCAGGACCTCCTGGAACCGCTGGGGTTCCATCAGCCTCCGAGGGCGGACCATCCTAACTGGTCCCTTCCCCTTCTGGAGGGGGCGTGCTAATCAATCAATCCATTTATCAGCTGACACTTGGCAAAGAGTTCCGATGTTTTGGGGCCTCAGAACTTCAGAACTTGGAAAATCAAGTCTGAATGCACCGCTCCTCAGTGTTTACCAAGGAAAACAGAGGACCTAGTTTCAGCGCTATAAGAAATCCAAATGGTTTTAAATAATGAAATAACAGGACGTTAAGCAGGTCTTGCCTTGGGATACAAAGATATAATATAAAAAACAATAATTGTACAACTGAATCCATGACCTAAGATTTCTTTAGCAACAGACTTTTTCAAGCTCTAATTTCTAGGATTCTCTGATTATAGGGGTAGCGTAACAGTAAAAATCACTGATAGCAGGGACCCATGTTCACGGTATCTTCCAAATTGGTGGCAATGGGGAAAATGCAGTAAACACTGGTCCCTGACTGATAGCATTGTCTTGCACTGGTGGGATTATTTTTTGGATTTGAGATGAAGCGTGTAGATATTCAAGCTGAAGTCTGTTTACAACCCAATGTTCCTTCCTCCACCATCACCCTTGATAATAAACAAAACTAGGGATGAAACATGCAGGGCAGTAATTATTCGCAAGTATTTCTGAGTAGAAGAGGATTGGGCTCCAGTTTCCAAGAGCTACTCGGTAATACCGATGAATACTTGCTAATACTCAATACTTGGTAAAATACTCTGTACTCGGGAAAATATCATCTTGAGCATTTTACTGAGTCTCCTTATGTGACCAAACAAGGGGAGTGTAGCAGGAAGGAAGGGGGGCAGAATGAAAATTTCTAGGGGGGCACAGAGGGCAGGAAGGGGGCAGCATGAACATTTCTAGGGGGCACAGTGGGCAGTTAGGGGAGCAGCATGAACATTTCTGGGAGGGTGCAGTGAGCAGGAGAATTTCTGGGGGGTGGGCGTGGTGGGCAGGGGGTGGCAAACTCACCATGAGGAGGAATGTGGCCTATGCAGTCCAAGCGGAGGAAGTCAGCACATTGCTGTGGTGGGGAGCTGCTGCCGCTGACTCTCTGGGAGCATGCTGGACCACATTTCCCAGCATACTCGCAGAGAGCATTAGAACAGCGGCCACTGCTGGCTCTCTGAGAGCAGACTGGGCTACATTTCCCAGCATGCTCCCAGAGCAAAGATAGTGGCCCGATCTCCTACCGGCATTAGAACAGCTGTGGCCTAAGAGGAAGACCGGGTACGGTGCCTCAGTAGCACAGGATCAGGTAAGCATTGTATAATGGAGCAGATCCTGAGTACCGTGATAATTTTTCGGTTTCTCGTTACTCGGTAACACCAAGCTGAATACAATAATCCGAGTACCAAGTTTCAGCCCTAAACAAAACTTATTCATCTAAGTTCACCAGTTGGGGTATAGTATTAAAAATATCAGATAGCATTGAACCATCTTCTGAGCTTCTCAAAGCAATTCTTCTGGAAGGAATTAAAAGCTCTGGGAAACCTGAAAGTTTTTTCTCACCAACATAATATGGTCCAATAAAAGGCATCATCTTAGAGGGATCATTTTTGGTCTTCTATTTGGAACCAACACAGCAGCCACACTCTGAACAACATGACTAAAATAGTAATTTCAAGCTGGAGTTGACCTTTCATTGCAGAAATTACTTATGTATTAATAATGTTATTAAATGTAGTAGCAATATGAAAAATCTAGCTAACATTTAATTCTTCTCTACAGGAATGGAACACATTCAAGGAAAATACACTCAGCTTGTGGTACCGAGAGAAAAGAAAAACACCCCCAAGAAACCAGAAGAGTCCATGCTCAGGGCACTACCTGAGTTTATCTATGACATCACCTTGTGTTAATCACATTTTTAGAAGTTGGTTGAACATACTGTAATTGTGCCATCAACCTACATGAATAAAAGCTTTATTTAATAAATGTAAAAGCTACCATTTGCTGCTTTTAAAATATCTCATTTCTCATAGCCTGATAATGTCACTGTAGTTACAAAATGCTAAAATTATCAGTGTTCTTGAAAATCTTATTGATGAAAATGAAACATCTATAAAATTGTACGGCAAACTTATCAGCCTATTGCAATTTGTGGAGTGCTCAGTTAAAAAGGTCTTTAAAAAGTGCAAGTAAAAATGTTTTTAGCATTTTAATGACTTGTAACAAACTACTTGATACAGAAATTAAATTATGCAGAAAAAAACATGAGGTGAAATTAATTAAAGAAGCAAGTCCTAAATCCTGACCCCTGAAAGCCCCACTCCTTGACTCCCAGAAGATCCATCCCCTTGATCCCCAGGGTGGCACATAGGGATGGGAGAACGCGGTTCCAGAAGTTCGGACTGAACTTGACTAGTTCGGTCGACCGAACCGAACTTCCGAACTGAACTCGATTTTCGAACCGAACTGAATTTCTGAACTCGGTTCTGTTCGCCCATCTCTAGTGTCACATGCGGGGAGGGTGTGGTGTAGGGGAGCATGGTAGAAACCCATCTAGGCAGAAATGACAGGGGTAAGCAAACCCTACAGAAGCTTGTTAAATTAGAAGAGATTTTCTACAGGAGTCTATTGGATAGCAGGAGTGGGCACATGGCCCACCAATCCAGGGATTCCTGGGACAAAGGGCAATGATAATGGAGGCTTGGGAAGATTAAGCCTCCCCAAATGAATGGACTCAAGCCGCTGCTGCGCTACTCAAAAGCACACTTCTCCCTACTGATGCTGTGGTCTGCACTACTAATGTGTCTGTCACACAGCCACAGCAAAGCAGTTTCCCTCTGGTTCCATGGCTGACAGTTTAGCGTGCACAGTGGAAACCAACATTGCTCACATGGCAGCCATAACTTCCACATGCACATTGTGGGCTGCTCCTCACAGCTTAACAACTGCAGTGCAAACAGTGGGACTGGGAGGTAGATGTCACCCTGCTTTGGTGTGGCTGCAGTAAGCCTGAGCAGAAAATGGACCCCAGTGTTGGTAGGGACAAGCTGCCTGCTTTGGTGTGCAGCATTTTTGTTTTTAGAAAGGTCATTTGCCTTGACTGCTTATCCTGGATTTCATTGCCCAACCACTCCTTCCCAGTGGAGCTGCTTCAAAAATCTGTGGGTTACAGAGTACCCAGGGCATCGGTGGACTGCAGGGGGGGTGCATTTTGGATCTTCTGAAGATGGAACTTTCCCCAAAATGCCCTTTTGGGGGGGGTCTGAAATTTAGAGAGCCCCCTACTGCCTCCTTTCAGAGCCCCAATCCCAGGACCAGTGGCACCATTAGCCCTGCTGGTTTTCAGTACTTGCGGACATGGGTGACACATGGGTGGGCATGTGCTCCTGCAGATATTTTCTCTGGTGGTCCAGCTCCCCATAACAGTCAGACTTAGTCCACTCCTCCTCCCCTGCCCTAGTCCCAGGTAGGCAGGAAGTCATCAGAGCAGGGGTGATGCCCTCAGAGGAAGCAGCAGTGGTGCGAGGGAGGACGGCTGCAGCAGACTGAAGTGGTGTGCATGACAAGGTGAGGAGGACCAGGGGCACAACACGAATAGCGACAGGCAGTGCAGCTGCAGCAGGCCCATGAGCTGGGAGAGGGGGGGGGGCACCTGATGTTGCTGCACCGCCTGTAACTGCCCTTGTCCCATTTTCCCCCTACGAGGCAGTAGCTGCTGAAGCGCCCCATATGCCTCCGAGGCCAGATGGGGCACACAGTAGTCGGGGGAAACGGGATCTCTGCTCCAGCCTCAGCAGCAGTAGCCACATGTGCTGCAGGGGTTCCTAAATGTGGCCCAGGATGCTGAAGCTGAAATAGAGGCCCCATTTGCCCAGGCTGCTGCTGTGTCTGATGGTGCTGGCTCTGCAGATTTCCCTTCCCTGCTCAGCCCAGCAGTCAACAGAGCAGTCGAGCAGGGGTTTTGTCCCCACTCGGCTGGGCTACCTCTTCCTTGCCTTATTTGCATAGATGCTGGATCCGGTTGCCCTCTCCAGGTTTCTATGTTGTATGTATGTGTGTCTGCATGGTGCTGGGGTGTGTGTGTGTGCATGTGAATGGTACTGGGGTGTGTGATGCGGTGTGCGTATGGTGCTGGCTGGGGGTGTGGTGTGCGGACATGCCCATCGTGCTGGGTTTGTGAGTGTGTGCGCTTGGTGCTCTGTGTGTGTGCATGCATTGTGCTGGGGGTAAGGTGTGGGGGCGTGCACATGGTACTGGGTTTGTGTGTAGGAGTGCATGGTGTGTGCGATCCTGCACTAGCATCCACACTCGCCCACCCCATCAGGAACTCCTGCCCACTTCACTGCACCCCACTACCCTGCCCCAGCCTTTCCATGCCCCACACTCCTTCCTGTCTCATAAATCCTTACCTCTGTCTCCCAGCTGTAGCTAGGTTGGGATGGGCCCAGGTGCAGAAAAAGAAATAGGGACCCTCTGCTCACCGCTGCCCCAGCAACCTTTGCCTTCCCTAACAGCACACACACACCCCGCCCAGGCCTCCCCACTCACTAGTGCCCCAGCCTCTCCCCTGCCCAATGGGTGGGCAGAGGGTCCCTATTTCTTTTTCTGCACCTGGGCCCATCCCAACCTAGCTACAGCCCTGAGGACGACGACTCAGCACAGCAGGACCTGTCGAAATGGAGGAGGGGAGGTGAAGGCAGCGGAGCAGCAGGCTAACCTGGCCAACTGGAGGAGCAGAGAGAGGGAGAGCTCAGGGGCATAGGAAGGCTGGGGAGGGCTTGGGCTCAGCCGACAATTATCCCCCACCCACTCACCCAAAGGTGACTTTGAAGCCTTTCCCTTTTTGCTGCTGAACTATCAGAATGTTTCAACACGATGCCAAGTAATGATATCCTTTTCAACCAAATTTTCCTGCCAAAACAAACACAAAAACCCTACTTACTCGTTTGGACATCTCTGAAAACCATCTTTAAAGTAACCATCTTGAAACCATATTTAAAAATCATGAACAAAACATGTTTTTGAAAAAACATCCCCTTAAAACAACTATTCTTAAAAACCAGTCTGGACAACTTTAAAATTGTCCAGACTATTGTCCAACTATATGGGCAAGCAATTTTGGACAACCAACATTGTCCAACTATATGGGTAAGCATGATTTAAATCTCGCCCTCACCCTAACTCTGCCATCTTATATTATTTTATTTTATTTTAATTTATTTATTTAAGTTATACATTTGATGTTACCTTGGCACAGCACACTTCTGGGCTGTACCTTTGGGTGTGAAAAGCATTATTTATAAAGTTTATTTGCGGCCAAAGGCCTATAATAGTAAAACAGACAGTACAAAGAAGATAAACAAAAAACATACAAAAAACCCCACACTCAAAACAAAAACAAGAAAACAGACATACATCACGAAGAACCAATTTATCATATCAAGACAATTTAGAATAAAATAACCTCAAAACCAATTAAATCGCATGACTCATCCTAAAATTCTGAAGTACCCTTAACTTGCAAAAACAAGCCACGAGCATTAAAGGCAGCTACCAAAAACTGAGAAACAGCATCTGTAATCTGTGGATCAATATCTGCCAGAGCCAATAATAATAAGTTTTGGTCGGTTCTACCAGGATACCTTCCCCAAAAAGGGGATAAATATTCCTGGTGGTACCCATCATAGATCCGACACCTAAAAAGGACATGTTCAGCTGTCTCTATATGCTGGCGGTCGAAGGGCCATAAACGGTCCGCAAAGCTCAGGAAGGACGACCCTCCAATACCATAGTTGGCAAGGCGTTAAAACGGGCGGCCATAAAGAGATACTTCCCCTGGGTGATATACATGATGTCAGAAAAGTAGCCATGCGAAACCCGGGCGGAATAAAGGGCAAATAGCCTGACATATGGGGCGATCCGTGATCTTTGTCACCTCCTCCTGCATTGTCACAGCCATAATCCTGAAAACAACTTCCTTGGCAAAGGAAGAGAAATCTTTCCCCTCCCAATAGCCCCTTCCAAAGCCCAATTTACAGAGATACTGCTCAATGGCCCCTATCCAGCTACTCTTAAAGGCATCCTTACTCCAGTACTGGATCATCCCCCCCTTACACTGTTTGAGTTTGTGCCAAAACTTGATCTCATTGCACCATGCTATACTGGACCATTTACATTGCCCCACCTCATATCTGATAGCAGCATACGGGGTGCCATTGGGCACCCTAAGCAGCTTCTGGAAAAAAACCGCTTGAATGCTATCAATTTTTCCTAAGTTTTCTCCCACGAGAGGGAGCCATAGCTCCGCCCCATAAAGGAGCTGGGCGCGTGCCTTGGCATTTAACACCCTGGCTGCTGGAATTAATGCGAATTTCCCAGTACTCCCAAAGCAACTCCAGATAGCAAAAGAGGAGCTTCTGGCCGTGGGGAGTGCTCTCTCATACTGCATTTTCCAACCTCCTGCGGTCTGGAAGTGCAGACCCAAGTACTTGAAAGCCCTCTCCTGGGATATTGGGTGCCCTTCCAGAGCCCAGGAATAAAGTTTGCGGGACTGGGAAAAGACAAGAATTTTGGATTTCCCATAATTAATATGCATATGGTTTTGCTTGCAGTAATCTAGAAAGCAAAATAGCTGTCTATTAAGTCCCACCCTGGTCTGGGACATAATAGCAATGCCATCTGCGTACAAAAGACTGCCGACACATCGGTCGGCCAGCTTGAGGGGGGAAAAAAGCAGAATGGGCCAGCAAAGAAATAACCCCATTTGTATAAAGATTAAACTAGCCTGTCCTGGTACATCTGACCCTGAGTACTGGGAAGTACTGCCCGCTCTGACCCCTTGTGGTCTTCAGTCATCAGCCGATACTCTTCTTGTTGGGGAACCTTTGAAAGAAATCTGACAAGTTTTTTGCCATGACTCATCGTCTTTAATTATTTGCTCATGGAATGTGGTGGGGTGGACGCCTTTTGAGCTGCCCGTGTGCTGGTGAATTCCACAAGCAATTCCATATAATTCTTTTGCAGGAAACGCGGGCCGTAGGTCAGGTAAACCTCCCGGAGTATCTAGTTTTTTTGTTCCAGCTGTCCCCCCTGTTGCCAGGGGAAGGCATAGTGGGGGCTTGCCTTGCCTTATTAAAAAAGCCACAGGGCTCACTGTTCAATCTGGGGGAAAGCATTATTTAAAAACATTTCAAATTGCATATAGTATATTACATCAATATAAAATTCACTTTTACACACAGATATGGCATAGTTAAAATTTAAATTGTCACTGAAGAAAGGAAGAGGGGAGCAGCAAAGTTGCAACAAGGAGGAAGTTGGTCTTAACATGGGGTGGACTGGTGGAGAACCTCAGACCCGTAGGCCAAATGTGGCCTGTGATAAGCTTTTGTGTGGTCCCTTAGCTATGCCCCTGGGTCCTGAGACAGGCAGGTTGGAATAGGGAAGTCTGAGGTGGTGGAAGGAGGTTCCCTGGATATGCGCAGCAAGAAAAGGGTCCAAATCATAGAGACTGTCCTCAGTCCTCATGTGCATGCCCTCATCTGTTTCCTTACTCCAAAAGTAGTTAATTGTTAGTTGGTTACCAACTGATTAAGTACACCAGCAACTTGTCACAAGAGCAGTGTGGTGGTTTTTTTAAAAAAAGCTTTTGATGTGATCAATAACAACCTTTAAATTGTGCCCCCCCCCCATCAAGAGTCACAAGTCACCTATACATTCATTGTCATTCATAGGAAACTGTTGATTTGCCAGTAAAAAGTTCTTTATTTAAAAACCACTTATTTGCAGGATATATACAGGGTCCCGTGGAAAATGCGCTACTGCAATTCACGGATTTAGTGCAGAATTCCTCCTCTGAAAAAATCCCTGCAGAAAAAGGCAAATTCCCTGCAGATTTTCCCTTCTGGCAACATCACAGGCACAGAAATTAATCACAGGATTGCATGCCTGCCTTTACACACATGCAGTTTCCCGATCTGCACAGGATGGGGAGCCGAGTAACCTGCCAGCAACTCTTCAAGGTCCTAGTGATGATCTATAAAGCCCTATACGGTCTTGGCCCCTCATACCTTAGGGACCGCCTCGCCCTTCGCGCCCCGGAGCGGCTCCTGCGGTCGGCCGGGGGTGCCCTCCTGGAGGTCCCCCGTGTTAAGCGGGGGGCCACGATGGAGCGAGCATTCTCGGTGGTAGGGCCGCGGCTGTGGAACTCCCTTCCGGAGGAAGCTCGCCTGGCCCCAAGCCTTTTAACATTTCGGCGGAACTGTAAGACCTGGCTGTTTGCCCAGGCCTTTGGGAGGGAGGGTGGGGAGGGATGATTTTAGTCCCCCACCCATTTATTTATTATTTTTCTAGCCCTGTTTTATATGGTATATTTTATATTTAATATTTTAAAATGAATTTTAAATGTTTTAAAATTGATTGTTGGAAGCCGCCCCGAGCTGCGTTGCAGGAGGGGGCGGGGTATAAATTTGCTAAATAAATAAATAAATAAATAAATAAACTCTGCAGCCCCATAACTCCAGCCATCCTGCCTGCAGCCCCCGCCTAGCTCGGCAAGATACTGCTCCACTCTGATGCCTGCTCCTGGAGGGTAGGCAGTTTGTGCGTGGCGGGGAGTTGAGCAATTGGCAAAGCCTGGGGGTGTGTGGGTGGCAGGGCTGGCCTTACCATGGGGCAGTTTGGGCCCCAATCCTGGGGGGGGGCTGCGTTCGGGGCTCCCAGCCACTGTCTGTCTGGCAGGAAGTGAGGGAGAGGCAGAAGCCCCACCTCTCCCTGGCCCCCTCCACTGTCTGTTTCGGCCAGGGAGTGAGGGAGAGGCAGAGGCGCCATGTCTCCCTCACTCCCTGGCCCGCAGTAACTTCCTGTGGCAGCGACAAATTCAATATGCTGCTGCGGCGCCCAGCGTGACCCAGGAGCCAGCGAGCAGGCTCGGTGTGGGGCCCAGGCCAGCAGTTGTAGAGTTGTGGTCAGCGTGGTGGTGGCGGTTGAGGTAAGTGCCCCGAAAAATGGCTGGGCCTGGGAATGGGTAAAGAGGAGTGCCCCTCTGCCCATCATTGAGCCCAGGCAGTGCCCCCAGACCGAGCTAGGGAGCAGCCCCTGAGCCAGGGAGTGCCTCTAAGCCCACCAGCCGCCAAAGCCATCAGCAGCAGAAGGGGGCCCCACATTTCTCCCCTGCCCTGGGCCCCGCAATCCCTAAGGCCAGTCCTGTGGGATGGAGCCAAGCAGTTGATGCTAGACCCGTGGAGGTGGTGCAGGGAGCAGAGTCTGCTCCCTGTCCACAGTGCTTCCCGAGACCCTAGCCAACATGTCCCTCCCCCAGGGCCTCCCCCAGACAACCTACCCCCATTGTCATATGTGCTGTGGGGGGATCTGCCACATGTTTGGGGACTGGGAGGTGGGACTGCCTGCTCAGCTAGAATACTAGTCAGGAATGGATAGCAATTCAGAAAAAGGGAAAGCTCCATCTCTCAAAACCTGTTGCCCGTCACCTATTTATGATGTGGTATTTTATTATTCTTTTATTAGAGTATTTATTATTGCGGTTATGATTGTTTGTTTTATCCTTTTTGATTTTACCAATAAACTGATATAATTTATGGTTCCTCACATACTTAATTAGGGTTGCAGGAATGGGTGTTTTGGCTTGTGTAATTTGGGGTTTTGGCTTGCAGAATTTGGGATTTTGGCTTGTGCAATTTCAGGGAAAAAAATTCAGAAATCACGGGGCCCTGGATATATACCATTCATTATGTATTATTTATAAGTTTAATGTGTAAAGTGTGTTCTGTTCTTTATCTGCACTACATTTATATGGAAGACAAAAATACAAAAAAAAAAGATTAACAAAAAGTCAAATATTGGGAAGACAAAAATCGCCCCCTGTGCACGTCCCTAGTGGATAGTGGGGTTGGGACATAGGATTAGGACTTGCACAGGGAATCAGCATTCAAGGATCAGTACTAGTAGCCAAAGTCAGAAGTCAAGCCAGGGAGTGTTCAAGGGAGGAAAGGTCTAGGGGATATAGGACAAGCATGATTGGGGAGCAAGGGCTGGAAGGGGAGGCAAGGGTTGGGGATCAGGACAGGAGGGGGAACAAGGCTGGGAAAAATGTGGACAGGGCAAGGGGTTCAGGAACAAGGCTGGGGACAAGAATCTGGAGCAGAGTGGGGTTAGAGCAGAGCAAGGATTGGACTGGACGTAAGGAAAAATGGGAGTTGCTCTGCCCAGCTTCTCTTGGTCCAGACAGACAACCAACCAGAGGGTATGGCCAAGCTGGTATAAAAGGTGGCCTATAGGGCAGAGTTCCAGACTGAGTCAAGGAGCAGCAGGGTGGCTGAGATGGAGCTTCTGAAGGATCTCTAGGGATGCTAGTTCGACACCCAGGTCCTGACAATACAGCTCATAACTGCACCGGCTATGTCTCACTTTCATCCCTAATGTGCCCTATTATCACCGAAGCAGAATATTCCCAAATAAGTGGCCAGAGGGGTAGATTCCAAGCAGAAACCAAAGGAGTGTGTGTAGAAATAGTTCAGCTTGGACTAGGGGTGTTTTCATACTTGACAGCACTCAGCCACTGCCCCAGTTTGTCCCAGTCTGAAGTTGGGTCGCCACCGTGGCTGAGACCAGTCTGGGCCCCCGGACTGACATAATGGGGGCCGGGATACTGAGGAAGGCGGGGGATGTTGAGGCATGTGTCTGGTCCCAGCCCCGCACTGTGCCCAGCAATCCGTCCCCAACAGCCAGCCATGGCCGCCGGTCATAGCAGCCGCTCTGGCCTGGCCACAAAAAGTGGACTTTCAAACGTGATAACCCACTTTACACCTGGTCAGGAAGCTGGATCCCAGCTGTGTTGGTGGCTAGTGCAGGCTGTAACTTGGAGATTTTCCCGAGTCACAGCCTGTGCGAGGCGGCAACATGGCCGGGATCTAGGAGAACATTGGACACCTGGGAGCTAACTAATATGGCAGTGGCCTGCGAGTTAAAATGGGGTAAAGTGGAGTAAAGCAGGCCACCATCACGTCTGAAAATGCCCTAGGAGAGGCTGCCTGCACACGCTACCTAAGCATAACAACTACATCAGCAGAAGAGAAATCACCGAGAAGAAACAAAAATGAGCATCAGTGGAGATTGGAGTAGATAAAACAGAATGAAGAATGGAAATGAAAAAGGTGATAGGAAGAAACAGAACAACAAATGACTTCTCCCAGGTAGAGAGAAGAGCTGTACAAAATCAGAAATTTCAGTGCAAACGGTTCAAAAGGAGACTGCATGGTGATACGGGGCACATGGGCCAGGCACAGCTCTTTCGGTCATCATGTTCTAGAGTGATGTGAATGCTTGATCAATATTGCCTTTCACATATTAATATCACAGCCTCAGATTATAAAACCCACTTGGACATATTTGCAGTCCCTCCTCCCCTTCGGAACAGATAGTGATTTTGGCTAACAAAGGGTGTTTTCAGACGCGGCTGGTTGTGCCATGGCCCCGGGCTGCTCCTGGCTGCGGTGGGAGCCATCACTCCAGGTCGGACTCAGCTGGGCCGCCAAAGAAGCATTATGGCTGCCTGGGCTGGGGAAGGGGCAGGGTGACACATGCATATGTGTCCACATGTTCCTGCACCCCGAGCTGCGTGCAGCACCCCTCCCCCTGGCTGATGGGCGTCCATGGTGGCCAATAAAATGCCATGGTGCTCGATCCCGCTGTCACTCCGCTTTACTCTGGGTACACCAGCTGGCTCCTGACCATGGTGGAGCTTAGCGACAGCCTCAAGTGACAGCTTTGGCTAAACACCACCGCGGTCGGGAGTCAGACCATGGTAGTATCTGCAGCCATTTTTAAATGTGATGTTGGCACCTGGATTAATCTGCGCTAAACCTTAATCCATGCTAACATCATGACTGAAAACACCCCAAATCAATCTCACTGATCTAAAATGCCATCTTTCATGCCCTGGTATCACCTTACATGCTCTTCGCTTCTGTGCACATCTATGCTTAGTGATCTCTGGGTTCTTGCAGGATTTCACAGTGGCCGTGTCAAAAACTTCTCTTCAGTTTTTGTGTCCTTCCCTGTTCTTACTTTCCTTTTTCTCTTGTTTCATTCTGCTTTCACAGTTAGCTCAGACTTCCTATCCCATACCTGCTAACGCTTCTGTTTAAGATGGCAATTGCACTGCTTTTCTCTGCATGGCTTGAGTGAACATGGAGAGCACAATTCGCTGCCACTGAAGTCAATGTGAGTTTTGCCATTGGTTTTAAGGCAGAGGTCTGCACCCTAAGTCTCTGATAAGAAAAGCTGGGGTGAGAGTCAGGCCCTCCTTGGCCCTTTTTTTTAAAAAGGGAGGGGAAGGAGGAGGATAAAGAAGAGGAGGAGAACACTGGAAACAAGCAAGTGGCCACGGTCTCCCCAGGATTCATGTAATGCAAACTCTGGTTTTGTATACAATTTAAAGGGAAACGGACAAATGAAATCAGGGTTAAAATTTTCCTTTCTTTAAAAACCACAAAACCGCTTATCAGTAGATTAGTTTAATTTTATTTAAATTCAAATGGATCATTTACAAAACTCAACAAATGTTTCTGTTTTGTTGGCAACCTAAGCCTGTAGTATTTTAGTAGTGGCTGAGCTCCTGATTGTAAAACTGACTATGGACTGATTAGAAACTAATGGAAAAGTGACTATCAGTCAAACATAGCTCAGGAATATATTAATGGAGGACTTTCAATTTTTAATGTGTTTATCTTCACAATAACTTTATGTGGTACAAAAAGTATTAGTACCTCCATTTTATGGATGAACAGCTGACGTAAAACTAAAGTCATTTTCAGACGAGATGCCAACACGGAGATCCACCCATCTTCCGTGCATACAGACGTCTATCTGAAGGCAGGATGTGGGTGTGGCTCCCGTGATCCACACACCATCCATTCATACCCATGCATGGAGCATTAGGGGAAAATCTAGGATGCTCCGTGCGGAGGAAGGCCAAACTATGTGTGAGTTGGGGTGCACATGCATCCCTGGCCTGTTTGATTTCCCCCCACCTCACCGGATGCGTGTGGACACTCCATACAGTGCACATGGAGCTGCCCTGCAGCTGTGCCCCTTTAAAAATGGCCTAAGTAACAAAGGAAACTTGTGGACGAGATGGGAAACTGAATTCAGGTCTGCCAAATCAAAGCCTAACCACTGGAGCGCAATGCTGACTGAACAACAGAACAAAGCATCTATGAGGATGTGGGGGTAAATACCTTTACTGATATTTTACAAATATCCAAGAAAAATTGAATAATTTTGTCCTTTTTTAAAAATCAAGAAATCATTACTTTTTTTCTTAAACAAGGTATTTATGCCTTTGACACTATGACCAGCTAATGGTTGTAGAGGGCATCTAAAGTAGGAAAAGAACAAATGTTGCCTCAGCCTGCCATACAAAACCAGACAGTGAAAGTTCTCCACTGACACCTACTGGTTTTTATCATAAAAATATTCTCATGTAGTTTCTCAATTTCTACAGGTTCCTGAGAAAAGGGTTATATTATTTATCTGTGAAGGCCACAATTTTGCATTTTATAATGTCTGGGCAAACCTATGTGCCCATGAAGAGCCCCAGTGAAATCAACAGAAGCACTGGGAAGTTGGTTGAGGAAGTAAATGGAATTGCAGTTCTTTATGGTAGACCTGAAAATGTCTAAACATTTTTATTCTGAAGACTGAGTAGCAATCAGAACAATCTGCATAACAAATCTATTGCTTCTTTCATTCGAGGAACTCACTGTGCTTTATTCTGAAATGAATGTGCAAAATCTAGGCAGGTGGCCAACAGGGAGTACTGAGACTATTAATGTCTGTAGTTTATTTATTTCTTTTAAAAACTTCTCCATCCTGCAAATTGTGTGCATGTAACCACTTAAAATAGCATACCTTCCTATCATTGTTTGATGGGCCTCTGTCTCCTTTTGCTCATTTGCTAACTAACTCGTTGTATTCTTCACTTTAGGAAAGGACTATGCTTTGAGAGCTGAGCAGGTAGACCCACTGTGGCTGAAGTGTGTCGAAGACTTTAATGGGATTTTACAAGGACACATGCAGTTATCGTTGGGGCTTTCAGTGTAGGATTAGGATACTGCCGTGTCTCAATATTTACTGCTAATCTGCCCAACATACTGCAGCCTCTGGATGCTAATGTTAATGGTCTGTAGGTAAAACACCCACTCTGAAAGTCAGAAAAAGACACAATTGTATTGAAACAGCTGTCTAGTTAAAAGACCCGCTGAAGAAATAAAACTCCATGTCTAGTAACGAGCTAGGCTAAGGCCCAAGGTAGGTTTTAAAATTTTATTCTTTTGCTTGTCTATTGTTAGTTGTCTCTCTCTTGGGAAACATGTGAATTCAAAACTTTGAGAAATGTCCTGAGAGTGAATCTCTCTTTGTTAAAGACGTTTTAGTTGCTGTTGGACCAGGTGGTACAATCTGCCTCTTCACACCTAATTGGTAACACATTTGCTCTTAGCTCTCTGGTATATCACCTGTTCTTAATGAGTTGTCAGAACTATGGCTAGTGGCTCCACAATTTATTCTGACAGTCCTTTAAGAACACATGACTGAATATCATCTGGCCCTGCTGATTTATGTATATATTTAGTCTATGGACCCTTTTACCTTGCTCTTATCAGGTCTTTCCACTGCCTTGTCCCCCTGCCTGCATGGTTCTCAGCGAAGGAATGGTTTCTATCTGTTTGTTGTTGTTGTTAAGTAATCAATAATGCAGGATAGCATCCTTCATTATTCTTTTTTTAAAAAAAGGACAAGTTCAGTTCGTTTTGAGCTATACTGATGCAAAATTAAAATAAGCACTTACAATCAATCTGAGATCAGATAACGATATAAAAGAAATCAAGCATGACTCTTTTGGTGAAGTCTTCGAATGTCAAATTTTGGAGCATGAAACTTCTACAGCTCAGTTATAAACACTTATTGTGTTATGGACAAAAGGGACTTTAATGTTATAATGAAATTACAGAAAATTCTTATTGTTCCTCTTTAAGTTTAAGCACATTAACTTTTGGCCTACCTTCAGCGGCCACATAATATAGTGAGTTCTTATCACCCTTGTGCTGATTCTTGACAACTATTCAGTTAGAATAATCAATGTGCCAGCCCTCCCTCCCTTTCTGATTTGCATAAGTTTATATTTATTTATTTATTATTTATTTATTTAAATGTATATGCTGCCCTTCCCAAAGTGGCTCAGCGTGGCTTACAATCTATAAAAAACACAACAATAAAACAACAATTAAATTCATGAAAAATCTCCCTCCCACTGTTTATTCCTGCCTGCCAAATGCTTTTTCAAATAAAGTTTTGCACCCTCACTGCACAGGGAGTTCTATAGAACTGGAGCAGCAACTGAGAATGCCACTGCGCACACCCTCATCCCACGGACAAGGATAGCAGATGGAACCTGCAAGATGTCATCCCTGTCTGACCATAGGGGCTGCAATGGAACACGGTAGGACAGGCGGGTTCTCAGATATATGGGGCCCAGACTGTTTAGGGCTTTACAGGTCTAAAACAGCACCTTGAATTGTACCCCGAAAGCTATAGGCAGCCAGTGCAGACTTCAGAACACTGGTGTAATGTGCTCCCTGTGATTCAGCCCCAAAAGGAGCCAAGCTGCCGTGTTCTGCACCAGCTGTAGCTTCTGAAGAGTCATTAAGGGCAGCCCACACATAGAGCACATTGCAGTAATCTAGCCTTGAGGTGATGAAAGCATTGATGACAGTAGCCAAATCCTAATCACAGAGGAAAGGCTGCAGCCTCCTCACCAGATGGAGCTGGTGAAAAGCGCTCCTGGCCACCACCACAACTTGATACTCCAGGCGCAGTGAGGAATCCAAAAGCACACCAAGGCTGTGGGCCTGATTGACCAGAGGGGACTGTCACTGGACTACTGGACTCCATCAATAACAGGAGTCCCAATCCCCTCCAAGTCACAAGGTTGGCCCCCTCCACCATCACCACAGTCTTGTCACGATTCAACTTCAATAGGCTCACCCTCATCCAGTTCCCGACAGCAACCAGGCATTGGGTAAGTAAGCAATGAGACTGCGGGACCTGGGTGGAAAGAAAAAGAGAGGAAGGGCTGAGTGTCATCTGCATATTGATGGCATCTCACCCTAAACCTCTGAATGACCTCGCTCAGCAGCCTCACATACACATTGAACAAGAAGGAAGACAGAATGGAACCCTGCAGGACTCAAAAGGGGAGGTTCCAAGAGGATGACAAGCAATCGCCCATCACCACCCACTGGGACTTCCTCGACAGGAAGAAACGGAACCAACCAAGAGGTGTCCCGCACCCCTCCACCAGGTCCTGCAGTCGTGTCAACAACACCTCATGATCAACGGTATCAAAGGCCACTGAAACATCTAACAAGAGGGTAGAATTTGTCTTGGTCATCTTAAGGCACAGATCATTGACCAAAGCCATAAGTGCAGTCTCTGTGCCATACCCAGGGTGAAAGCCTGACTGAAATTGGTCCAAGAATTTTATAGCATCAAGGTGAACCTGGAGTTGTCAGGCAACCACATGTTCATAAGAGACAGGCCAATAGCTGGCTGGGGAGTCAGCATTCAAAGATGCTTTCTTAAGCACGCACCTGAGACTTCGCATCCGCCTGAATGTTTGTTTGTCTTCTCCCATGTCTCTCCCGCTGTCCCCTCTCCTTGTCTCCCCCTCCTTGTCTTTTAGATTGTAAGCCACAGGTAGGGACCTGTCTCTTATACACATCTAGATGTGTATAAGAGACAGGTTAGAGACAGGCCATTAGCTGGCTGGGGAGCCAGTGTCCAAAGATAGTTTCTTAAGCAGGGGCTGGACCACCACAGCTTTAAGGATGTCCGACAGCTTCCCATACAGAGGCATTGACACCCCAGCCAACAACGGCCCCAATGTCTCCCGGCTGGCTTTCACCAGCCAGAACAGGCAAGGATCTAATTCACAACTGGTTGCTCTCATTGCACCAAGCATTCCCCCTGCATCTGTGGGTAATACCAATTCAAACTGATCCAAAGAAACAGGACAAGACTGAGCTTCCATAACCCCAAACTCTGACTCTGCAGTTGAAATGACAATACCCAACTCATGGTAAATACAAGCAATTTTATCTGCAAAGTAATAAATAAAAATGTCACAACAGGAATTAGATTACTCAATTTCCTGGCGAAGACAAACCAGATTTACCAGACCCCTCACCACCTGGAACAGCTCTGCTGGACTAGACTTTGCAGACGCTATGATAGTAGAAAAGAAAGCTTTCTTTGTCGCCATCACTGCCCCTGTCTTTAGATTGTAAGCTCTCGGGTAGGGACCATGTCTATCTTGTTTTTTTGTAAAGCGCCAGGTACATCGCTGGCACTATAAATAATAATAATAATAATAATAATAATAAAAAATCTATGCCGAGATCAGTCCGCTTCAGCACAATTCAAGCACCACGTGTGCTCCAATGGCCTATCTTTCTGCTTCAACCACCTCAGGCCCTCTATATACCAGACAGACCTGTGCTAACAAAGTGGTGGGAGCGGGCGCCTATGTGCGAACACAGTTCAGAGTTCGGACCAAACTCAAATAGTTCGGTTGACCAAACCAAACTTTCGAACCGAACTCGAATTCGACCGAACTGTTCAGTCGAATCCGAACCAGTTCAGAAGGCCAAAACCCCCCAGTTTTGAATGTACGAACTCAGTTTGGAAGTTCGGAATTTGACCGAACTCGAATAGTTTGGTCGACTGAACCGAACTTTCAAACTGAACTTGATTTTCGAACCAAACTGAATTTCCGAACTCAGTTCTGTTCGCACATCCCTAACGCCTATGTGCAACCGTGTCAATGGTCATGGTCAAGATGCCATTCCACATGGTGACCAGGTCACTGACAGAGTAGCCGTCAAGGTCAGTGGGTAGATCCCCCAGAGAGTTCTGGAAACCAATCGGATCCATCAGTCTCTGGGGGCGAACCAACCTAACTGGTTTACTACCTCAATGAGGGCATAGGAGGGCTGGGATCTATGCCTTTAGGAGGTAATGATCCCACCACAATGATAGAGTGTGTTAACAAATGAGACACTGCCTCATATTAGCTCCCATTAGCCCCAGATTTATTTGTTCATTTATCATGAGGCTGCCAGATGTTCACTCTGGGACCACTCCACACGGCATCAATGTGGATCCAAATGTGTGGGTAAATCTGGGCAAATCCTGGGCAACAGGCCTCCGTTGGGCCACCTCGTGTGCACTGGGGCACACACTGCCTCCACATGCATTCTACATCATGGAGTCGCAGGCGCAGCCTAGAGCATCACTAGAGTGACTGTGACTCAGTGGGGGAGGGGTGTGCGGCACGCAGGCATACCATGGTGGGGAGGGATGCCGACCCATTTGTTGTGCTCACCATGTGGGACCCTTTGAGAGGCGGCTGCATGGCAGCTGCGTGGAGCCATTACATGCTCCAGTGGGCTCTTAGCCCATGTATTAAGACCCAAAATGAGGTTGTGTATACTGGGAAGTAATGACATTCATTGCTCTGAAGCTGCCCTTCCTCTCAGGTTACTCAAACGTCTTATAAGTGTTACAGGAGTTCACATAAGCCTGTACACAATAGCAAGGAGACTGATTTTCTAAAGTACAAATGACAGTTGTACTTTGCATAACTCCCTATAAAAGGGCAATGAGATTTAGCTTCCTACTTGTCCTGTGTGCCTCTGAAAAATCTCTTAAGTATGGTTTCTGAGTATCAAGGATCAATTAATCTTGAATTAAGCAATCCATCTCTTCACCAGCCCAGCAGATCCACAGTTCATTTGGGTGTTAATTTATTGATTATTTTCCTTATAAGTGTGACTTTTTTTGAGACTACAAAACAAGGAAAAATATATGCCCTAAGGAAGCTGAACTGAACAATTGTCTTCTCTACTGTAGCATTAGTTACCTTAAATGAATGTTTGAAAAATCTAATCTGTATAGGCTCCATCTTTCTAAATAACTAAATTAATCCTGTGTACATATACATACAGTACAAAAGCTCTAGCATGTAACCAATTTAGGAGAAGGAAATACAGTGAATAGCCACTTCCACTAGTTTACTTTTAATAAAATTAATAACAATAATAATAATTTTCCACCTTTTTTTTCAATTCACCTTTTATTTGTATCCCGCTCTCGCCTACGGCGACTCGAGGTGGCTAACAACAAAGGTAGAAACATACAAAATAACAATAACAGCTATAATTCAATACAAAACAATATAACCCAAATAAGCCCTCAGTTTATCACAGTATAACATAATCTTTCATCATTAACCTTTCCTGTTGTTCTATCCCTGCTGCCACCAGGGAAGAATCAAAACAATTCCAGCCCAGTCTCCTGCTCTCACCAGGAGAAGGGGCCTATCCTCATTCCAATTTACAGTAGTGTACAACAATATTCAGTATATAACAAAAGCTCACATATCTATCAATACGAAACAACCCACTCCCACCACAATAATCCCTCCCCCATCTGCCACCAGAGGTCAGTACTAGGGGACACCTCCCCCTCCCTCATAACTACCCCCTTAATAAATATCCTATTACCCTATGCCAACCCCCACTCCCCCTTTTGCCCCCAGCAAACACGGCTCACCAAGATAGTGGCCCCCCCTGGGTCCCCTATGATCCCCAAAGGGCCTCACCCTTTGGCTGAGGCCCTTCAGCTCGTGGCCTGTGGCAGGGCCGCAAGCGGCTCCCTTTTATGCCCCCCCAGTCCACTTCCGGGTTCCAGTCAAGTCGGGGGGGTCACGCCAGGGCATCCTAACCCGGGCGCACCGACTTCCTGGCTTCCCCAACCCCCGGTACTAACTGTTTTGTTCTGTTTCTCCCACAGGTGGGGAGAATCATAATAATAATAAGAATATAATAATAACAATAAATTAAAAAGTTTCCCCCCCACTTATTAACATCATTTGTACTTACTAATAACTATGCTGATTGTGACAGCACAAATGGACTAACTGCTGGTGTTGTGGCTAAGTACACAGTACCTAGACCAGGAGGTAGGGGGAGGATATGGTTCAAGTCTTACCTTAGCCAGAAACTCATTAGGTGACCTTGGCCCAGTCAAATTTTCTCTTAGCCTAACCTATTTCAGAGGACTATTATTTTATATATTTATTTATTTATTTATTTATTACATTTTTACCCCGCCCCTCCTAAAATAGCTCAGGGCGGCTTACAACAATAAAACAATCACATGTAAAATATATCTAAAAACAATTAAAACATATCAAAACACAATAATCAAGTATTAAAACAGGGCCCGGGAACTCAATAAAACAATAAATAGGGTCAGGGAGATAAAACCCTCTAACCCCCCTCCCCTCTCCCCAAAGGCCTGGGCGAACAGCCAGGTTTTACAACTATGCCGGAATGTCAAAAGGCTTGGGGCCAGGTGAGTTTCATCCGGGAGGGAGTTCCAAAGGTGCGGCCTGGCCACTGAGAATGCCCTCTCCATTGTGGCCCCCCGCTTAATGCGGGGGACCTCCAAAAAGGCACCCCTGGAAGACAGAAGGAGCTGCTCTGGGGCACGGAGGGCGAGGCAGTCCCTGAGGCATGAGGGGCCCAGACCATGAAGGGCCTTGTAGATCAACACCAAAACCTTGAACCTGGCTCAGCACACTATTGGCAAGCAGTGCAGGGTCCAGCGCACAGGTGTTATGTGCTCCCGATGACCCATCTCCGAAAGGAGCCGGGCCACCGCATTCTGCACTAGCTGCAGCCTCCGAACCAGGAACAAGGGAAGCCCCACGTAGAGCACGTTGAAGTAGTCCAGCTTCGAGGTGATAAAGGCATGGATGAGGGAGGCCAGGTCTGGGCTGGAGACGTACGGACGCAGCCTCCGCACCAGATGCAACTGGTGGAAGGCAGCCTTCGCGACTGCCTCCACCTGTCGCTCCAGGCGGAGATCCGCATCCAATATCACCCCTAGACTCTGGACCTGCTGAGCTATAGGAGGACGAACCCCCCCCAATCAGGGGGGCCACTACCTCCCTTGCTCTCCACACCAACATCACCTCCATCTTATCAGGGTTGAGCTTCAGTCTGCTCTGCCACATCCATTCCGCCACGGCCTCCAAACACTGGGATAGCAACGAGACGGCAGAGTCTGGGTCAGTTGAAAAAAAGAGGTACAGCGGAGTAACAGCAGCATATTGGTGACATCGCTTCCCGAACCCTCTCACGGCCTCCCCCAAGGGCTGCATATATACATTAAATAATAACGGAGACAGAATGGAACACCGCATGATAAAGCGCGGGGGCAAGATGTCTCATCCCCCAGCACCACCCACTGGCTTCTCCCTGAGAGGAATGAACAGAACTATTCAAGAACAGTCCCATCCAGACCCCACAGGTCACGCAGCCGTCTCAACAGCAGCCCATGGTCCACGGTATCAAAAGTAGCCAAGAGATCTAGCAGGATGAGAAATGTTGAACGTCCTGTATCCATCTCCCGGTGGAGATCGTTGACCAAGGCCACCAACGCCATCTCAGTGCCATAGCCGGGGCAAAACCCAGATTGAAAAGGGTCCAGGAAACCAATGCTATCTAGATGTGCCTGGAGCTGGATTGCCACCGCCCGCTCAATAACCTTCCCTAAGAAGTGAAGGTTAGAGACAGGTCGGTAACTGGTGAGTGCATCCACGTCCAAGGATGGTTTCTTCAGCAGGGGGCACACCACAGCCTCCTTGAGGCTGGGTGACAACCTCCCCTGCTGCAAGGACGTGTTCACTACCCTTGCCAGCACCGTCCCAACGTCTCCCTGGAGACTTTCACCAACCAGGATGGGCATGGATCAAGTTCACAACAGGTGGCCCTCACAGACCCCAAGACATCTGCCACATCGGCCGGCGTCACTTCCTGAAACGCCCCCAAAAAGCTGGACTGGATGGGGCCTCCATCACCTCGCAATCTCCCCCTACTGCCCCTAATCCAGCGTCAAAGTTGCTCTGAATCTGAGCAATCTTGTCTGCGAAGTAGGTGACAAACTCCTCACAGCGGACCTGGGACAAGTCCCCGTCCAGGCGGAGGGAGGCCGGACTGACCAGCCCCCGTACCACCCGAAACAGCTCCACCGGGCGTGACTTTGCAGACACTATGAGGACAGCAAGGAACTCCTTCCTTGCTGTCCTCATAGCCTCAACATAGGACCGCAAATGGGCCCTATGGAGAAGTCGGTCGGAGTCAGATTGAGTCTGACGCCAGCATCGCTCCAGCCTCCTGCCTACTCGTTTCATACACCGCAGCCCCTCGGTAAACTAAGGGGCCCTGAGGTGACGAGACCGAGGCAGAGGGCATCTCAGAGCCACCCTGTCAATGGCCTCCTCCAGCAAGCTGTTCCAGCGCTGGACCAGCTCATCGACAGAGTGACCGTCCAGGTCCAAGGTTAACTCCCTCAGGACGTCTTGGAACCGCTGGGGTTCCATCAGCCTCTGAGGTTGGACCATCCTAACTGGTCCCTTCCCCTTCTGGAGGGGGTGCGCTGAGAGACTGGCCTGAAGGAGATAATGGTCCGTCCATGACAAGGGCACCGCTGTAACATCCCCCACAACCGGACCCACCGCCTCAAGGCCAGAACCAAAGATCAGGATGAGGATAAAAAGTTGTGTTAATTCTTTGTAAAGCGCTCCAAGTGCCATGGCAGGGGGGCCTTATATAAAAAATTCTCATTATTAATTATTATTATTAATTATTATTAATTATTATTATTATTAAATAATGGAACAAGGGATATTTTTCCATTAACACACACAGTAATGAGAGAAGAGGTGGCTATATAAGCAGAAGCTATAGGTGTATGCAGGTCAAACTGCCAAGTAAGCAGGGAGTCCCCTCTTATGCTGTCAAAGAGTTTCTTTATGGAGAGGACATGCTGTGTAGGACTGGGAGCAGTTTTAACCCAATCCAAATATGGTAAGGTGTACAACTGAAACATGCTTCGATTTTCTCAGTTCTCACCGAGAATCATGGTTCTTGACTCGTATTTAATTTATTTAGCAAGAATCAATAATTGAGAAAATCCCTGGTTCTCGACACTTTCACGGTTGAGAATTTCTCAATTTACCGTATATACTGTTCACCATGATTTACAGTATACCTTATACCTATTTACGGTGTACTGCATACTGTGTACTGCATTCATCCCAGTAATGCGCATGTGCAAAATGGTTGCCCTTTTCCAAAATGGAGGCACCACTGCCGGTGTCATTTTAGAAGAGGACTGTGCCTGTGCACAACAGCTGCAGTGACCATTTTGTACATGTGCATTACTGGAACAAACACAGTACATGGTAAGCGGTACACAGTAAATGGTACACGGTAAGTTTGAACAAGATTCTTGCAGAAGCCCCCACTCCTAGCATAAATTTAAGTTGCCTGAATTTAAAATGAGTCAAATAAAACCAAATGCCATCACACGCCCATACTTGAAGTTAAATAATACGTGATCAAATACCACAAGACAACCATACATTTCCAGGTAAAATCAAACACCATCAAATGCATTCAAATGCCATCTTATGCCCGAAATTAAATGTCCTAACAACTTTTGACATGACCCCATTAAATCATATGCCCACTTTCTTTCTGGCCACTTTCAGACATGCCCCCTGTACATATTTGGGCTGCAGGGGGGAATGCGCAGCCCAAATATGCACGAGGATTGGTTGGTCTGAAAGCTGCCCCGCGCGGCTTTGCTAACGGAGACATGCAGGGATGCAGAACAGGAAATCAAGCTCTGCATCCCTGTGCATCTCTGCTGGCAAAGCCAAGTGGGGGGAGCTTTCAGACCGGCTGATCCCCACGCATATTCGAGTTGCACAGTCCCCCTTGCAGCCAAAATATGCGGGGGGGTGGGGGAGGGGAGATGTCTGACAGTGGCCTATGTCTCTTACACACACTTACATACACACAGGCTCTCTTTACACAGACACACACAGACCCTCTCTCATATAGACCTGCAGAAAGATACAGACTCTTCCCCCCCGTCCCACACAAGCAAATACGTAGATCCCTACAATTCCGTCTTCCTTTTGCTGTACACACGCATGTAATACAATTGTGGCTGCTGCCGGATCTGATACCTGCTGCTGCCAGGCAGCTAAGGAGAAACGACTGCTGTCCCATAGCCATCAGATGGGATTAAAGAGAACAAAAGCCTTTCTCAAGCAGTTTCAACCAGCAAGGCTCTGGCTGAGACAACTCCACATGGCAGTCTAGAGCCATTCAAATGCACAGCGCAGCAGGGCCCTCTTGCTTCCTTGAAGTCTCATGCAATTGCATGGGTTGCTTGGAATTTACCACGTAACTGTGGGCGCTTTAAGGCTGCTTGCCCACATTACTGAAACACCAGTGCGTTAGAAACGCACTGTGTTGTTTGAACTCACGTGTGTTTTGTGATGGAGGCTGCACACGTTCGCCAACTCGCAGATATTTGCAGGTCACATGGTTAGTGAACATCCTTGAGTGAAACTTCCTTATCCGCGCCCACGTTATCCAAAGATCTGTGAGTTTGGGAGCAAAGGAAACCCCTCCCTCCTCCTTTCTTTGTATCCCTTGCGAGAGTTCATTCTCCAGGGGATCAGGAAAGGGATTGTAATCTGCTTCCTCCTGCCTTTCCCTCCCACAGTCTCTATGGTTAAAATGACCACTGGAGGACTGGAAGACAAATCTCACGGTAGGCAATTAATGTGTATGTTTTGGCCACCTTGCACAAGATAAAATCTCACTGTGACTTATAACACCGAGGCATGGGCGAACAGATCACGGTTCGTGTTCGGCCGTTCGGTTCGGCTGCGTTCGGTTCGTGTGTTCGTGTTCGGTCGTTCGGTCGTATCGCGCGTTCGTGTTCGCCCATTCGGTTCGGTAGCGTTCGTGTTTGGCCGTTCGTGTTCGGTTGTTCGGGCAGGTCGTGCGTTCGTGGTCGGCCGTTCGGTTCGTTCGCGATCGGGTTGTGCGTTCGTTTTCGGACGTTCGGTTCGTTCGCCATCGGGTTGTGCGCTCGTGTTCGGTCGTTCGGTGTTCGGGTGGTTCGCACGTTCGCGTTCGGCCTTCGGCCAGAAATATCGCGAGATCGCGGGAAGCCCTAAAATCGGCGTCGCGCCGGAAATTCGTGTGCGTGTGTGCGAGTGAGGCGAGAGGGTGTGTGTTTGTTTCGGTGGCTGCTTGTGTAGTGTGTTTTGGCGATTGTTGTGTTGGTTTTGGCTGTGCTGTGTGTTTGGGTGGGTTGGTGTGTGTTGTTGCGGTGACTGTGGTGTG
>QEPC01009440.1:1032873-1083671 GCA_003113815.1 Sphenodon punctatus | reverse complement strand
TGAGTCAAATGACTTCCCCCTCCCTGCTACATTTGGCCTTCCAGTGACCTGACAGAAGACCATGTTTTAGCCACCCGAACACAACCGAACGCGATTCGAATTGAATGAACTGTTCGGCCATTTCGTCGTTCGGTGTTCGGTTCCGTTCGGTGTGTTCTCCATTTTCGTCGTTCGGTGTTCGGTTCCGTTCGGTGTGTTCGCCATTTCGTTGTTTGGTGTTCGTTTACGTTCGGTGTGTTCATGTTCGTGTTCGTGTTCGGTTGTCCGAACAAGCCGAGTTCGGGCCGAACACCGAACTGCGTTCGCCCATCCCTAATAACACCCGTAAGCAACAGGGCAAGATTTTCAGCCCTGTCAGACTACCATGTTTTTTGTACCTCATGCATTTTGCTGCTTGCCCGCATTACTGAAACACCCGTGAGTTTCTAACGCATGGGTATTTCAGTAATGTGGGCAAGCAGCCTAAATTACAGCTATATACGCTCTGTCCTTATTGGACATGTTACACAAAGTGCTGGATTTAAACTTTCAATCTTTAAACCTATTCCTTTTTGGAATGAGGTTGATTTGGAATTAGGTTAATTTCATACTGAAATTAAAACACAAACAAACCCATGTGCAGCAGTTGCTACAAAGTTACCACCTAATATCAGAAGAAATACTTGTGCAGTAATATTTGATGGCTCAGATCCGGAGCCTAAATTTTAAGGGCCTAATTCTACAGCTGTTCAGCAGGGACACCAATTTTCATGGGATATCCATGCTTTACAAGAGAAAAACTGTAAATCTGTCTATTAAAGCATCTCCCACTGAACCTTTTCATTGTATGTTGGTCATGGAGAACCAAGAAGGTAATATGTGGATTTTTTAAAAAGTTGTAAAATAGAACTCACACCTGTGTTCACAATAGCCTACAACACATGGATGTTTTTTTGTTGCGTGTTCGCAAGAGAAAAGAAGAAAGTCTATTTGCCGACACATCCCAATAAGACAGGACTACATGATTTGGATTTAAATGGCTGCACTCTATTAAAATTACTGATCAGTTCTGGATTAGGATAGGTGGGGAATTGCCTACGCAATTTGGGTCCAGTACCTCAACTATTTAAACATAACTTTAAACTCAGGAGCTGACCTGATATACCCATGGGTTTCAACTCCCTCTAAACCCAACAACGTCTCCCACTCTCTTCCATCAGGCTGTAGAGAGGGGGACACGGTCCTTGAGTACCCGAGGAAGGAGTAAGGTGCTGCAGGTTGGGGACAATACCTGTCCCTGCTACCATCGTGTATAATGCCTCCCAGGGAGGCTACCCCATTGTTTGCCATACCCTGCTATTGCAGCGGGTGTTGCCTCCCCATCTCTTATGGAGATGCCTCAATTTTCTATTCTTTCTAATCTATGCATGGTAATGGACCCCTGCCACTAAGGGGCTACCAGTGACAGCCGGACGGGCCCAACCCCAACCTAACCCCGCCAACGTAAAATTTCCCCTAGCTTATCCCTTAAAGTCAGCAGGTAGCACTCGTTGTCCTCTAGGGACAAGTGAACCCTGTCATTGCGGAAGAGCTCAGGTTTCTTGTGCAATATATCATGGTGGCTGATTATCTCACCACCCAACCCCCTCAGCCACCTTCCAGTCTCCCTATTAACTGTTCTCCTGGTTCTGTTTATCTTGCTGGGGGGGGGGGGAGGAGGACTGCTTTGCCCCAAGTCATCCTCTCCACCTAGTTGGTCCATATTATCGTAATACTGGGGAGCAGCTCCTTAATTTTCCATATATCACTTTTTATATTTTTGAGGAGCTGTACTCCTTTAAATTGAACCAAATTGTTTTGCCCTAGATGCAGCACTAAAATTCCTGGTTTTGGGCCCCTAGAAGCCCCCCTCAAGGTAGGAGCAGTTCCTACCACCTCATGCCTACACGGACCATGCAGTAGATCTCGGCGTGAGCCGACAGCTCCAGTTGAGTACCCCAGTGCAATTTCCCTGAAGCCTTACCGGCCTACCGGACCAGGCTGTGGCCAACAATCCATACCAGCTCTCTGTGGTGGGGGAGAGGACCTGAGGAGACAGACAGACCAGTTAGTGGTACAAAGGGCTGGTAATCCTGGGAGCGCCACCTGCCTATTGTACATATGCCCTGCTCTGGCATACCTGCAGCTGCAGTGAAACTAGTGGCCCCAATCCTGAAGGAATGAGACCCAAATTACTCTGGCAGGAGCTGAAAACTTGAAAGCGTGGCACGCATTATGGCCAAGAATTGATTCTTCCACTAGCATGCCTGAATAAGGTGCCTGGAAAGGGGGGGCAGATGGCTAAGTAGTTCTCCAAGGCCCGTTCTGGGCACAACCCAGGGGAGCCTCCTCTGCTCAGTCGCACCATGTGCCCCCTGGCTCTCTGGTCGGTCTTAAGAGTGGTGCAGGCGGATGGTTACTGCCTGCTGATCCACCCTAACATCCTCTATTGCCGCTGTCCTGTTTGTCTTGTCCAAGGCAGACTCAGCAACCATCTCACTGATCCTAAAGGTGCCAAAGAATGCCACCGTGAAGGCTGTCATGTACCACTGAACCTCAAAACTATCTACACAAAACTGGGAGAGGGCCTTGCACATGTCCAACAGCAGAGGGGGTGTAATAGGCAAGCACCCATCAGGTGGGGTGCTATGTTCCCTAGCCCAAACCTCCATCAAATGCCTGGCACAGAAACCCCGGTCCGGGGTGGGGGTGGCCAGCCAGGTGGCTCATAAATCCTAGCGCCACCAGTTTGCCGGCTATGGTCCCAACTGTCACCCCTCTCCCCCTGCTTCCTCAAGTCCATGGTGAACTGGAGCATCTGTGCTTCGGGGATGGGGAAACCTAGACCCCAGCCCTGGTGACAACGGAAACCCTGGACCTCGCTGAACGTCCTGCCATAGGCAGCTCTGGTTCGGGGTTCCAGAGATCCCTGCATGGTGTTGAATAGTTCTACAATCCAAGTGTCCACACTGATGGGGCAGAGGGTCTGGGTGCAGCCTGGATCCAGATGTGAGCGAATGGAAGTGCTCCATCTGGAAGCAAGAAAGGGTGTCAGTCACATCGTTATCTATGCCGGGCACATGCCTTGCCTGAAACAATATATTATGGTGCAGACAGAGGAGCACGAATGCCCTGACTAACTTTATAACCTTAGGCGACTTAGATGACATGGTGTTAATAATGTGGACCACCGCCTGGTTGTCACACCAGAAGAGCATGGCATGGTTGGTGAACAACCGCCACCACAATGGGAAATAATTCCAGGAACGTAAGGTCCCTGGTAACCCTGGAATCTGCCCATTCCAGTGGCCCTTCTCCCTTGCTGCCCCCCATGCCTGGAACTCCCTCCCTGCCCACGTCCACCTCGCCCCTTCCCCCCGCACCTTTAAATCCCTCCTCAAAACCCACCTCTTCCTTGCTGCCTTTCCCGACACCTGTTAGAACTTTCCCTGCAATATTTACTGTCTTCCCTCCCCACAGACTCCTGCCAACTGCAACCAAGCCAAGCACGTGCACCTGTGACTTCGCATCCGCTTGAATGTTATTTATCTCTTGTCTCTCCCTATGTCCCCTCTCCTTGACTTCCCCCTCTGCGTCTATTAGACTGTAAGCTGTAGGCAGAGACCACTTCTATCTTGTTCTGTAAAGCACCAGGTACACAGCTGGCGCTATACAAATGCTTATAATAATAATAACACCCCAAACCCAAGCCCACCTGCTGCATCGGAGTGGACCTGGAGTTCAGCCTCCCTCCAAATGCTAACCCTGTTGAAATCCTCAAGGAACGAGGCCCATTCTAAATCTTCCCTCCTGTCCTTGATGACGCACACATGGTGGTGTGGCTGGGAGACACCCACCAGCCTCACATATAGGCAGGACAGGAAGGCCCTGCTGGGGGTGACTACCCTGCAGGCAAAAATGAGGCTCCCTAGAAGAGACTGGTGTTGTCGGACAGTGACCTTACGAGCCACCTGGCACTCTGCGATCTTGCTTCTCAAGGCAGCCAGCTTGTCCCCTGGGAGGCAGGAGATTCCTGTCATTGTGTCAATTTCTATACCTAAATACTGCAGCACAGTGGCTGGCCCCTCTGTTTTTCTGGGGCGAGGGGAATGCCCAGCTGGGCTGCCACCCCTTGGAAGATCTCCATCAGTTGTCTACACTCGGGTATGTCAGCATGGTCAATGACCAGGAAGTCATCTAAGTATTTAGTAAGCTCGCCAATGTCCATCAGCTGCCGAACCACCCACTTGACCAGGGAACTGAACCACTCGAAAGCCGAACAGGAGATCGAGCACACCATGGGCATAGCCATGTCATAATAATACTGGCCTTGAAAATGAAAGCCCAGGAGATGGAAGCTGTCAGGGTGGACTGGGAGGAGGCAGAAGTTGACTTGATGTCGCATTTGGCCAGCAAAGCGCCAGGCCCCATGTGCCTTACTAGTGACACCACCGAATCGAAAGACGCGTAATGTACCGATGTAAGGGCCCTGGAACTGGCATCATTGATTGACCCTCCCTGGGGGAGGGTCAATCAATGTATCAAGAGGAATTCCCCAGGGGCCTTTTTAGGGACCACTTTCAAGGGGGAAACCACCAGGTTCAGGAAAGGGGGGTGTCAGGAATGGGCCAGCCACACAGCCCTCAGCTCTCTCCTTAGCCACTTTTGTTTGGACAACGTGCTCCAAACCGGCTACCGATTTCAGGTTGGGGGCCACCCGATGCTGTTGGACTGGACCCACAGGAATCTTAAACCCTTGCCGGAAATAGCTTACCACATATTGGACCTTGGCCCAGTCAGGGTGGTGCAGTAGGACCAACTCCAGCTGCCCAACCCTAATTGAGGTTGGGACCCTTTGCAGAGCTCCCTTTGCTTGCCTCCACCTTGGTTCCCTTTTCCAGGGTGGGGGTGGGGTGGCGTTGTTCCCTCCCTTGGGCCAGGACTTGGCTTTGGGACAGGCAGAGGTGACATGGTAGCCCCCACAGGTCGAGCAGGAGTGTCGAAATCGGCACGCTCCCCTGAAACATTTACCCGCATGGACAAACTCCCAGCATTGTCTGCCCCCGCTTCCCGTTGGTTTCTTCACTTCGCCATGAAAAGAATCGTTGACCGGAGCGACTCCACCTTTTGCCAGGAGGTGCCCACTGTCAGACCTCGGGGCATTGGCAGCATCTACCATACAGTCCAGCCAGAGGTTGGGGACGTGGACATACCATCTCAGCTCTGGGGTGAAGGTGGCTCTGTGGTGGAAAACCTCGTCATATCATAGCCAAGCCCCCAGGGGGCCCAACTCGTAAGCCCTACGGACAATATCCTCATACTTGAGGAGGGCTACAGCCGGACGGGGTAGGCCTGGATCACCACCCCTTGATAAGTCCGCATAAGCCGCCATCCAGTCCGTCCAGTTTCTATCGGCCTTGGGGCACTGGAGGCACACCTTTTCTTTCATATCCTTCTGCTCGGCCGAATCAACTACAGGGTTGCTGAAGAGGAGGGCAAATAGGTCTATGAATTCACCTCTCCATATCCATTCCCTCGTGGCAGGGAGGAGGTGTGTCCCGATGGAGGCAGAGACATCAGAGGACCCCACCTCCGTGGGGGGTTGGTAGCCGAGCCCCACCCACTCTGGCCAACTCTGTGCTGGTGGGGTGGGGCCCACACCTGAAGGGTCTGCGACACTTGCAGCGGGGGGCCAGGAGGGGCCGGTGCCCCAGGAGATGGCACTGGGGTACGGGCCATGAGGACCTATGCCCCATTCCACCATAGAAGCTGGGTGGGGGGTTTCACCAGGACCCGCCGGCCACCGCACCACTGCTCCCCATGATGCAGGTGATGCCAGGGGCACTCCAAAAGTGGGGGGATGAGACTGCTGCATTCCCAGGTTAGCCCTCCCCCCCGGTGTACCCCCCCCCGCCCCTACCGTGACAGCTTGCGGGGCCCACCCGGCAATCCGATGCACCCATGGGGGGGGGGTTGCCTCCCTTTTCTATACCTTGGGCCCCTGTGGCAGCAGCTGGCTCTTGTTGCAGTCCTGGGTTGGCCCTCTGGTCTGCCATGACTTGGATTTCCAGTTCAAGGGCTTCGATCCTCTGCCACATCTCGTCGTCTTTTTGCCCTGGCAGTTTTTGAAGTCCAGCCTGGTCTGGCTGGGCGCCCCCTGTTTAATTAAACCTATAGTCCTGGAAGGGAGCGGGGAGTGACTGTCCCACCCACACCGCCCCACCAGTGGCCCCAACTGAGCCGATGGCACCCACCCCAGAGCTATCCCATTCCCGGGCACCAACAGGAGCCCGGACCGAGCCTCCTCCTGTACTCCGCGGCACCCAGGCAGTGGTCTGGAGGGCAGGGGGGCGGCAGAAGCGGGTTCCCAGGGGGCAGCCCCACACTCTCAGTGCCCCTCTGGGCCTGGGGGTCGGCTCTATGCTGCCTTGGTGTGTGGGGTCCCTCAACTCAGATGAACCTTGGTGTGGGGGAGCTACCTGGTGGCCCCCCCATGGCTGCGGGGGGAGGGGGCGGAATCACAGCCGGGGTTGGAAGCTGCAGAGAATATGGAGCAGGCTCAGGCTGTCCTGTACCCCCACACGCCATGCCCTGCAGCAGGGCCTCAAAGTCTGCCAATCTATCGCACAGTGACAGGGTAGGGGGAGGCAGGGCCCCAGGAGTTCCTTGGGCCTGGGTGGGGGACAATCCTCCCTGCGCCCCAAACCTCCCCTGGGGTAGTGCCCAGTGGGGGACAGGAGCCCCAGGGCCAGCCAGGGCAGAAATTCTCATGGGGTGGGGGCCAGAGCCTGAAACTCCTCCCCCCCCGAAACCGCAGGGGAGGCCCAGCCCCCTCTGGGGGAACCGGCTGTTGTGGCAGCGGGCCGGCTTGCTGATGAGCCTGCCGGGGCCCAGCCTTCTTGGGAGCCGTCTTTTGTGGCCTTCCCGTGCCTGTTTTTTAAGGGGGAGGGAGGAATCACTAACCCGCCTTGCCACCGAGAGTGCTCAGGATGGTTCTGGCAGGCGACAGTGAAACCGGCGGGTAGCTCGGCACTGGCTATGCCACTGCTGCTCTTTTCACTCCCGCTTCCAAACTGAAGCAGGAACCTGTGGTTTGTTTTGGAGCTTCCGTCCCTTACCCTGGTGGTGCTCCAATCAGGTCTGCGCCTTTCCTGCGCTCTGGCCAGAGTTGCCTAGCAAACTTGGCCAGGGAACTCAGATCCTCCCTCTTGAGGCTCATCCCTTCCTCCTCCCCACCCGCAGCAGAGCTGCTGTCCACAGGCGGGGTTGTTTCTGCTGTACTCCTGCCCCATTTCTGCAGGGGGAGCGCGGCAAGGGGCCCTGTTGCTGCCAGCCATGCGGCGGGCAAAGAGCAAGTGTATGAGGGACACACACAGAGAAAGAAGCACAAGAACTTACCTTCATTATGTCATAAACTTCTGTGTCTCACTAATTCCAATGAACGCAGGCTTCTTTGTGAGTTTGATTTTACAATTGTAACTGGCTGGCAAACAAGGGAACAGAAACGGCTGTAGCTGGTATTATTGATTATTTCCTCGATTTGAAGGAAGTAGAGCAGGAGGCTAACAACATTGGAGGACAAAGGCTAAGCTGTTGCTCTGAATCTCTGGCAAAGCCAGCTACTGCTCATTGCAGCATGCACTGAATTAATTCAGAAAATGGACCCATTATTATTATAATGCCCTAGACTTCTGTAGAAGACAAAGTGACTTGTCTGTTGTGAATGGGAGTTTTTATCTCATTATCATTTTAGGGAAATGGAAAACTGTAATATGAGAAGACACTGAATCCAATATAAACATCCTGGAAATAGCTTTGGGGTTGTATTGTCAGCACATGAAAAAAAACCCAACTTTCTAGCCACTCATAATAATTAATGCTACCCAAAATAAAGTCCTGCACTCTGAAACAGAATCAAAATGGACAAAGACTCTGGAAAGTTGGCACAGCTCCTCCTTTGTTGTGAGGCAGGGCAAAATAATCAAATCAGAGCAGGACACAAGCAAATTTAAAAACAAATTATACAGATGTTATTTGTTTGGATCCTTGTAGTTTCCCTCCATCGCATCATTGTCTCTTGTTGCTAAGAGCCGTAAGGATTTGCACGCTGGACGCCACTTACAGTGAACAACAAAGAAATGAAGACATAAAGTCCTAAAAAGCACAGCAACTGTGTATTCTAGAGGGTCTTCTATGTTAATATATGCATGACTTTGCCATACATACACATCTATGTCACACATGCAGAACAATGCTCCTGTTTATAGGTGCAAATTATTTGGTAAGGTATTGGAGTCAGTTATGCTAACGTTAGAACTCAGGCAGGTACCTGATATAATAAAGTACCTGCTGGTAATACGCAAAATGTCAAGTACCATGTGAGGTACATGCTAGGCTGCCTGTGCATCTCAGTCAACCAATTACCCCAAAACTCAGGTTTTGACATTACTGATTTACTGGTAAGCAATTAGATATGGGAAAGTAGCAAAAATTGGGATGGTTACTGGAAAAATTAGAACCAGAAGTTGGTAAATCAGGACATGTGGTAACCTGTCGAGCGCTGATCAGGTACTGATTAGTACTGCAAATTGCACAGATATACCCATTTCTGCAGGTACTTGGTTCAGCTCTAGCGGAGGCAAGCTCCTTACATTGCACCAGCAGAGCTGGACCAGTGTAAATTCCCTAATTTAGTAGACATGTCCTCAGTCTGCATCCTCTCTGAAGCAAGAACTTAAGAAATATTATGGCAAAGATCCACAGACGTCAGTAGCATAATGTTAATAAATAAAGCAAGTTAAAATACGGCATATTTGCAACTCTGATGTTTGTAATGAACCCTTTAAAGAATCCCAAACTATGGGCTGTGGCCCCAAATGGCATCACATGATTCTACTGAAGTCTCAAAATGAGGTTGCAGAGGCAAAGGTTCGGTAACCAGGTCTTTAAAATTAAGATTTCCTTCAACTTAACCCTTGGGGTACATTCCTACCCTGGGTACATATTTCTTGCAATAACTCACAAGGTAGTGGCTCTCCAACTTTTCCCTTTTAGGACATTGTCACTGGCACACGGGCACACAATATCCCCAAAGGAAAGTCGGTTACCATTAACTATTTTTTTTTTATATGAACAAAAAGGCCCTGGGGTAGAAATCTACACATCACATTTCATATTAGTTTACACATTCAAGCAATAAGTGCCAAAAGACTGGGGTAAAAATCTACCCCATGAGACGAACATCATATTTTTTATGAGCTGAGGGTTCTGATGTGTCTATTTTTGAGAATGGGAGATCCTGCACTCTGTGAAGCTTCCTCACATTCACTGAAGCGGAGGCAAGCCAATTGTCTTAGGCAATCACATTAGGCTGCTTTGAAGTTACCTCTGTGTTACCTCCAACATCCACTCCTGACTTCCATGCAAAATAACTACTTTACTATGGTAAGATTAAGTTTCTGACATACAAAGTGAGTCTGACAGGATGCCCATTTAATTAGAGATTTCTAAAGTGTTTTGCTGAAAGGACTCCAAAGGCATTTGCTTAAATCTATGCACGACAGCGGGTGCTTTCCCACGTTACTGTCCGCACATGATTTGCCTCTGGGTAAGAATCCGAGAGGCAAAGCAGCGGTCCCATGTTACAAACTCCACGCATGCTTTGTGGCCCGGATTCTTTCCCAGAGACAAACCATGAGCAGACAGTAATGTGGGAAAACACCCAGAGACTTAAGCTGCGATCCTACACGTACTTGAACCTGAAAAGCTGCTTTGAAGTCTACAGCACTGCACTGTACTGCTTGAGAACAGTGTGAGTAGCTGTATACAAAGTGCAATGAACTGAAACAACTAAGCATCTAAAAGTAGAGAATTGCCACTCACTCCTGTCAGATAAACCTATGGCCTGATCCTGCACAGAGATGTGCAAGCTTAACTATAAGCATGTGAGTAAACCATGGAGCTAAGAGGGAGTACTCACAAGATAAAAGTGAAGCACATGTGTAACTCCCTAGAGGATGGGTTTCCAAGCTGTTGCTTGTAAATATTTTTAAAACATTTCAGACAAAAATTGTGTGTTTAAGAGTTGGTTTCCAAGAGGTACTATATATTTATTGCTAATTCCTAAATAAATTATCCTCTCCTTAAAACACATTTTGTCCTTGATCCCACTTTGTTTAATGAATGTAGGCTCTTACAGGTGGATAAGCAAGAGCACTCTTCTAGAAAGAATGTCCTCAGATTCATTAAGACCTGAAAACCTCTTTTCAGCTCTTTTTGATTCTGGTAGAAAACTACCAGAGAGCCTGCCAAAACAAACAAGCAAGCAAAATTATACAGCAGTGACAGAAAAAAACAGCCAGCCAAAACCACAACACCTTTTCAACAACTGGCTGTTATCTCTGGTCAGTGAAAGCCAATAGCAGGGATGTTATGGCCCAGTGGCAGAAAACTTCGCTCTATGCATCAGGGATGCACCTATCATCTCCTGGCACCAAGCCTTTTAACATTTCGGCGAATTTGCAAGACCTGGCTGTCCGCCCATGTCTTTGGGGAGGGTGGGTTAGGTTTTTTTTTAATCTCCCTCCACCCTTATTTATTGTATCAATTGTTTTATAGTGTCACCCTAGCCGTGTTTAATTGTGATTTTATGAGTGTTTTAAAAATATTTTTGTAATTGTATTTTTATATTTTTGAAATTGTTAGCTGCCCCGAGCTGTTTTCAGGAGGGGTGGGATATAAATTGATTAAATAAATAAATAAATACAATTAAATAAATATCATGAGCAAGGGGGCTCAGTTGAACCAGAGCCCTGGAATTTGGGCAGGCCGCTTTGCAAGTGGCCTGCGCACAGCAAGGAAATTTTCAGGGTGTGGGGGGAGGAGAAGGATCAGCACTCTGCCCCCACCCACTCTGAAACTTTCCTAGCAGTGCTCAGGCCACTTGTAAAAGGCCCTTCCAAGAAAAGATTTAAGAATGTTGTCCCCACTTTCACCCACTCCTGAAATGTCCTTCTTGGTGGATACTGCCAATCCTGAGAGCTGGGTGGTACTGCCTTCATGGGTAAGCCGTGCCTCTGTCCTGGAGACCCTGGGTATGGTGGGACCTCCAACAGTGGCCTGCTTGGCTCCCCTGGGGGTGGCAGACCATCTGCCCTCACCTCCGTGCTGGCCCCACAGCGTGGCAGTTGTGCTTTCCCTTTACAGTGCACATGGTGGATTGGGCCTGTCCTGCTCATGTGGCTGCACCCATAGGCCTCTTATGGTCACAGCCTCCCTTGGTAATCTGTTTAAGAATGTTAAATTAAACACACTGCACTCTACTCTGTTCAATAATTTGAAGCTCTTGGGAGATGCTTTATCATTTTTAAAGTAACACTAAGAAAACTTGCAATAAGAATTCATGACTGGCTCGAGCCAAATTTGAAGGAAGTAAAGGCACGTTCTAAAAGTACAAATTGGACTCAGCACTCTCAAAATGCCAGTCCATAAAAGTGATAATTTTAACCACTGTGAATTGACCCAGTTTCCATTCACATGTCTCTCTCACTCCATGGAAAAAAAACTTCAGAGGTGAAACTCCAGAATGCAAACATATTTCAAGTGGCTTTCTTCTGAACACTAGACCACAAGACAGAAATCTTTAATGGAGAATCTCGTTGCAGTTTTTACATTACAGCAATATTTCATTTCATTGTTTTCTGCCCCAACATTTTAGGATTACTTATGCCATTTTACAAGAATTGGGAAATTTACACAATAACCCAAATTGCTATTATTTCTAGAAAAGGGTGAAAAGCATACATGACTTTGGGAACTTCAGATTTGCTTTTTTGCAATCTGTTGCTAAATCCTAGTGAAATGCCTTTGAAGTGGAAAAGAAGTATTTTTCCTCATGTAAAAAAGTCAATGACCGAAGAAGGGAATGTTAGGAGTATGAAAAGAGTGTTCTCTGCATTCCCTTTTGCAGTATTCTCCAAAAGAGCTGGATTCTGGCACTGTGTGGGACTCTCAGCTGGCAAAGAACTGACAAAGTTGATTTCTGCATAACGCCTACCCCATCCATTACAAAGAAGAGGGTGTCCCATGAGAAGGAAAGTATGCCTTGGGTTGGGGAGACAATGGGTCATAGCAGAGCTATTTGCTCACCCAGTTTTTAGGTAGCAGATGGTCATTTAGCTGGGGCCAAAAGGGGTCTAGAAAATCTATGACTTGAAAATCAAGGAGCCATACATATCATCTTGATTTTGGTACAGTACCGGGACAGAATCTAGTCCAAAATGTCAGTGTACTGTAAGCCTTATCTTCTCCTAGTGACTCAGAGACATGGGGACAAGTTGTGTGATTTGCTACTTACTTCCAAGACATGCAATAGAGTCAATCATGAGATTAAAATAAATTACTGCATAGTTTAAATGGATTACAGGTTTAATTCTGCCCTCTCTGAAATTAGTGGCAAAATTCCCACTGAGTTCGACCAGAACAGGGCTGAGTCTTACGTATAATGTGTCTGCACGCATATGCACCTACTTTCCTTAGTCTAACTCTATTTTCACCCCCTCTGGAAAGACATAATCTATTCTTGCATACTCAAAGAGGAATTTATTAATGTTTAGCTTCCTGTAGATAATTTGGCTGCTATATGCAACCATAAAATTTTATGACAGTAAACATGAGAGATATGCCGAAATTGCACAGGATTGTTACTAGAATGCTTCATCGTTTTATATTATTTTTTATTCTGTCAGTGCTATTAAATTTCATAATGATGCTAATTTTACACAAAACTTTATGTCAAAATTACTAGGGTGACAAATGTGCTGAGTCAAGGATTTTAACCATTTATTTTTAAATGACTGCATAATGTATGTTTTCAATTGGTGCAATGCCTGCTTTAGGGATCTAAACTGTATATATGTCACAGCACAATGCTGCTACCCTTCAATGACACCCATCATTTGAAAGACTAATAATGACAACAAGGGATCATTAAAATGGGATTTTAATTGTTCACATATCAACCTGACCTTCAGAATCTGTCTCTGTTTAAAAAAAAAAAAAAAAGGCTACTTACCTCTTAACAATTCTTTTCAAAATCTACTGTCAGGGAGAAGAACAAGAACAAGAACAAATAACTACCTTAACATAAAAATGAGCTGAAAATTATTACTATAGAGGTCAGAAGAAAAATCAGCTACTGGACCTTCCCAAGTATAAAAGCAAAACAGAAAGCAGGCCAATTACAACTCACACAAATTACAAGAAGAGTTAGAAACCATTTCAGAATTAACCTCTCCCAGCACAGATAATTCACTGGAGAGGAGATTAAGATTAGGAAGAGGTACTGATCCCAACAATGTCTTTAGACAAAGGGACATTTCTCAGTTTGGAATCGAAACTAAAACCTGAATCAAATTAGGAACAAAATTTTACACAGCCTATTACAGCTAGCATAGAACAGCGTGTTCAGTGCCCATTTAGACTAGCATTTCCAGCATCGCTTGGAACTACGACTGAAAGAAATAGAAGTCTCAGAGATTTGTACAAATCAAAGCATTTCTTCTTTACAATGAAATGGCTCTAAGCTAGATATTTTTCTTGCTCCTGACTTATCCTTAAGATAGGGGTAGTGCAACTCCCAATTGCTTCTTTCTGGAATTGTCGCAGTGACATGCCAATCAATAACGCGACCTCTTCTAGTGAATATTATTGTGGAACAATGCAATACAAGGTGATACTGCAATGAGCTTGCCTATCCTGGATAATGAACCAAACAAAATATCATAGTTCATCATTGTAGGAGTTTCTGTTATATTCTTCCCCCTGCCCGCTAGCCTGCCTGAGCCGGCCGGCCTGCCTGCTGCAGCCTGGGGGGGGGTTGCCCTGCCCCCCGGTAAAAGACAGAGGATGCGTACCCGGCGGCGGCCCAGCCGCCTCAGGGCCGCAGGCGGTGGCAATTGCCAGGGGCAACCCCCTCAACGAGTAGCATGAAGGCAGTCTCGCATAGCAAGATTTGCTGGACGCCATTTTGTTTTCCCCACCCCGAGCCTCAGTTGGCTCGGGCAGCGCCACAGAACAGACACATTGAGTCCAAGCGCCCAGAGCAGCCTATTGATAGGCCCTACCGAACCGGCGTAGCTAGATTAAATTCAAGCGAGGCCGCAACAGTGCAGCATCACGCCTGGTCTCGGGCAGGTCTCCACACTACCCACCCCCTTTTCAGGCGGCAGCAAGCATTAGGGTAGCAAGCACCCAATATTTGTTTGGCTCACTCAGTTTTGCCTGCTGAGTCTTTGAGCTGGGATGGGCCTTCCTATCCTGGCTATATGGCAAGGCTGCAGCAGATCTCCCCCAGCACTATCACATCAGAGTGATGGCTGACATGAGGGAGGACCTTGAGACATGGAGCAGGTTCCTTGAAGAATACAATGGCGTCGGCTTTTGGATGAGACAGCTACTGCTAGAGGCGGAGTTCCAAGGCCAGTCTGATGCTGCAGGTAGCATCAGTTTTGGCCTGTACTTCAGGGGCAAATGGTGCACCATGGCTGAATGGGTGGAACAGGGCATAACGAGGGACATCACATTTCTCAGGTTCTTCCCCGTTGTACTGGCAGTACATCCATGGGGAAAGGTGTTTGCAAATCAGGTGGTGTTATTTTGGTGTGACAACCTGTCAGTGGTCCAAGTAAGAAATTCCATGTCATCGAAATCTGCCAGGATCATGAGATTGGTGCGTAAATTTGTGCTACAGTGCCTCAAGTTTAACATTTTTTTTGTATCCAAGCATGTCCTGGGAGTTAGCAATGGCATCGCTGACGCACTCTCTCATCTCCAAGTGGACCATTTCCACCTGTTGGCTCTGGAGGCCCAAAAGGAACCGGAGGTGGTGCCACAGGACATCTGGACACTTGGATTTTAGATCTATTTCAAACTTTCCAGGGTTCCCTGTCTTCTAGAACTAGGGCAGTTTATGCAAGGGTCTTTGCAGAGTTCCAGGAATTTCATGCCATGATGGGCTGGCCTCAAAGTTTCCCCATCCCAGAAACCCAGTCCCTTCAGTCTGCAATGGCCTTGTGTCAGAAAGGCCTCACCCCCAGTACAATTGCAGGCAAACTGGCAGCGTTGTCCTTCTTAAGTAACCTAGCTGGGCAAGCCTCCACAGACCAAGGATTCTTTAGCCGTAAGTTAATTGAGAGTTGGTCCAGGCAGCACGGCCATCAACCAGATTACCCGTCACCCAAGTCATACTCATATACATTGTATCTGTTCCTCCCCATGGTTTGTTACAACCCCTTTGAAGCACTGTTATTCGAGGTGGCTTTCGAATCGGCCTTCTTTGGCGCTTTCTGAGTCAGTGAATTGACTGCTGAGTCACGCAGATCCCGAGATGGCTTGGTCCTCATAGTACAAGACACTCGCATTCGGCCTTTCACTCTGCAGTTTGTTCTGTGGAGATCAAAAATGGACCAACGTGGTCTCGGTCACGTCATCACACTGCAATGGGCAGGACCCCTGGAGCTTTGCCCAGTGGACGTGGTTACAAAGTATATGTCTATTCACTCTCAGGTGCCGGGGCAACTACTCCAGCACTCTGACGGTACCCATTTGACTCACCACCAGTTCATCGTGCTCAAAAAATGTGTCACCCGCCTCCATCTCTCTCCCCTCAGATATGGGTCTCACTCATTTCAGATTAGTGCAGTCAGTTTTGCCTCCGTGATGGGTTTCTCAGATTCTTCTGTGTGCAACATCGGCCACTGTTGATCTACAGCCTTTCGGTCTTACGTTTGTTCACTCCATAGTTAGTTTCCTTACTCACTGTGTTGTTTCTCATTGTTCCTTTCAGATGCCAGTGTCCCAAAGCCACAGAGATTAGTCTAGATAATTGGACACAGCTTGGTGTACTGGGCGGCCAAGGTGGCAAGCCGATTGCACTGGGGCATGCAATTGGGCCTAAGTGAAGCAGCAGAGGTGGTATGGAAGGCTAGGTCCGGCATGAGGTGGGAACAGCTCATGTCTGTTCTCCACTTGGCTGAATCCTGAAGTCACCCAGACATAATAGTAATCCATCGAGGGGAAAACAACTTACTGCAGTCTATGGGGTTAGCACTGGTAGTTAAAATGAAGGATTTAGTTGACGCCTTTCAGCTGTTGCCCGAGACTAGATTCATATGGATGCACGTGATAGAGAGGATAAAGTGGAATGATGCCATCTTCCCCGGAAAAATTGACAGGGTTAGGAAGAAGATCAACAAAGAGGTTGGTAGACCAGTGGTAAGCCATGGGGGCAACTGTTTCCCACAGTGAAATTTGGTTCTTTCAGCCAAAACTGTTCAGGATAGATGGGGTTCACCTCTCTGATCAGGACATCCATATCTATCTGCACAGGCTTAAAAATAAGTTAGCACAGCTATTGGGTTAGAAAGGGGGTGGGTTGAAACCAGGCAAGCATCCACTGGCAGTTCCATGTGGTAGGGATCCAGGTAAGGAACAGTATATTAAGGTAAGTGGAATAATTACATGAAAACGTCTCCTTAAGAGAGGATGCTGCAGAAGGAAGTAAGAGCAGGGGCGGCCAGGTTCCTTCCAAGGCCCAGGAAAAAGGAGCGAGCCATACACTCAAGGACAGGGGTGGTCCCGAGTGGGCCGTTGCCTTCTCTCCTGCTTCTGGTCACGATAAGGCTACGGTGCCTTCGCAACCAGCTGGCTGACTGGGGCAAGAGTGTCCTAGAACAGTTAAGTAGTGTAATCTGGCACAGAGAAAACATCAGGCCACCTCCAAAAGTTTAAGTTAAGACCCAGGAGGACTCAGCCTTCTCCCTTACAATCAAATTCAAATAAAGAGTGCGGCCTTTTAAATTCCAACGAACTGTGTGCGCTTCTTCTTTCGGAGTGCGGGACAATTCCATATTTACAGGCATGAGGATAATGCTGTATATCTACTGCTAATTTGGTAACCAGTATTAAAATTAAGTATCTAGTGTTTTATAGCCAAACTTAATATTAAAAAATCTGGGGATGTGTTTTGAGCAAATATTGTTTCCTCTTTGCTCAGCACCACTGAGACATACATTTTGCCACTTCTACTATTCGAAAGTATTTCTACCTTATCTCCCTTTTCTTACTTGCTTTCTCCATGGTACTGAATATAAAGGAAAAAATATTTGTTGCAAACCTATCCCCAAATTTCTGAATATTAAGTTTAATTCATATCTCTCCACTCCTTCCCTCTCCCCCTCTGTTCAAGCTCGTCTCACCAACTCTCTCTCTAATATCTCCGCCTGGATGTCTCAACGCCAACTCAAACTGAACATGGCAAAAACTGAACTCCTTATCTTCCCTCCCAATCCTTCCTCTCCCTCTTCCCTGTCAATTGCCATTGATGGGGTCTCGATCCTCCCTGTCCCCCAAGCCCGTAGCTTGGGCTTCATCTTCGACTCACACCTTACCTTCAAACCCTACATTGACTCCATGGTCAAATCCTGCCGCTTCTCCCTCCACAACATTGCTAAGATCTGCCCTTTTCTGTCTGTCTCCTCTGCCAAAACTCTCATCCATGCCCTAGTTATCTCATGCCTCAACCATTGTAACCTCCTCCTTGATGGCCTTCCCCGCTCTCACCTTTCTTCCCTCATCTCTATTCAAAACTCTGCTGCCAGGTTCATCCACCTTGCCTGTCGCTTTGACCATGTGCAGCCTCTCCTCTCTCCACTGGCTCCCTCTTCCTGAGCATATTCTGCACAAGCTCCTTGTCCTCACTTACAAAGCCCTTCACAACCTCACTCCCCCACATCTCTGCCCTGATCTCCCTCTGAACCCGTTCAAGCACTCCGCTCCTGTTCCATCCCCTCCCTCACCCTCCCACGCCTCCCCTGCTCCCCCAATCACCTTCGTCCCTTCTCCCTTCCTGCCCCGCATGCCTGGAACTCCCTCCCTGCCCTCGTCCGCCTTGCCCCTACCTTCCACACCTTCAAGTCCCTCCTCAAAACCCACCTCTTCCACTCCGCCCTTCTTAACTCCTGCTAATCATCCCCACCCAAATTTATCCCCCACCTGTTATCTGTAAACTCAATTTACTGTAACCAAACCAAGAAAGTGTACCTGAGTTCTCACATCCTCATGAATGTCGCTTCCCTTGTCTCTCCCTCTGTTCCCCCTTCCCTGTCTCCCTTCCCCTGTCTTTAGATTGTAAGATCTCGGGCAGGGACCATGTATATCTTATTTTTTGTAAAGTGCCAGGTACATCACTGGCGCTATATAAATGCTTATAACAACAACAACAACAACAATAATAATAATAATTCACTGCTTTTTTTCATACTGGTTACCAAGTTAGCAGTAGATATACTGCTATATATAGCAGTAGATATACTGCTACTCCTTTTCCATCGACCCAGGCCATGCAATCTCCTTATTTTCCCAGTGCCTGTCAGCTGTGGGGGATTGGATGAGGTCGAGCCATCTGCAATTGAATCCTGACAAGACGGAGGTGATGCTGGTGGGCGAGGGCTTGGGGGACCTGNCCCTTTTTTGGGGGGGGGGGGTTCGCCCTCCCATGGTCTCTCAAGTGTGGAGTCTGGGTGTGCTCCTTGATTCGCTGCTCAGCCTGGAGTCTCAGGTTGTGGCCGTGGCGGGGAGTGCATTTCGGCAGTTACATCTTGTCCGGTGGCTTCGGCCATATCTCTCAGACTCCGACCTCGCCACTGTCATCCATGCCTTCATCAACTCAAGGTTGGATTACTGCAACGTGCTCTACATGGGGCTGCCCGCTGGGCTGGAGGCTGCAGCTGGTGCAGAATGCTGCGGCCTGTCTCCTTATGGGGGCGGGTCGCAGGGAGCACATGACACCAGTGCTCTGGGCTCTGCACTGGCTGCCTATAAAGTACTGGGCCAGGTTCAAGGTGCTGGTTTTAACCTTCAAAGCGGCCTGGGTCCTGCTTATCTGCGGGACCACCTCACTCCCCATGGGCCTGTGCGACCTTTGAGATCATCCGTGGGAGACTTTTTGGAGGTTCCCCGGGCGACGCGGGTGGCCACCGATGTTAGATCCTTTTCGGCAGCCGCCCCTGTGCTGTGGAATTCACTCCTGGAGGAGGCTCGATTGGCTCCCACTCTCCTGCTGTTTCAGCGTGTATGTAGACCTGGCTGTTCCGTCAGGCTTTTGGCGAGGGGTAGGGGTGGGGTTTCCCCACATATTGTATTTTTAAATTGTTTTAAAATTTTTGTATTGTTTTTATTGAATGTTGTTCGCCGCCCCGGGCTACCCTGAGGGCAGGAGGAGCGGAATATAAATTTTAAATAAATAAATAAAATTAAAAAATATACAGCATTATCCTCATGCCACCACTCTGGATTAGCTTGAGGCTAGCACTCTTAGTTACCAAGCTGCTCAAATGTCATTGTTATCTAAATGCTTCTTTCCCTTTTTATGCATCTCAATGATTTTGCGCAGCAGAAGTGGGTGCTTTTCAACAAGATGGATTCTGCAGCCTTTGGCTCCATGGGCAAGTCCGGGAGTCAAATGACACATAGCTTCTGACTTGTGGGAAGGGTGGAAGTGCAGATCTTTGCTGGCAAACGTAGGCCCTTTTCACACAGACACTGATAAAATAGGTGTTACATGTTTCAGGGCTGCACGTGTGCTCTGTGGGTGCCCTGCAACATATATGATAAAATGTAACACCCATTTTATCAGTGTTAGAGTGTCTGTGTGAAAAGGCCCTGTGTGTCCAGCTGATCAGTGAAATCCTACTCCGTTAGTCGTGCATACCTGTTGGCAGAGGCAGCCTTAGGATTTGCAGGGCCCAAGGTGAAGATAAAATGTGGGGCTCCTGGTGGTCCCTCCCCCTTGTGGGCAACCTCTACGGTGCCCTAAAGGTGGTCATGTTTAGGGTCCCACCAAAAGGAAGTGGTGCCCCAACAACCTGTCCTGGTGAAAATAGAGGCAGGGCCTGAGGTATCCGCCTCAGGTCACCCTGTGGTAAGGCCGGCCCGGCTTGCTGGCAAAGATCTGCACTTTCACCCTTCCCATGAGATAGAAGGTGTACATCATTTACTCCTCAGGGAATCCCGTGGTGCTGAAATCCGCGCATTCCATCCTTTCTTATCTCATCAGGAAACGCCTGGCTTAGTGTAATAACATCTGTAGTCAGACTTTTGCTTCATTGTTATTCAGGAGAAACCTCATGGGGGGGGGAGGGGGAAGAGTTCTCACTAGTGTGTAGCTAGAATCCAAGGTTTACAGAGACTCCCAAAGTAATGATTATATTTACAGTGAGAAGTATTTGTCCTGTCAGCAGCAAAACAGCTTCCTAGGAAAAGGATTAACAGCTCCCAATGTCTAACTTTCAAATTCCTTCTGCTATTTGTTTCCCCTCATTCATTTTGCATTCATGTTAGGCTTGCATCTGTTTATGTACAAGTCTATTATTCAGCTACAATATAAGCGTGCAGTAGTCATTGCATCCTTTTCATAGCTTCTCTCATCTTTTGTTTCCAAGTTGCTGGTTTTTTTTAAAAAAACTTGCATTGGCAATCAAACCAAGAAAGGGTATGAGCGCATAAAAAGTATAGTATGAACATCAGGCGTTTACAACTTATGTAGGGTTATTATTGCCGATTCCAAAGCATAGCACCAGTAAAAAGTGCCTGTTGGAAAGTTTAGAGCTCAAAGGTATGATAAAGGAGAAGTATCAGGCGTATGACACTTAAAAATTCAAAAATGCTCTCTATTGTAGAGGACTAGGAATTTCAATCATACTAACAATGTTTGATCATTTTGTAAATTGACACCAGAATGCTGATTTGAAAATTGGGATCCAGGTTTTGCAATGTGCTGTAAGTACGCTATGCCTCAATGGTGTTAAGCTTCAGGAAGCCACTGGGAAGGACCAGAGGAAATACAGAGGCTTTAGAACGCCTTGACCTCCTATTAGTCTCTTGGTCCAAGTATCTCTCTAGGAATTCAGGGTTCACAGCTGATGTTCTGTTTAGGGAACAAACCCTGCTCATCCTAATTGACAGATCCAAAGACATCTTGTAGAGCTGTTCCTTTCTTCTCCTTCTCCTTTCTCCTTCCTCCTTCTCCTTCTCCTTGTTTTTAAATAGAAGAAGGCAGACTATTAATAAGTGCATATGGAGTGATACCAGTCTCAGGACAGCTCCTTTAGTACCATGATTCATAGGCTTCCTCCATAAAGAAAACGAGGTTTTATTCACAGTGGCAGATCCAGGGAAGTTGGGGCCCTTTGCAAGAGTGAACCAATGAAACTAAAACCCAGTAAAAAGGGGGGCGGGGATGGGGGAAGCAAGTTTATTGAACTAAAAATTAAACCATGGAACTGATTACCACAAAACATTACTAAGAGAACAAGTAAAGTAGGAGTGAAAAAATCAGATATTTATTCTATGATAATAAAATATCCTCCATCATTCTAGTTGGGTTCAAGTATTACACATTTCCCATAATCTCAGGCTGGTACTGTATCCACTGGAACATTATTTCTCAATATAATAGTGTGATAACTGCACATCTGCACACACACACACACACACACATGAAGAATAAAGAATATATCTGAGGGAAAAACTGTCAAACTACAAAAAAAGAAAAGAAAACACTGTAGCAGGATATTTTACTTGCAGCTGCAGTTACAACTAGTCAAAGAAATACAGCAAACTGCATGGGTTATTGAACTGTTGTAATGTGTATGTTTCAATACACAGCTACATAAAACGCCAAGAGTGGGGCAAATTTACATTCCTTAGTTCATATTTATCAGGCAGAATATGCAGGGTGTCTAAATAGATTTCAGTTAATTCATTCAGTCAAATGACCTGCCTGCAAGCTGACATCATTTTCCATCACTGTTCCCAGTCTCCGTTGGATACCAGCCTTGATCTCATCTGCTATAGGATGGGATTCTTTGAATTACTGAGCAGTCCAGATGTGTGTGTTAGGCTGGATAAATCAGCCAAACAGAAAAGCAAAGCAGTGTAAAGAAACAGAACAGTACTTGACCTTATATTGCCCTGCAAATAACCTCCAGTCTGCTATACTTATGCCACCCACTGTATAGATAGCCAACCATGATAACTGAATAACTGAGATACGGATTACTATTTGAGACAGAGCTGAACACCATCAAGCTTGTTTCTCTTTAAAAACTAGGTCACACTTTATCCCATAAGTCATTCACTCTTTTAAAGCTATATCTTATGATAGAAAATACATCTCTCAAATACTGACAGTTGGTTACAAACAATATCCTGGTGAAAAAAATCAGGGAAGGAGTGTGAGCAAAGGGAAAAGTGGAGTATTCATAAAATTTAATTTGATATTCAACAGTATTGTAAATAACAAAGGGTATCTAAAATTTCACTACAATAAACCTTTCCTACAGACCTCTTGAGATCTAAGTTTATAATATCAAAAAGACTAACAAAATGATAAACCGTGTCAGTCAAAATGCTGGGAAGGGGGCCGCAAGGGTCTGCTATATTAAATGGTATGAGGATGTTCCTGTCATGACATCTCAAATCAATCATTGCCCCTTACTCAATACTCAAGGACAAGGAAAATTCTTCTTTCTTCCTCCCCAACATGCCCCCTTGGCATTTTTCTAATACATCTCATGCAATAACTTAGAAGCTAGTGGTCCTCCAATTTTGTCCTTTTAGGAAATAGTCACTCGCACCCAGGTACACAATATCCCCACAGGACAGTTAGTTACCATTCACCTTTAATTTTCTGCAGATGAAAAACCACCCGGGGTAATGTTGTACCCCCGGTGCAAATAGGTTTCCACACACGGGGTACAAAGTTACACCAACCTATGTCAATGGTTGGGGTTACTTTGTACGTCAATGAAGTTTTAAGTAATCTTGCTCCTCCAATTAGCTTTCTATAACAACAGAAATCAGCATTTGAATTTACCTTGGTTTCTTGCATGCCATGGGTGGTGTGGTGTGTGTGTGTGTGTGTGTGATGTTGCTATCCATCATGCACTATGATGATATGTCGGTGGGTGGAGAACAGAGGAAACCAGAGATCATTCTCCATTTCAACAAAAATTCTGTATCCTTAATAGTGGAAACATTCTGAGAAATTAAAAAGTGTTTTAATTTTTTACAAAATTGTTAATATGGTAATACTTTGAGTTCAAGACATAGCAAATGCTCTTCCAACCATTAATCTGTATTTTAACCCACCTCTGCCCTAAAAACCTGCTGTATTGGTGCAACTCGATTGGAAAGTCACTCAAAATTCACACTACTAGCGGGGTAAGGCGCTAGAGGGGTACGGCAAGGTTGTTTATTATCTTTCCTCCTATTTAATCCCTATGTGAATAATTTAATAGTGTTCTTGCAGAGTCAAGATATTTATTCAGTCCCTAGAATTGGACTGAAGAAGGTCCTTGGACTGAAGACTATACTTATGATGATACTATTTTGATCTTGTCACGATTAGACCTTAAACGTTTATTACAGGAATTTAGTATTCCCTGCCAACAGGAAGATTTGAGGGTTAACTATAACAAGACAAAAGTCATTATTTTTGCACCTAGGATGATAAGGTATACCTGGTGCATGAATGGTGCCAGTTTGGAACAAGTACGGAATTTTAAATATTTAGGGATTCTCTTTTCCTCCACAGGGTCTTGGAACCCTCATATAAATTATTTAAGGCATTTAGCAATGGCATCAGTGCAGGCCTTGTTAAGGTTTTTTTATACGAAAGGAGAGGTTTAAATTCATCCAGCTCTGAAGGCCTTTGAGGCCAGGGTATTGGCACAGTTATGCTATGGACCACAGACATGGGAAGGATGCTCTCATAAGCCCCTAGAAGTGGTGCAAAGTAAAATGTTAAGATCAGTGTTAGGTGTTCCCAATTCTATTTCACTGTCAACGCTATCGCTAGAAACAGGGGCGCTGGGGAGCACCTCTCCCCCCACCTTGCCCAGCCAGAGATTTATTTATTTTTAACCCTCCCACCCCAGGGATCGCCCTACCTGGTGGTGCTGGGGCTCTGGTCTTGGGTCCAGCGGCGACGGCGTTCTGGAGCGCTTCAGGCTGCTAGTAGGCCTTCCGGGTCAAACCGGAAGGCCTAGTAGCAGCTTGAAGTGCTCCGGAGCGCCGCTGCCGGACCCGCCGTTGCTGTTGCCACCGCCACCAAACCCAGACTCCGATCTACCTGGTGGTGCCGGGGCCCTGGCCCTGGGTCCGGCGGCAGCAGAAGCAGCGGGTCCGGCGGCAGCGGTGCTCCAGAGTGCTTCAGGCCGCTATGAGGCCTTCTGGTTTGACCCGGAAGGCCTAGTAGCAGCCTGAAGTGCTCCGAAGTGCTGTTGTCACTGGACCTCCCACCGTTGCCACCGCCGGACCCAGGGCCGGAACTCCAGCACCATCAGGTAGGATGATCTCTGGGATGGGGGGGAGTTAAAAAAAAATTAAAATTCCCAAGCTCTGCAGGGTGTGGCGGGGGGGAGGTGCTCCCCGGAACCCCTTCCACCCATGCAGCCTGGAGGGGGGAGGAAACTGCGGGTTCGGCCCCCCCCAAACGGTTTCGGCCCAAACGGGCCTAACTGAATGGTTTCGGTCAAACCCCTCAGGGGTTCGCACAATGATCTATCTAGCCCAGCATCCTGCCTCTGACAGCGGCCAATCATGGTGGCTTGGGAGAAGCACCCAACAGATCACAATGGGGGATCCATTCCCTTTTGTTTTCCCCCAGCTCCTGTCATGTTCCCTGATCCTGTCTGGCTAATAGCTGCTAAGCCCCCTTCGCCTACAGAATGGGGGTGATGGGCATTTGTCACGCCCCCCCACCGCCTCAGAGAACGGAGCAGGGAGCCGCAGGCAGGGAGGCATTTCTAGAATGCTCCCTGCCAGAGAATGTGTGGTTGCTAAGCAACCAGCCCAGGGAGTGCTGATGTCAGGAGCTCAGCACGGGCAAAGGGAGCAGCCCCACCCCTTTTAGGAGGGGCCAGGGTTCCTCTGAGCCACGTGAAGTGGCCATTTCAAGATCAGGCTGGGGAAGAAGCAGCAGTGCACAGGCTGCTGCTCTCTGTCTGCCCTTCTGCACGAGGACCTCAGGGATGGGAAAAGCGAGGAAAAAAGGAACAGCAGCAGCTGCAAAGAAGAAAGGGGCAGCGCAACGAGCGTGAATCCCCCCAGCCCCCAACATGGAGCATCACGAGGGTGAGGATTTGGGGGATGGGACAGAGGTCCCAACGAGGGCAGAATTTATGGCCCGCTTATTAGAATGTGAGGCATTGCTGAGCGCTAGGGGTCACAACCCGCCGGCCGGGGGCCAAGCAGATATGGGGGGACTCCCATCGGCGGTAATGGAGCTGGAGGCCAGCGGGGAGAGGGGAGCCCAAAGGCCTGATGAAATGGGGGGGGCACCCAGGGCAGGGCATACCCCTCCACAACCCATGGGAGCCCCAGTTCGTCGTGGGGAAAGGGTGGTGACCCCCCCAGCAAGATACAGGGAGGAAGGGGGACTAAGCTGGCTCGGCCTGCGGCCCACCTCAGTTGCAGATACAAGGGGTCAGGGGCAAAGGGCCAATAGGAGGGCCACCCCCCTAGAGCAAGGGGAAACCACAGCCAGGGGACCTCAGGAGAATTCAAGAGATACGGGCCACGGGGGCCCGATCATGGATGTATTGTATGGGGAGCATGCCATGGGCCAACAGCAAGCTCAGACCGCTGGGCCAAGTGCACTGGGAGACCAAGGGGCCCAGGGCTGGTCGGGGACTGCAGGTGCCCAGCAGGAGGCCCTGAACCAGCAGCGGGCCCAGATGCCTGGCCCTAGTTCCCAGGCCAGGTAGGTGGATGAGTACGGTGTCCCTGGGATGGTACAATACCATTGCCAGGGAACCTTCTTCAAACAACTTCCAAATGCACATCCAAGGGCCGAACACGCCACCCGACAGGGTAGGCAAGAGGGGAGCGGGGATATATCTCCTCACAGGAATGAGGGCCCGCCAGCAATCAGGCGACGATTGGACGAGACAACCCAGCAGGGAGTGCAAGGAGATGGAGAGATGTGGCAGAGAATACTGGCGCTAGAAAGGGAGCTGCATGGCGAGGGCCGTCAAGACAGACCTGAATCGGAAACGGGTCGAGCAGGACAACAGGGCCCATCGGGTGAGGCTAGACATGGTGAGTATAGAAGGGAAGGTGGAACAAGAAGGGATAACAGGGGGTTCATAGATTCGGGAATAGACAACATAGGAAGTATGGCAGAGACGGGAAACCTCCAGACACAGTCAGTGACGGAGCTCAATGAGGCGCAGCTTGGAGCTGCCACCACTAGCGGGCCGCAGCAAGAGAGACAACAAATAATGAAAGTGAACGGGGTGTGGGCATGGGTTATGCCGGTGGGGGACCCACTGGTGAGTACAGGGGGGTCAGAACCCAAAGGGATGGAAAGCACAAGTACCTCATCAAGAAGTGGGGTCGGGGTAAGTACAGGCACACTAGCGCCTACAGGAATCAGAGCACAAGCAAGTAAGGAACAAGGACAAGACTCCAACCAATCGGGTTCAATAGGGGACGCAAATAGTCCGGAACTAAGTATTATTCCACCCGAAAAGGGGGCCAGTAAGGAGGTAACAACCTCAGGCAATAGCCGTGAGACAACCACCCGCCCACCTGGGGGTACTATCCCAGCAGTAAGTGCCCCATTTGGGAACCACTTAGCCCAGACAACGAAGGAAAAAATTTGGAAGGGAGAATATGTAGATTTGTACGCCCTCCTTTTCAGTGATCCCATTTTGGATCACTCAGAAGAGACTGAAGGAAAGGATAAGGAGAAATTTCGGCGCCCAAAGGCAGACCGGAATTGGGAGAATTGGACATCTGCATTTGCAGTGTATATGGGAGTTGTCATGCAATCAGACCCAGGACAGGATTAGAACTACATAAGTATTCGGACATAATACGACGTGCACACGGGACAGGACCCCCGGGGGTGTGGCTGCGCTATGACGAGGCTTTTCGTCACAGGGCAGCAAATACACCAGGACTGGGATGGGACAATCATGCACCTGACCTTTGGTTGGAGTGCATGATTGATGAACTAATGCCCCCAGATCAGATAGTGGGCACCCATTGGTTAAAGGACGTGTCGCACCTGCGAACGACCCTTTTCGCGGGGACAGCCGTAGATGGGGCAATTGGCCCCCGGACCCTGTTGGGAATACAATAAAGGTGGCTGATGCAACCGGAGTTCGTGTAGATTTCGACACGGGTGTTCAAATTGTGGAGGAGGGGGGCACCCCGCGACCGCTTGTTACCGACCCAAGGCCAAAGGAAGCAAGGGACGATTTAGCCAGGGAGGAGGCAGCAGAAAAGGGGGATGCACTGCATCCCCTGGGCCGCGGTCTGCAAAGGGGTCCGACACCAATTAAGATTGAGCAGTTAGAAAGGGCCCTAAGGAATCACCCGGATAGGGATGAGGTGGAGTATGTGGTCCAAGGCTTCAAGGAGGGGTTCAGAATCCCAGCTGGTCCAGTCCTACAACAAAAAGGCAGTTAAGAATTTGAAATCCCTGGAAGGACAAGAGGAATTGGTGAGAGACAAAATAGCCAAAGAAGTAGAAGAAGGCAGGGTTGCAGGCCCATTCGTACACCCCCCAATAGCCACTCTGGTCCTCTCCCCATTAGGAATCATCCCAAAGAAAACAAAAGGGGACTACTGGATGATCCATCACCTATCATACCCTAGGGGTCGTTCAGTTAATGACGCCATACCCAAAGAATTGACAACAATTAAGTATGCATCATTTGATGTGGCAGTCGAGAAGATGAAGGCCATGGGACGGGGTGCACTGCTGGCAAAATGTGACGTGAAATCAGCGTTCCGCTTGTTACCAGTGCATCCCGAGAGTTTTCACCTGCTGGGATTTACCTTTGAGGGATGGTATTATTACTACCGGGCAATGCCAATGGGATGCTCGATATCCTGCTCTGCATTCGAGAGGTTTAGCTCACTCATTGAATGGATCTTTCAACAGAGATTGCAGGCAGGTGATTCGACAAAATATCTAGATGAATTTTTGATCATTGGTCGCCCAAACCGAGGGGACTGCGCTGAAGCGCTTCACCTTTCCCAAAGAATGGCCGGGGAACTAGGTGTTACGCTGGCCCCGGAAAAAAACGAGGGGCCGGCGACTAGACTAACCTACCTTGGGATTGAATTGGACATGCAAGAAAGACTGTCTAGGTTACCAGAGGATAAATTAGAGACCATAAGAAAAAAGATCAAAGAATGCATGTCCGGTAACAGCTGGGATGAGGCAGGATCTAGGGACATGGCTTACCTTTTTAGAAGGATTTAATGGAGTGAGTTTCTGGAGAGAGCAGTGGCTACTCAAGGCGGACCTGCAGATTCACTCAGATGCCGCAGGGGGAGCAGGCTTTGGTATCTACTTCCGGACCCAGTGGTGCGCTGCCCCATGGCCAAAAACATGGCATCAGTCGGGGGTCACCAGGGATCTCAAATTTCTTGAACTCTTTCCAATAGTTGTGGCAGTTCAGTTGTGGGCGGGCCTGTTTGCCAATCACACCGTGCTCTTTTGGTGTGACAACATGGCAGTCGTCCACGAGGTCAACACATTATCTTCCCGCTCGCCCAGGGTCATGAATTTAGTGCGGACCATGGTTGGAGCATGTTTGAAGGATAATATTCTGTTTACCGCCCGCCATGTTCCAGGCACGGACATGTCACGATTCCGGGAAATGGCACCGGAAGCCAGGGAACTACCCGAACCATTGCCACCGGGCATATGGAATCTTGGGAGCTAGAACTTCAATCCATCGTCCAGAGATCTTTAGCACCCAGAACGCAAACAGCTTACAGTAGGGCCTTCAGAGAATTCCAACACTTCAGGGCAGGCTGGGGTAGGGGATTCCCAATTCCTGAACCAGAGGTAATTCAATTTGCCATGGCCCTGAAAGACAGAGGACTTACGGCAGGCACCATAGGGGGAAAAATAGCAGGCATTAATTTTGTGAGCAGATTAAAAGGGTACCCTCCACCAGACAAAGGCTTCTACATGAAGCGGATGCTGGAGAGTTGGGCCAGAACAGCAGAGGCTCCTTCTAGGGTTAGGGCCCCAATAACTACCCCTATATTGACCCAATTGGTAAACTCCCTGGCGACCGTGTGCCGGGATGAATTCGAGACTCAACTGTTTAAAACAGCCTACATGATAACCTTTTTTGGTGGTTTTAGGATCAGCGAGGTGGTAGCCGGATCCAACAGAGACAAGGGCATCAGGGCATTGAGGTTAGATGACGTAGAATGGCTACCTGACGGAATGAGGATACGATTGAGAAAATCGAAGACAGATCAGAGGGACAGGGGACAAGTAGTGGAATTGTTCCCCACCAGGATGAGAGCCATTGACCCAGTGTCCCAGATGAAAGATTACTTAGCCATTTGCCCACAGAATACAGGGGTGTTATTTATACATATGAATGGCAACCCCCTTACCAGCTACCAATTTGGTGCCGTATTGCGAGGAACATTGGCAACTCTGGGATTTCCACCAGGGCAATATGGGTCACATTCATTCTGGATCGGGGTGGCAACAACAGCCGCAGCAGCTGGGTTGCCAGAATGGGCTGTTAAGGCAGTGGGAAGATGGTGTTTGGGTGTATATAAGTAGTACATATGAACAGCACCAAAATAACTCTTATGTTTTCCAGTAGGACCTGGGCCCGGCATGTCACCAAGGAGAGCGGTGTGGATCGTGGGCCATAGTTTGGTGCGGTGGGCCAGCAGAACTGCCATGACATCTGCCTGGGGAACTGAATTGGGATTAAAAAATTTAGCAACGATCAATTGGTTAGGAAAGAGTGGGATGCGTTGGCATCAACTCCTCCCAATATTGAGAAGTTAAGGGAACACGAACCCACCTCAAATTTTGGTGCTCCATTTAGGTGAAAATGACCTCATGACTTGAAAAGGGGTCAATTTGTTGATAAGTATTAAACAAGACTTACTAGTAGTTAAGGGATGGTTCCCAGGGGTACACTTAGTTTGGACCAGTTGGCTTCCCAGATTAACTTGGCCCAAAGCCCGCAAACCAGGAAAAGTGGATAGGACACGGCAGAATGTGTCACGGGAAATATCTAAGTGGGTATGGAGCATCGGGGGGATCTGTCATACAACATAAGGAATTTGGCCGGGACAGACCTGAAATGTATTGCCAGGATGGAGTGCATTTATCTCAGGATGGGAACGATGTTTATTTGATGGTATTAGCCGAACACCTGAGAGGCTTGGTTGAGGACTAGGAGGTGGGTGTCAGGGAGGTACGGTGTACCCCCTTTTGTGGCAGGGGTCCAGTGTGCTAGGATAGGATAATTAGGTAAGGTATAGGATCAAGAGTCATCTCCTTAAGAGATGGGGAGTGGTACCCAGAGGCATGCGGGGCACAGCAAGCTCTGGGGTCACGACCCTGGGAGGGGTGTCTTACCAGATCTGTAAGGACATGCGCTGTCCTCAGAGTCTGCAGACATTTAACTCCTTACTCATGCCCAAAGTTGGGGCTGGTTCACCCCCTGATTCGGCCAGAGCCTGAGTGTTGTCCAAGGGGGGCAGGTTAAGTTGGTGCCCTGATTAGGGACGGCACGTCCTGATCAGGCACGAGTTAATAAGATAAGTTAGAGCTAGCACACTGGACCCGAATTGCTGAGCAATTTACCCACCGTCCTTATTGAATGAGAATAAAGTGCGGCCAGTTTTAACCCAATTACTGTCTCTGTGTATTAATGTTGGAGGGGTGCGTTGACAATGGATCTATCTTCCAGAAACTTTTCCAAACCTCTTTTAAACTCAGCTATAGTACTGGCCTTTACCAATTCCACTCGTTAAACCTGGTCAAGGAAGTTAGTAGCTTATTAAAACAACACATTTATGATGCAGATTTTCAGACACCGAGAGCTAGAACACAGGATTTAAACATTTCCCTCTTGTTTAAGTAATGGATCCCTATCTGGAGCAGCCCTTGGTATTTTTGGTCATTAACCTCTTTAACCAAGATAAAAGCCTTTGCAGTCCTGAGAATGCCGGTTATGTTGTCAGCTGTGGTGCATGGTCGCTACCAGGGAATCAGTTATGCTGACAGGTTATGTATTTGTGGAAAGTGGAAGGCCTTACACATTATGTGCTTTGCTGTCCACTATATGAGGTGGTTATGAAAGGCCTGTTTAGAGACTTACATGTGGATATAGTGAGGCCATCTAAAAAGTTATTGATCTTATTAATGAATGATTCAAGAAAACATGTCACCAGAGCCGTAGCCTCCTTTGCTGCAACAGTGACTAAAATTTGATCTCAGAAATTTAGCCCTCAGTAGCAATAATGTTGATGGGTTTGATTTTTGGGATTACCTTACCATGAATTAAGATGTTTTTATTTGTTTTACATGTGTGGACTTTTGTAACTTTATGGTTTTTTTTAAAATATAAGTTGTAACTGACAAGGCCACTATGGCTAGTTCAATAAATATTTATTCAATTCAAACCTTCTGTATAATCTGCTTATGGGGTATTATATACCTCAACTACATCACAGTTGGAAAATATAAATATGATTGATTTGAATATGACTACAGTTTAACATAAAAAAATACATTTTATTGTGTTTGGTACAAAAATGTATGTCCAACACAAAAGTTCTTGGGGTCATACAACCACCCACTGGAACCAGTAAAATCCCACCAGTTATAGTACTGGTTTGAACTGACACCCACCCACCCCCATTTTGGAACAGAAAATGTGCAGAAAATGAAAAAGTAACATTTTCAACTAAGTATTGGTTATGAAGGAAGCAATAGACTAGCAACAGATTTTCTTGTGTCAGGAACAGCACATTCACATGCAAAAGAGATAATCTAGCTGATAACAAGTGTTAACATCACAATGTTCTCACCATTAATAAGCAAACAACAATAAAGTGATAAACTCACGGGCAGACTACTTGTCTGCATTTCAAGAGCCTGAGCTATTAGGAGCTTTTTTATAGCATATCAATAGCTGGCAGCCATAGTAACTATTGTGAGGTTGAAATGACCCTGTCAGCCTAATTGGATATTTTTTTCAACACAACGTTGCAAGGTAAAGAAATAATTGAAACTTCACACTATGAATGGGTTAACTGCAGTAACAGCTTCGGAGGTACAAAGTTAAGCTACGATAACAATGTCATTGACTTCACTTAACTGGATGAGAGTTAAAGCCCTAACAACTGGAGTCAAGTGATCACATTAGAATCTCATCTTTTGTTTTTTAAAGAAACGTTCTAATCCTTACAGTTGAAGAGAAGGGCTTCAGAATCTTAAGTCTAAAGAGTAAATTTCTGTCTTCACTACAATAACAAATTGCATATCAATATGTTATTGCTAGGACCTGGAGGAGCGTGCAGACCCTGTTCCTGCTGAGCAGCTGATTGGAGGGTCTGGAAGGAGCGTGTGCATGGTGACCCTGCTGAACAGCTGATTGGGGGTCAAGGTGCACACACTCCTCTAGGCCCCTCTGATCAGCTGTTCATTGGGGTGGGGATGCACACGCTCCTCCAAGTCCCCCATTGGCTGTTCAGCAGGGCCAGGTGCATGCATTAAACAGCTGCGGGGGGGGGGGGGGGGGCGCAGATGCATGCCCTCACCCAGACCAAGTAAGCATTCCAAACAGCTGATGGAGAACTCTGAGGAGTACACACACCCCCATCAGCTGTTTGCTGCACACCCTCTGGCCAAGTACGGTCATGCCTCTGGGCCCACCATCAGTTGCTTGGTGGCAGCTCTTCCTGAGGCCTCAAATCTGCTGGGCAGCAGGAGTCCTGTTCCATGTGAACAGATCCTTGGGCTGATCTGGGGTGTGGAGGGACCTGTGATGGCAGCCTCCATGGCCGGGTTACGGGGCGAGGTCTCCTTGTGTGAACAAGCCCTCCCCTCTGACCAGAAGTATGGTGGTTCCAGTGGTCTGCTCTGTGATGGCCCAGGAAGGTACCTCACCAGTGCCATCATTTATGTTTTCACCCACTGATCACATTCAACTCCTTTTTTCGCTCCTGTCACTTGCTTCCCTTGCCCCCAACACAAAATCATCTTCACCCTCCATGTTCTTCATGGCCTTTCTCCTCCCTCTCTTTCTGTACTCGTTTCCAGCTACACTCCAACCAAGAAGCTTTGCTCCTCCTCTGACACCACCCTCACTTACTCCTGAATCTCCTACTCCCTAAACTGTCTTCACCCCTTCTCTCATGCTGTCCCCTATGACTGTCCCCTCCCTGAACACATTCACTCTTCTCCTTCCCTCAAAAAACTACCTCTTCCATCAGGCTTTCCTTAGCTCCTCATCCCCATAGATTTGTCACTGATGTCTCCTCTTCCAGTCATCACTCGGAGTCCCCCTCTGCCTTGTAACTAAGTTAAGCACATGCACCCATGACTTCTCAGCTTTGTGAATGTATCCCTGGGTCTCCCTCTGCTCCCCATCCCCTTGTCTCACCTAGTTTATAAGCCCCATGGGGCAGGGACCTGTATCTAATTAATATTTTTTTCAGTGCTAGGTACATTTCTGGTTGTATCTAAGTAATAAATTAAATAGTAATAGTTGCTAAGAATCAACTTCTTAAAAGCACTATGCATTTAATACAGTCTCCTTACCATGTGCACCAACGTTTTTGGGGTGGTACATCGAGTAAAGCAGATGTATTACTTTCATATCCTGTTGGCTTTCCTCTTACTTGCACTTCAGCCTGAAATCATGTGTCCAAATGTGTTTTTGAAAACTTCTACAACCCTTTTTCTATGATGTAATTATATTTCAAAGTATCACACACACTTTCTGTTTAGAAGTTGCTGTTATAAATGCCTTGACTTTGAAACTTCATGGTAGATAAAAACACAGATTAAAAAAACCCAAAGAGTTTACTTAGAAAAAATTCCAAAATAAATAATTCATGTTTGGATTAACTGAATTCTAGTCTTTTAGAAGGTGCCAACAGATGGTTTACATTTATAGAAAGCACACTTGATGACTTCCAAACAGAAATTAAAATTCATAAAGTATATCATTAGTACTTCTTTTAAGCACCATTATGTTTATGATGTGGATTTGGATTTTCCCAGGTGAATCATAATTTTGCTAAGGACAAAGTGCAACAAATTGCTTTCTAGCTACTATTTTGTGTTTGCAAGTTTTAAATTAAACTGCTCTGGTGATCATGACATCAAAGAACAAAGTGATACACTTAGAAGCTAGGGATGGCCAATGTTTTCATGCTGAATGAGCCTTCAGGGAAGGGTGGGATATAAAAGCTAAAAATAAATAAAAATATCTAATTTCACAGCAATTTTAAACTTTTCCTATCACTTTGGTGAGACACTGTGCATTAGAGAAGCTATGACCTCTGTTTAGAAACAACACCATTTGACTGTAACCAGTATAACGAACACCAGGTTTGCAGCTTATGAAAGTGCAGGTAAGTTACAGTTCCCAGTTAATTTCAGTAAACTCTGAAAGAAATTACAGACAACAGAGTTTTTTAATGCTACAGCAACATTTCATTTTTTACCAGACTTGCTGCTAACCAAATGCTAACACTTACCATTTTTACGGTTAAGATTAAGTCTTACTTTAAGCCTGTAAAAAATACAGCTACTTGCTTTCATCAAGTGCTGCCATAAATCTATCCGTACGAAGTTTAACGTTTAATCTTTTCCTGTGATACAGAAGCATTACCCAAGAGTGCAGCTAAATGCATTCTGAAGGGATGTGGAAAGAGTCTGCAGCCACTCTTTTCCCCAGCAAATGGTTGATAAATTAACAATCTAACCTTCTTCTATTGGAGGGAGATTTGTATAATACATACTCATTCATGTAACATAAGGTGGCCACAACGAAGTCTATAAGAAAAATATGGCTCTCTGAGTTCTTAAACAAAGCCTATTACTGTTCACCTCTCATCTCTGGTGCCCCTGTACATTAAAGAAGTTTCAATGCAATGAAGGCCAATAGTATAACTGTGTTCAAGAAAGGATCATGTAAATTTGTAGGAAGCAGGTCTATCAAAGGCTATTAGTCAAGGTGGTTTCATCCTCTGATTGCTGGAAGCTGTGAGTGAGCAATAGAGAATCGAATTTGATTACCCCTTTGGGCTGCTATATATTGAAAACCTTTTCCAGGACAATGAAAACAAAACCCTACAAGAAAATAGCATTGGGTTGGTGGGAAATATTTTGGAAAAGTTGCCTGACTCAGATAATTTTGTGGCTTTATACTGTAGTAAGGTGCCAACCATTCTATCACTTTAGCAGCCCTTAAAATACTTGCTTAACTTTGAAGTCAACAGGACCATTCATTTAAAATAAAACATTGAAGTACTTTGTACTTTGCAGGGTCAAGCCCTTAATGCATTTTGTTTCTGCATGTAATATGTTGAACACACAGATATTCTAATGCAAATGTTTCAATACACAGAAGGACTTCTGCATGTTGATATTTCCTATAAGCCGGCAGTTGTTTGCAAACACCAGGTCAAATCAATGAACTGGTCTTGCTAGTGGGATAGTTCAAGGTAAATGGGTGGGATCTAGGGATGTGTGAACAGAACCAGGTTTGGATGTTCGGTGGTTCAGGTCGAACGTTGAGTTCAGATTCGGTATTCAGTTCGGTCGGGCTCGGTTCGGTCTTTAGTTCGGTGCAATCAGGAACTGAAAATGATATTTGGTTTTTGAAATAAAGGGAAAAAACTAAAAAACATATTTATGGCTATAACATTTTTGTTTCTTATTCATTTTTCATTAAATTTGGTGAGATTGTACCCCCGATGGAGGGCACTGTGTGTACCAAATTTTGGAATGATCAGATAAAGGAAACCAATTTCAGAAGCAATTGAATGTTGTGATTTTAAGGAAAGCTCCATACACATTCATGGCTACAACTTCTTTATCTTGCATCCAATGTTCATGAAACTTGTGCATATTACATCCCCGCCATACGCTTAATACTTCTGCCAATTTTCAGAAAGAGTGGATAAAGGGTCCCGAGGGTATAAGACATTAACCTGAAAATACATTTCCAGCTGTAACATTTTGATATTCCATTCTGTTTACAGGATATTTGGAAAGAATTTGGAAAGAATGTATCAAATACCTTTCCTGCCATTTCAGAAAATGTACAGGAGATTTTGATAAAGGATTTTTATATAAGCAATTGATGTTGTCCCCGTGAAGATCATTATTCAGATGAATATCAGCATATTCAGTGCCAGTCAGAGGCAGGCACCCTGCATGGCAGGGGGAGAGAGACGGTAGAGCGAGAGGATGTGGAGCAACCCCAAAGACTGACAGACACATTCAATGGCCAAACACATTACTGCAAGCTTCTAGCTTTACAGGACCAATTGGTAGTGGCTTCGAGGTGGGCATAGGGGATGGCCCTGAGGCGGGCATAAGCAAAATAACTAGGACTTCTGAGATAGCATCTCAGCAGTCAGGAGACATAGTTTAAACACATCCAGGCTGGCCAATTATCATCACAATCACATCCTGCAGCACTGAGACAGAGGACATAAGAGAATTTCTATTGAGTCTTTCCTAAACAGATGCTTCTGACTTCCCAGAAACAAGTGGGGGAGATATGTTGGGATGGTCCCAGTACAGAATGAGGATATTTGGTTGACATTTCTGTTGGCCAATTCGCATCACAAACCGATCTTATACCACAGTGACATAAGAGAATCCCAGGCATAGGCCCCTTCTCTAAATATGTTGTACAGGCATATAAAATGGGGACCCTTTAAAAATCTTTCTGATATTTGGCAGAGATGATCATAAAAGTGTAATATATACCCCGGCTAAATTTCATGTACACTGGTTGGACTACAAAGATGTTATAGTCAGACGTACATTTATATGTTAATTGCTTATACCACCAAGGCCCTTTTCCCAATCCTTCTGAAATTTGGCAAAGATAGTAAATATGGGAAGGGGTATAAACTGTACAAGTTTCACCTACATTAGATGTGAGGCAAAGATGTTACAGCTAAGAATGTATATGTAGAATATTGCAAAATACAATAATTCATCTGCTTCTAAAATCTGATTCCTTTATCCAATTATTTTGAAATTTGGTACACATAATGCTTTCTATTGAAGATATAGGCAATCCAAATTTCAGCCACATAGCATAAAAAACAAAAACGTTACAGCCAATATTGTGTTTTCCATTGAAACCAATGGAAATTCAATTCTGAACTCACCAAACACATCAAAACCGAACGTTCAAATTCGAGTTCAGTTCGCACATTTGGTTCAGTCAACCGAACTATTCGAGTTCGGTCTGAACTCCGAACCGCGTTCGCCCATCCCTAGTGGGATCCCATGTATGAGCATGTGTGTGAATAGACTATTGAAATGAAGATTCTGATTGGAGGCACTGGAGCGGAGGTTAAGGTTAACCTGGGGGGAAGTTAAAGGGTGGCCTATTCGCACAGTGATTGACTCAGAAATTTGGGGGGAAAAAACCCAGAAGTAAAATGGTACCTTCAACAATCCAGTAAGATGTAAATTAATGATACACTGTAAACAGTAAGTTAGTAAATCAGGATGGTATCTTGAGATATAGCAAGAATAAAAAAATTGCATCAGTATTGGGAAATGGTGGGAAAATCGATCCCAGTTTTCAATATGGTGAAATTTCTTGCAAGCAGCAATTTAGTTAATTGTTTCAGCCCTAGTAGTGAATTTATTTTTCATGTCTATTTTCTGCATTTTTGGGTAGCCCTGTCAATAACTGCACAATATCTGCAATGGAAATGGGTAATTACATGCCTGTTGTGAATTTAAAATAGTGGGAAAGTGTGTGCAAGTAAATACTCACTTATGGTATAAGCCATCTTATGGAAAGAGATTTGGGAAGTAAGAGGGTGGTCTACAAACTAGGACCTTTGGCACAGCTGCCCCAAGGCATGGCTCCTGAGCCATATTGGAAGGGCCTTTTTAAGGCCCTTACTGTAGCTCTTTATGTGCCCAATTTGCAATGTCCATCTCCATAAATGAAGACGAAAGAAGGGAACTGCAGTTTCTCTGCTAGTAGAGTTTTGGAAATTAAATGGGAAGGTTGGGGGCTCAAGGCTGCTTTAACAAAGGAACTCTATGCTAACATTCCAGAATCCACCATACTGGGGGTGGAAGGAGTCTTGTTTCAAAGTTTGACAAAGAATAGGTACAAATACAAGAAATCATGGGTTTATGTGAGCAATATTCCAAGGTATTCTCCATGACTAAAAGAAAAAGAGACAACTAGAAATATCTCTGATGGTATTGCAGAGGAAAGCATATTGGAAGGTCATGGGTTCAAATCTGTATTGGGTAAAAGAATAGTATCTAGACATCAGAGACTCCACTGCACAGGAACCGAGCCCTCTATTATTGTTTTACACCAAAATCTTGGGTTCTAGTCTGCTTTCATCATCTCTCTGTTCGTTTCTCTTTTTAAAGAATGAAGGAGTAGCTTCTAGTTTCACAGCTCAGGTTGCAATCCATTAGGGTCAATGGGAACTGACATTTCACTTAATTTTTTTTAAAAAGACAACAGCAAGGAAACACAATGACAGAGAAGAACCAAGGCCCCTTGGTATGACATCCACAAAGTTTAGCTACTCAGTACACTGCTACCACATCTATGACAGCCTTATAAACAGCTTGTTGGCACTATGTGGAATCTTACTCCTGGTGGCTGAATTAAAGACTATAGCGAACCCCTCCTACTATAGCAACTGTAGCTCTTGCAGAAGAATTGGGCAGAAGAATGGGTGGCTAATAGGTTAAGGCTTCACATCTGGACAATGTAGTAAGTTTATTTATTTATTTTTTACACTTAATATCCTGCCCCTCTCATCTCTGGCAACCCGGAGCGGCTTACAACAACACAATAAAATACAATAAAATAGATATCAAAATACAATACACTAAAAATATATATCAGAACAGCAAAACAATATAGGTCTGCAATAACACTCCCCACCCCCCCAACCCATCTCCTCTCCTGAAAAGTGCCTGGCAGAAGAGCCATGTCTTACAATTACGTTGAAAGACCAGGAGAATCCGGGCTAAGGCAGATCTCTACCAGGAGAGCATCCACCAGGAGTTGTATATGTGGTTTCTTGCATTTTTACATTTTCTTCATAAAACAATAATAGAAGGCTTTGCTCCTGTGTTGATGAATCCACCTGATGTGTAGATATACTATTCTTTTACCTGAAGCAGCCTTGAACCCATGACCTTCCAATAGCCTTTCCTCAGTTCTACCACCAGAGTTACCTGAGCAGCTGACCTGTATCTTTTTCATTCAGACATAGAATATAAATCTGGAACTCTTAGGGAAGCAAAAACATATGCTATGGAGCTAGTGAATATAACTAATTTTGTAGAAGGAGCAGCTTAAAGTTGCCAACAAACTTGGTATTTGATAGGGCTGAACTGAATAGTACTGCCAGGTATTCAGACCAATTTTTGAAGTTCCGAATAGTTGATCCAAGTACTCAGAGGCAATTTGGTGTTCTTGCTGAAGCTTTGGACTTTGGAGACCGAAGCACGGAACGTTGGAAAACATTGGAAATTTTGGAAACTTCAGAAAGTTGTTGCAAAATTCTTGAATCCACAGCCAAAGCACTACTCAGAAAAGCAGGCCAGCAAGAGTGGGACTATCGCTCCAGAAGACAACCCCCAAAAAGTGAAACTGCATGCATACATTAAAAAAAACAACCTCCACCAACAGTAGTGTACTCACAGCATGGCCCACCATCAGCAGTGAGTGCACTGCTTTATCATTATGCCAACTAAGCAGTGCACAAAAATGCAGGCTAGCAAGGGACATTCGCTCAAGAATAATACAACAACCCCCGCAAAACAGTCTGCAACTGCATGGAGAAATAAATCCCACCCAAAAAAGCCAGCAAGCCCAGGCCCCAGCAGCAGTCACAAAATTAAGAAACCAGACATTCACCCTCTTCCTTGGCATGGCATTGTGGCAATGGTAACTTGAACAGACCAAGCAAACTTGAGAAGTGCAGCCAGATTTGCAATGCTTTTTCCAATCATAGTTTAGGAGTGTGAGGTTGGTTTTATAATGATTAACCCAAATAATCTCTTGCCTGGGTTGCACGCCCAGCAAAGAGAATTCTTCAAGTACTACATAGAATCTAGAGGATTTCTTTTGACATTCCTTCCAGGGGGACAGTCAAAGAAACAGAAATTAAAATTGGAACATTTTAACTTTAGTAAGGGGGTAACACAAGAAAATCTTTTAAGACCTAACAAGTGTAAACTTTTTCAGCCCACCTGGTTAAAACTGTTTAGGCAGTGAATGCAAAGGCTGGGGTAAGTAAAAGATGCTAAGTGTTTTGCCTACCCTGTCTCAAGTAAATATTTCTGAAGTCAGCACTCTGACAAGAGCTAACCTTGACATCCACGGCTAACCTATCTCCACCTCTGCTTCAATACCTGATTTTGTATAAATCTTGTCAGAATGCAGCCTCATGTTCTGACAGTCTCAGAGCATTACAGGTCAAGATGCAAACTAATGGTATAAGGCGAGACAGTCCGCCTGAAAATAGTTGCAACTGCATAGTGTAGAAAGACTTACATCGGAAAAACTGTTCTTTTTCTTATGTGGTTATTCTTATCTGGTTATTTGGATTTTAGATCTCAATGAAGTGTATTAGTTTCAGAATCCATGTTCAGTATTGGTCTGGATATGGATTTCAGTTGGCTTGATGGAAACATTATTTTTATACTGGATGTTAAATTTGGATGTAGATGGAAGTTGAACTATTAAGTAGTTTGAACTAAACACACAGTCCTTTCCAAAGGCTCTAATGTTCAATTGCTGGTTACTAACGAACTGCTACAACTCTGGTTGATTATAGAAGATGCTTGTTTATCTGGATGATTTTGGGGTAGATCCAAAGTGTCGAAATGAGCCAGTATCTGAATTAGCAGTCTCTTGCCTGCTCTCCCTCTCTCCCTTGGAGCCACACATGCTCAAGCACTGAAGCAGCTGCAGGAGGCAAAGGGACAGAGTAGAACAGGATATCCGCTCTGCCATCTTCCATGCATTATCCTCAGCTAATGTTTTCCCCAAGTTCACATCAGGGCTGAGGTGACTTCAAGGGAGAAAACTGCATTGGGAAACCAGTGCCCTGCCCAGCTTCCTGCTCTTTCCCCCTTTTTCCACCCCAGCTCTAGGGCTGAAGCTGTAACTCCTTTTTCCGTTCTGCTATTTCATTCTACCATTGCAGAATTTCCCATTACGTCCCACAGCTTTTCCGCCGGCATTCCGCTAATTCTGCTGGCATTCCACTAATTCGGAAACTGTCGGAATAATCGCAGAAACTTTCGGAACAAGCATTTTTTGCCACTTCACAGTGCTGGTGGAAATTGCAGAAGATAGAAACTGTCGGAAAAAACATTATTCCGCTATTTTTGCAGTCTTTGGGAGCAGCGGAATGAAAGTAGTGGAACAGCGGAATGAAAATAATGGAATTAACGTCTCTATCGCATCATGCCACTCATTGGGGAAGTGCTTTTTCCATCGGAAAAAGTTACCACAGCGGCTTGCCGCTTCAGCCCTACCCAGCTCCTGTCATCTTGACCCATGGGAAAACAGGGGCTAAGGTGGCCACAGGGGGAGTGATTGCAATGTCCAGTCTCCTGATCCTATCCTCTGAAGTGGATTCAGAGGTGGGAGAAGAAGGAACAACTAGGGGACTGGATAGAGAGAGCATAGGTGTCCCACTGTTCTCGGTACCACTGAACTCTCCACATCGCACCTCAATCCCTGTATTCCCTAATTATGCACTCATCTTAGGGAAAGCAGGCCAGGATAAAGTGTGTTAGTCAGGTAGGGCGAGGGCTCGCAGTGAAGGAGATGGTGTGGTAAACCCAGAGCCCAGAAACCCCTTGCTAGCAGGGCTTTCGCCTTTAGTATGGACGATGCTCCTCTTCACTAAAAAGGTCCCTCAGAATCTTAGTGGGGTGCTCCTTCATCCCACTCCTTCCAACTCCTCTTCCCTCCTCCTCTCGGTTGGGGTTCCCCAAGGCTCTGTCCTTGGCCCTCTCCTCTTCTCTATCTACACCCTGTCCCTTGACAAACTCATTGCCTCCCAGCTCAAGCTCAACATGGCTAAGACTGAACTCCTTATCTTTCCTCCCAACCCTTCCTCCCCCTCTTCCCTCTCCATCCTTAATGATGGGGTCACCATCCCCTCTGTAACATTGCACGGATTTGCCCTTTTCTCTGTCTCCTCAGCCCAAACCCTTGTTCACGCCATGGTCATCTCTCGCCTTGACTACTGCAACCTCCTCCTTGGTGGCCTCCCCCATTCTCATCTCTCCCCCATTATTTCTATCCAAAACTCTACTGCTAGGATCATCTACTCAGCCCATCACTTCAACCACGTGCAGCCTCTCCTCTCCTCACTTCACTGGCTCCCCCTTCCCGCACGCATCCTTCACAAACTCCTGGTATTTACTTACAAAACCCTTCACAACCTGGCTCCCCCTTACCTCTCAGCCCTTATCTCCTTACACACTCCTGCACGCACTCTCCGCTCCTCCTCTGTCCCCTTCCCTTGCTCTCCCTTGTCTCCCCTGCTCACCTTTGTCCCTTCTCCCTTGCTGCCCCCATGCCTGAAACTCCCTCCCTACCCACATTCACCTCGCCCCCTCCCTCCGCACCTTCAAATCCCTCCTCAAAACCCACCTCTTCCTCACTGCCTTTCCTGATGCATGTTAGAACTTCCCTCTCAATATTTACTGTCTGTCCTCCCCATTGACTCCTGCCTAACTGCAACCAAGCCAAGCATGTGCACCTGAGACTTTGCATCCGCTTGCATGTTTTTATCCTTTGTCTCCCCCTATGTCCCCTCTCCTTGTCTTCCCCCTCTGAGTCTATTAGATTGTAAGCCGTAGGCAGGGACCACGTCTATGTCATTGTTCTGTAAAGTGCCAGGTACACAGCTGGCGCTATACAAATGCTAATGCTAATAATAATAATAATAATTTAGAAGGTAACCCAGATCAGCATAGGGAGCAGAGAGGGCCAGTGGTCTAGCGGGGACACAAGATAAACACTTGTTTACTCATCGTTACTGCATTCCAGACAGCATGGAACCCCAGGAAGGGAAGGAGGAATCTCACGTTGTGTCACCTGTGAAGGGGTTTATTTATTTTAAACATTTATTAGTCACCCCATATACCTAAGGCATCTTGGGGCGACGTACAATCAAGTAAAAACATTCATAAAGATAAAAACAATTTTTAAAACCAACGCAACAATTTAAAACCACAAAACAGGGTTAGGAAAAAAAAAGTTTAAAAAAATAGAAATAAGGGTAGGGAAGAGCTAAAAACCCTAACCCACTGGGGAGTAGGGAGGCGGGGAGCAAGGGAAGGAAAAGGTCTTGACACCAGACAAACCTCTTCAGCAGGGCTAGGGATAAAGTACTGTGGGGGAGGAGGAAGGAAATGCAACCCAAGGAGGGATTCTGTTCACCCCACCTCTCAATCTCATCAACTCTTAATCACCACCCTTGATGCACACACACCCTCAGTCCCACAAACACTCAACCACACTAGCACTTAAGGCGTTTTTAGACATGCGCGGGGGTCTGACGCGATCGCTGCTTCTGCTGCATGTCTCCTTCTAATTAACCCGCTACTTTCTACGCCATGTCTGATGTTCTGAAGAGCATCAGACGCGTTGCCGAGAGTCTCTCTGCCCCGCCTCTTCTTGTGTGCCTCTCTGCGCCTGTGCAAAAACCCAGCAGCAGCATTTACATGGGGGAAGCCTCAGTGAATGACGGCACATCACAGATGCGGAAGTGAGGAGGTAGGAATCCACGGCCAGTTTGATACGGGAGAGAAGCGGCTTCAAACCGCGTCAAACATTTAGACGAGAACAAAGTAAGGCAGCTGATTAAAGGATGAGCTGTGTTTTTTGTCTTGTCTAAAAATGCCCTTAGTCCCACACACACTCAATCCTGTAAGCACCCAGTCACACAAGCAGCGCTGTTGTATACGTGATCAAGGAAACAGTCTCTCTGCTGATCATCGGCAGGGACCCCGCCGGGGTTTGAATATCCTGCTGCAAGTGGTAGCACCTGTGGCCCTAGAGCCATGTGATGTTCCCTGTCCCCCTACACAGGGCTGGCTCCGTCACCATGCCCTGCCAGCTGCAGACTGCGGTGCGGCAGCGTCTCAGGTTCCCTAGCAACCCGTTGAAGCCGCCACGCTCTCAGACCACCCCGCTGGAGCCTGACACTGTTCCCTGGATCCACATCATTCCCCTCCTTCCTTCTCCTTCACAGTCTCTCTGCTCTTGATATAAGCCAACTGGGGGGGCGGGGGTGGTACAGTACTTGCAGAGAGGCTCAAGTACTTGCAGAGAAGAGACTGTGGAGAGATCACAACTCCAGCTCTGCTCTTTCTCCAAGTCTCCTGCAACTGTCTCAGTAGAATCATAGAATCTGATGGAAGGGACCTCGAAAGTCTTCTAGACCAAAACCTGGATCCATCCGGGATGTAGGATGACTACAGCTGCAGCCTCCCTGAGAGATGTCCATCAGCCTCATTTTGTAAACCTCCAGCAATGGAGGACCTATGACCTCCCCAGGCAACTAGTTCCATTGCCACACAGCTGTTACTGTTAGGAAGGGTTTTTTCCGATATACTTAAGTAAAATCTACTTTCCTGTAATTTGAATCCATTATTTCTAGTCCCGCCTTCTGTAGAGATCCAGCGCATTCACCTAGGGGACAGAGTGCCCCAAGATGAGTGAGATCCAGAAAATTGTATATTGTATTCCTCATATTCCTCTTCAATAGACAGGAGACTGGACTAAGCGTCAGGAGATATGAGTTCTATCCACAGTTGCCACTGACTTGTGTGACAGATAAACCACTTCACTTCTTTGTGCCTCTCCCTCACCTCCAACATCGTGTCTCTCCTACCTAATTACAGTTTGTCTAGGCCAGGAAAAGTAGTGGAGCTATGGTACCTGCCAAGTGTCCCAATGTTTCCATAGTGGAGAGGCAGGTTAAAACCTTTTACCTCAGAGTTCCTTGCAACACACAGTAACACATCAAGTAAGTAGCAAGCAATCAAGTAGTAAGTGTTTTACACTTCTGTTTGGTCAGGTGAGAAGCTGCTCTTGACCAAAAGGAAGAACAGAACAGCCCCACAAGGGACCTTCAGGAGAGGCACTAGGTGAGAGTGGGCTCTGGTGAAGAAGATGGAATGGGGCCCCCTTGATCACTCTTCCTACAGCAGGGGACGCAGCTGCTCCAGGGAGCTCCAGCTGCTCCTTCCTGCCATGTTTTAACCACTTCTCACTGGTTATTGGCAGAGATAAAATTGCTGCCTGCCACCAGTTCCCTTTCAACATCACTATTTCTTCTCAGCAGTCAATCAAGTAGTCCAAAGCTTCATTTTTTCAAGAAATCAATCACTACTTGATGAGCCTGTGGCCACCAGTAGCCGAGTTTTTATACAGACCACAAATAGATAATAAGGGCTGACTGCTACCTGGAAAAAAAGCTTTTCACGTTAACAGGGGCTCAGTGTAGTTGGCTGGCCCTCGACCAACTAAAGTGATGATATGAAATACTGTGATTAATTAAAATATGATGGATAAACCTCAACCACTTTTCCTAGTTCAGTCATATCCTTTGATTGCCAGAAGCAGGTTAAAAGAGAATGTTGAGAAAGTGACTAAATTATGGTTATGCCGTGGCAGCAGATACCCTATTTTCACTGTCCAGTAAGTTCAAGGCAAGTCCTATTTTCACTGTTATTAGAGCATAATCCAAGACGAATCAAATTTTTATGTTTTTTATGTTTTTTATTTATTTATGTATTTATTTATTTATATCTGTTTCCGACCCTGTTCCTCATTCTGAGTAGATATGATGAAGAGCCAAAGTTCAGAGGAAGTATTGCTGACCAAGAACCAGACAGAGAATTGGCCACTCTATGACAACATATCTCATATATGAAATTAGGGAGAAAAAAAGAATTAGAAGTCCAGTTCACACTGAATTTCAGTGTGAATTAGACACCTACTTCCCCAGATTCAAAACCCACACTACAGAGTATCAGCCTCTTTTATTAATTCATTTAAAAAACTGAATTTACCAGTGGACTCCTTGCTGGCAGAATGAATGGCGTGGCACAGTATCACAATACTGCCTCTTAAGATGCGTTGTTTTATTCCTCTTGATTGACATCTATGGAATTATTCACATCCACTATGAAGAAGTGCCTGTCTATTATCTTAAATTAGAGGGGAACCTCAGGCCTGGGATCAAATGCGACCCACACCATGGGTTTTTCTGTGGTCCCTTGATCCAGTTGCTATCCCCAGACAGTGAAAGACTGAGTTCAGGGTAGGGGAGCAGAGATGAGGGCATACACACAAGAACAGGGAATAGGTCTATGGCACAGATCCATGATCTGGGCCCTCATCTTCCTGAGTGCATCCCTTAAGCATCTCTACACCCAACTTCTGTTCAGTCCTTAGAGCTTAGATTAATTTTCAAAAGTGGCCTCTGGAAGAGAAAAGGTTCCCAACCCCCCGTCTTAAATGCTCCGGGATAATTCCTGAAGCAGGAAATACAAACAGGTCACAGTGGCAAGAGAAGCATATTGCTGTTAACCTGACCTCTTGTATAGTAAATGAGAAATCTACTGTCTATTGTGACAACAACACAAGGAAGCAAGTACACAGCAATTTCTATGTGATTTTCATTCACACGACTGCTTGTAACTGAATTGTGGGCTATATCATTAATTAATTCCCGAGCAAGTGCTCCGTCATTAGTATCACAAAACTTCCACTGAAGTCAAATTTCTATTCTCACTGTAAGCTTTCAAATTAGTTAAATTTGAGTTTTGACTAATTAGGGAGAAAATGTGACAGTTTTTCCTGTCACATTTTCATCCTATTTATATTTGCAAAATTAACAGAACTGCGAAGACAAATTTTATATATTTAAGCTGCTGATAATGCAAAATGTTTAAGGAAATCTTTATTAAAATATCCTAAAAATAATAAGCCATTTTAGGAAAAGAAGCTGTGCTATTGTTTGTGAGCATTCTGCAGTTTTCCAAAGGAGCTGTATGTTTCCAAACAGTTGTTCAGAGACCTCACAGCAGTTTTCAGATAGATTGGCTGTAACCACTGTCATATGCTTAACTATATCTACTGACATTCCACTTTTGTCTTCAAACCAGATGTCATCCATTACTGAGAACATTCTCTCCACAGGTGCATTAGTGTCTCCACATGCCAAAACGAATTCAGCAAGGAGCAGGAGATTTTACAATACATGGTTTTTTCTTAAATTATTTAAAAATTTCACCCATCTTTCAGCCAGCTTCCAGCACCCAAAAACCCATGCCTGAGAAAGAGAGAGGAGAAACACAGGCTGAAAGGGGACTTCATTTTCAGAAAGTATTAATGTTCAATTTTATTTTAGAGACAACTGTCCCCGTGGCTTTAGGGCAATACTCTGCACTCTAGTAAGGACGAAGATCTCGCTTCAAGAGTGATCTCCAATCTACTGTTTATGAGGTCGGTGGCATTAAAGTATTGTATACACTTGGGCTGAAGTGTGGCTAACCAAAGGAAGTAAATGTCTGTGTTTGTTTTTGGAGTTACATATTGTGGATACAGTAGGGATGACATTCTGACAGTTTTGATGTCTGAATGAATATGGCCATGAATCATGACTGCAAAATAATGGTTGTTTTGACAGACATGGCTACCAACTGCTGAGACATGCAGGGATCATGCCAGAAAATAAATAAAAACTCTCAGATAGGTTAGTTTAGATACTCCAAAATCCATTTTTTGTTTGTTTGTTTTTGTTTTGTTTTAAAAAATAATGAAGTATTTAACCATTATGGCTGTGAAGAATACTTGTCAAATATGACATGAATGTACCATGCAATTAAGGCTGCCAACCCTCCGAATGCTGTCCTGGAGTGTCCAAGAACTAAGGATTAAGGGTGTTAACAAATGTGACAGTGGCCCGCTTAGACCTACTTGGGCCTGTGGGCCACCGTCACATTTTTGGGGCCCTTTCAGATGTTTGCCCCAGAGTTCTCCTGGGTGTGGCAGTGGCTAGTCCTGGTTGTGATCCCAGAGAGGTTTGGGGTCACAGCCCGGGCTACTGTCTGCTCTATCGGGCTACGGTGGGCTATAATATTTGTTATAGCCTGCAGTGGCCTGGTCTGAATTGGGGTCACCATGGACGGCTGCAATGGTGGCCATCATAAGCCACCATGGATGCCTGTCCTGGAGGAGGGCAGGGGGCTGGGCACAGCATGGGGGCAGCTGGTTACACATTTGTGTGGTTCCCTGCCCTCCTCCTGGCTCGGCCGCATAAACATTTGTTCTATGGCTGGACCTGATCCTGACCAGGTTGCCAGCAGTTTTCCAGTTTGGAATGAGTTGTGACGGTGGCAGTCCACCATCACTTGTGTTAAGACTCTAATTCCCAGCACACAGCTCTGAGGAATCCAAGAGAGAAATTATAGTGAATTCTCAAAATGAATATTGAATGATATCAGCTTCTCATTATTTCATATATTTCCAGAGATACTATAGGCCAGTATAGTGTAGCTTCTTGTTATTTTATATATTCCTGCAGATAGCAGGAGATAGTCCAGAGATTGCAATAGATATTCTGCTACTTACATTGTTCCTTATTGTCCATGGCAGGCTAACTCCTTACTTCATAGTAAACAAGTTTTGAACAAGTACAGTCCTTCAAGTCATTATGTTCTGTAATGAAACCTCCAAGAATATGTCCATCCACAGTCTGCAGTCCTACAACCAATGCACTGCGAACACCCAAAGTCTACAGAAAGATGCACAAGTGCTTCTGTTGTAATTTATAATTTTGTCAAGATGCAACAGAGTCTTGACAGTTTAGACTGTAGAAGGCAAAGCTGAGCTCAGGAGAAGTGAGCAGAGATGAGGGTCTTCACATAAGGATAAGAGACAGACCCATAGCACAAATCCATGGTCTGGACCCTCCTTTTAATCAGCACACCCCTGCTCCCAACATCTATGTGGCCCTTGGAGCTTGTACTAATTTTCAAAGTGGCCCCAGGAGGAAAAGGTTTCCCATCCTAGCATAGAAGTTAGGAGCAGGGGTGCATAAAGGGTTGATTTCAGAAAGAGAAGTGTCCAGATCATGGATCTGCCCTTTAACCTTGTGTGCATGCCCGTGTCTCAGGTCCCTTACCTCGAGCTCAGTCATTCAGTGCTTGGGGGGTAGGAACTGGATCCAGGGCCCAGATCCAGAAAATGGAAAGGGGGTAAAATAAAAACTGGCCACGGGCCACATTAAATGTAGCATATTGTAATACTGTCTCTTTAAGATGACATTTTGTGTAACAGCTTTTCTCCACATAATAAAGAGTGGACTCATGGCCTGAGCACCTTGTCTTTATGCTCTCTTTGAAAGTCTGATGCACAGCACATACCATGAAGTGTTTTCCCATGTTACTGTCCACACACGTTTTGCTTCCAGGAAAGAATCTGGGAGGCAAAGCACGTGTAGGGTTTCCACCCCCACCCAAATGCATTTTTGCTGGTGATCCTGCGGAGGATCTGCAATCCTCCACAGAACTGCTGGTAAAAATGTGCGTGGAGGCAATCCCATGTTACAAACCCCATGCATGTGTTGCCTCCTGGATTCTTTCCCTGAGGCAAAACCTGAGCGGACAGTAACATGGAGAACACCCATTGTGTCAATGGTGGTTGCAGTTCACAGAATTGCAGGACTGAACCACAACATGCAGTGAGTACCCCAGCCCCATTGCACACAGAGAAAGGAGTCTGACAGCAGACAAAATTATGGAGGATTGCAAGACTCCTCCATCTTTATCATTAACTGGTGATCTTGCTGAGAATTGCAGGCGATGGGAACAGCGTGTTGGTTTTGACCTATAAAGCCCTACATGGTCTGGGCCCTGCCTATCTGCTGGTCTGGAGTGACCCCTGAGGTTGGCCAGGGTCGCCCAACTTAAAATCCCTCAATTTTCTTGGGTGGCGACCATGAGGAAGGTGTTAGTGGCCACACCTAGGCTGTGGAACTCCCTCCTGATGGTGGTCCACCTGGCCCCAGACCTTCCCTGTTTCCAAAGACAGTGTAAGACCTGGCTGTTCCGCCAGGTTTTCGGTGAGATAGATGGGTGGGTTAGAGGGGGAGGGTCTTTACTCTGCTTTTGTCAGGCGCGGCTCCTCCTGCAGGGTGTTATGGGCGTTGCCCCGCAAAGCCCTGAAGGGGGACCGCTGCGGCTTTAGTTTAAAAAAAAAACCCAAAAAACAACCCGCGCTGCCGTTTATGACAGCTACAGCGGCCTCTGAGCTGCTGCAGAGGCTGCTGTAGTTGTCACTGAACCTGTTCTCCCTTCGGGGACCCACTCACTCCACTGGGAGAGGGAGTGGGTCCCCGAAGGGACAAAAAGGTTCAGCAGCTCAGCCGCCCAAAGCGTTTTCCTATTGGAAAATGCGATTGCGGCGGCTGAGTTCCTCTGTCCACAGCATGTATGGGACGTGCTATGGAGGTAGTGGCTGAGCCTTCCATTGCGCTCAATTGGGCACAATGGAAGATCTCGCCAGGGCGGTCGGGCTGACAGCCCTGGCGAGATAGCTTGGTGGGGACTGGGTAGGGAGCAGCGCGCGTGCGCG
>QEPC01009440.1:963284-1020181 GCA_003113815.1 Sphenodon punctatus | reverse complement strand
TAGAGGGCACATGTACTTGGGTGAGAGAATAAATGTCAGGGCACCACTACTGCCTCCTTCGGTCTGTTCATGGGCCCGGGGGTGGGGGCGGACCAATGGCTGTAGAGGGGCTCGGCCAGGGAGCCGGTGGGGACCCCAGGGTGGTGGGGTCAGGTTTTAGCGCTCGCATGCCTCAGCCTCCCGGCTGATATGCCTGGCCAGGGTGGCACGGATGCGCTTGGCGTAGTGGTACTCCCTCGGGTTGTCCGCGTTCATGTACAGAGGCACAGGTCCGGGAGGGCAATGAGGCATGGGGTATTTGAGGGCTGCCCCATCGGTCTCGCACACATTGTGCAGCACCAGCAGGCACCTATCACCAGGACCGAAGCCTCCACCATGTAGTCCAGTCAGCCAGCAAGGCTCCTCCAGCGCTGAAAGCCCGCTTGACCACGGTCCGGCTTGCACACAGGCGGGAATTGTACAGCACCTGCACTGGGGACCTGGCAACCGGGTACACCTTCATCAGCCACCGGGTGAGGGGATAGGCCGGGTCCCCCAGGATACAGGGGGGCATTAGCACCCCCTCGATCTAGGTCATCCCCATGTCCGCAAAGTTCCTGCGGTACATCCGGGCATAGAAGGGGGAGACGGTCATGATCCGGGCATCGTGGCTGCACCCAGAGTTGCCTGTGAAGATGTCTATGAACCGCCCCCGGTGGTCCATGACAGCCTGCAGCTGCAGGGAGTGGTAACCGTGTTGGTTAACATACTCCACGGCCTCTCCAGCGGAGAGACGGAGGATCTCTATGTGGGTGCTGTCCATGGCGCCCATGCAGTTGGGGAACCCTCCAGCTGTGAAGCCGGCCATCACGGCCTCCTGGTCCACCAGCTGGATCACTCGGTCCAGGAGAACGCCCTCCACAACCTCACATACATCCCAGAGGATACAGGCAACGGTGCTCATCCCGACACCGAAGTGCTGGGAGACTGACCGGCAGTAGTCAGGTGTTGCAAGGGCCCAGACCCTGATGGTCACTCACTGGACCATGGGGATGGGGGTCCTCATGGGAGTGTGCTGTCGCTCCAGCCAGGACGTGAGCAGCTACGCAAGCCGCACTAGGGTGAGCCTGTCCATCCGAAGGTGCACCCTCCAGGTGATCTCGTCCCACTGAGCCAGCATCCGGGACCACCACCCTTGTGCCCGCTCCGTGACCCATTACCGCTGGGCAATGGGCATTGCAAGCTGCACGGCACGCCCCATGGTCTCCCTCTGCCATTCGAGGCACCCAGCCACCTTGCGGAGCACAGCGGCTCTGTTTCGGCCACGGATCAGGGCCTGCTGGTCCACCCCGGACACCCGCTGAGGCCTGAGCTGGTCCAGGGAGTGCCTGTGGCTGTGGTGGGCTCTCCGGGCCCTAGCCATGCTCCAGACCATGCCAACCTGCAGGCGGACGCCCAGGTACACCTCTGCAGTCAGGAGGCGCAGCTGATCGGTGTGTGAGCAGTACCACTTGGCACAGAGTATTAGGTGCATCCCGCAGGCGCCCAACCGGCCTCGCTCCATGGTGCCAGCTGGGGCGCTGCTGGCCCCGTTATAGCCTCGGTCATGTGTAGGCCCGCCCCCAGGTCGCGACCTGGTGACCGGGCGGGGGCACCTGTGTCGTCCCGGGGCGCCCCCCCGGCTGGTCCGGGTGGCTCCTGGTGGGCGGGAGGGCCAGGACAGTGGGGGTGGCCCATTGGGTGCACCTGCTGTCCCTGCATGGGGCCTTGCACATGGACCAGCATGCGCCTGAGTGTGCTGGCAGCAGCTGCATTCCTGCTGTCATCACCTCCCACCTCTCTCTGTTGGCAACATTGTGTCCTCACCAGCCTGATTAGTGTGTCGGCTGTCCTGTCTGTATGCTCGGTTCCTGCAGCTGTGCTGGGCCCGCACCCCACGCCTCGCTTGTTTGCCATGCCTTGTTGTGGCCTGTGGCCTTATTGCTTGGCCTTGGGGCTCCCCTGAGTCCCCTCCCACCCCTCCAGGGAATGTGGCCCCCCTTTCCATGGTGTCAGTCCCCCTGGCTTGTTGGACCATGACTGGCTGCGCTTCCACCGGGCTCCCGGGTCCTGGCCCCCCATGGGGCCCCACATACGTGGACCTTCTTGCCATGCAATTGTTCCTGAGCTTCCCGGACAGCCTGCCGGTTGCCTATGCGAGCCTGAGCTCTGGCCTTCATTACTTTGGCTATGAGGCGAGCGTCCGCGATTGCTGGCTGCATGCTGAGATGCTGGGGCTGGTTCCCTTTCCCGATGGGTGCATTCCGGAGATGAGGCGCTCACATGTGAGGTGGTCTGCGGCGGAGACCGTGTCTGCCCTCTCCATGTGCAGCCTGGCCGCCTACATGGTCTGTCTGGAGGAGGGGGGCACTCTCATGGGGCGGTCTATCACTGGCTGTTGGAGCTCGGTCACCTTACGTGGCCCCCCGCTGCTGACTTCTGCTTGTCGGAGCCCACCGTGGTGGAGCTGTCGGCGCTGTCAGGTGTGTGGTCCCATTCACATGTGAAGTTGGGGCTCTCCATGCAGGATCTGTTCGAGGCGTATTATTTGGTCGCCCACCACATGTCCGTGATGGGGTACCAGCGGGGCATGCTTCATTGGCCGCACTTCGTTCACCCGACGGGCCACCCAGCCCCTGGCCCCCACGTGGCCCCCTGCAGCTGGCTGTGAGTCCCCCTGTGCCTTCTGGGTCCCAGTTGCTGGCCCCACTGTGAGCTCCCGCCTCCGCCCTGCTGCTGTGGTCTGCTGCCTGCTCCCTCCTTGATGTTCCAGCCATGCTGCTGTGCTGCCTGCTTCCTGGGGTTGCGCTGCCCCTGCCTGTGGCTCCAGGGCCCCACCGGGGGACCCCCCCTGTCTGCCTCTGCAAGTGCCCTCGTTGTTTCTGTGCCTGTTGTGTCTGGTACCTCAGCAGCTCTCCTCCCTCTTCCCCCTCTCTTCCCGTTTCCCTTGTGTGGGCGTTCCCTTTTGGTGCTTTTGGCTTCGTTTGCCCTCAGCCGGCCATGTCTATATCCCACCCCTCCCCGGTGCCTTCTGGGTGTTTTGACCACGGCCGGGAATCGGCATCACTACTGTTGCGCTGTCCCAGGCCGTGATCTGGCAGGCCGATTCCCTCCCATGGTCCCGATCCCGTCACGTCTGTTTGGGGCTCTCCTTGACCACAGGGGGTAGTTGTTTGGTTCCTCACCACTGGGAATCCACTGTGGTGAACTGGGACCGCATAACGTCTGAAAACACCCTGTGTTTCCTAAACTCAAGGTAAGAAATGTGGTCCGTTAATCTGTTTAATTAGCACATCGTATCAGCATAACACCCATAAAATCCAAGGAGAGCAACTAACTGAAAACTCACTCAGTACAGCTTAACATCTTGCAACACCATCCTCATGCAAATCAATCACAACAACAAAGTCAGGCTGCATTTAACAATTTCCTGAGCTCTGCATGAAGCATTTTCTAATGAGGGGCAGAAGCACACGATTGCCTGACTTCTATCTCTCCAAGATAACCTAGCTCCAATTCTTGATGCACTTTATCCTTTTTTTGTTGCTAGATATATAACAATGTCATTCACCACGCTGTCCATGTTAGTTAATGGATATTTTTTTTCTTTTTCAATTATCTAGCAACATTTTGTCAATTATCTAGCAGCTCACATTGTCTAAACGTATCATAAACTTGATAGATCTGTCAGATTCCTATAATGATGGAACATATGTTAAGAAGACCCCCAAATCTCTGCCAAAATCAAACACGTGTCCAAGACCAAAAGATATTTAATGCATGTATCATGAAAAGCATCTAGTGATTTTTTGAATTCAGTGGTCACAATGTCACCCTCCCTTTCATGTTTTTGCAATAGTTCCTTCTTTTTTAAAGCTAAAGGGCCATCTTCTCTCCTATTAGCTTTTGTTTTAACACAATCTTTTTATTTCCAAGAGCAGAGCAGCTCTGCTTTTCCCATGTGCCGGATTGCTAAGTGAAAGTGGTTTTTTTGTGTGTATTTTTTTTTTAAACTGCCAGGCTATGAACCCAAGCCACAGCTGAAAATGTTACTCTAAAGAAATGCGTGAGAATTGTGGGATTTTTTGAGACTTTGACAAGACATCCTCTTCTAAGGCAGGGTTTAAAGCAACTCCAAATAGATTTCACACAATCCTTTCACAAAGCTTCATATGGGGCAGGAATAACCTTCACAGGCTAACAAACAATCATAAAACCCAAGCAATCTAGACAATCTAGGGAAAACTTTTGTGAAATGCCATTTCAAAAAAATTATCCAAGAAAAGAACAAACTTTGACATTCAATTTTAATTGAATATGGATGAGTCTATCAGAGCAAAAATGTAAGGAATTATGTCAGTTTAGTCCTTAGGAAAACATGACAGTAGACAAAAAGCCTGATTTCCCACTCCATTAAAAGTCTGCTGGTGATGGTATTCTGTTTCTTTTGCTGGAGTCAAACTGGTGCATGGAGTGGTAAATTCAGAGGCCAAATCCTCTACTTGTCCAAAGAACAAGTCTAGCACAGGCAAGGGAAGTGCAAGCTTTCTCCCTTGGATCTGCTAGCTCCTGAAACCTGACATAGGTCACTTTCACACGTTAGTGAAGAGGCAGGGAAACATCTGTGATGGCAATTGCGGCTCTGTTCTCACAGGAATTAGCACAGGTGAGAATGCACTATTCTGCTTTTATCCCACAAGAACACCCGTCATTGTAAAAAGCTATATTGAGGGACCCAGTCATGCGTGAATGTTCTCGTGGGATAAAAGTGGAACAGCGCATTCTCACATGTGCCAATTTTTGTGAGAGTAGAGCCACAATTGCCATTACGGAAGTTACCTTTCCTCCCCGGTAATGTGTCGAAGCGGCCTTTGTGGTATGTGCCAAGAGGCAAGAGGAGAGCTTGGGCTCCGTGTACATCCAGTGCTTTATCATATCTGGTAAGAATAGAAAGGGTACTAAGTTGTGGCAAATCACAATTGGCACAACTTAGTACCCTTAAAGAAATACTAAATATAAAAAAGTACCCTTATTTAAAGAAATATGCCCAGTGAGAAGTGGAAGGAGAGCACAAACCACATTTCACTTAAAGCAGTGAATACTGTAGGAGATGTTTCTAAAACATGGGAGCAAGTTAGAAGAAAATGTCTAGAGGAGCAGAGTATCATTGGTGTACATCAATGAAAGAGAAGGGTAATTTCCAAACATTCAGATTAAACCTATGAATCAAAAGCTGGTTCTATGTGAAGCTACTTCTGATGGTCAAAAATAGAAATCCTAAATACAGAGACTCCATATCCTGAACTTTGAAGAAACTCTGATCTTTGCAGTTTTGTTTAGAGAAAGAGCATTTTTACAGCAACATTTGACAGAAGTAGATGTGCATGGTCCCCCCCACCCCACCCCAAAAAAAAGACCTGGCAAGAGAAGCTTGCCATCTCTAAAGGACACCAGCTGCAGATAAAAAGCCATCAATCCCCTTCCCAGGAATGCAATACATGCCTGTGAGAAACAAGGTCTATCATGGGATATACTGTAATGAGGGTTGGCAGTTTCTCATTCATGGGTGGGATCATCCTATGTCTGGACCTCCCTTGCTTTTTCTATGCTGTTTATCCTTCAGTTCCATAAACTATTCAGGAAAGAGGAAACAGCACCTAGCAAATTAGGGCTCAATCTGATTATGGCTTCTGGCTACTGATATAATATAAATTGCAAATGTTTTGAGGCTCACCTGTGACTAGGAGGTTACAGTAATCCTTGGCCAATGCAGGCATAGCAAAGGTCTTATTGGCTTCAAAGGGGCAAGACTGCATCGTAATTAGTTTACTTTTTAGGTGATCCTTATTTATTTATTTTCATTTCTACCCCGTCCTTATTCAAGGACTCAGGGTGGCTTACAGGATAAAAAATATAAATTCAGTTAAATACATATAAAACCCTTAAAGCCCACACCATCCCAATCACCCACCCCACCAATCCTCCTTCCAAAACCCTTCTACCCAAACCCACCCAGCCCTATTCCTGCCTGCCAAATGCCTGGCCAAACAAAAAGGTCTACATCTTCTCCGGAAGATGAGCAGCCTCAGGCTTAGGCGGATATCCAAGGGGAGGAAGCAACTGAGAATCCAACCCCCCCCATGCATCCTTGTTGTAACAACTTCACAGGCATTTGGCACTCACAGGAGGGTGTCCCCAGCCAATCTCAGAGGCCACAATGATACATAAGGGAAGAGGTCGTCACTCAGATATCTGGGGCCCATTTATTTATTTATTTATTTATTTATAAAACAATTTTCTACCCCACCCTCCTGCTCCAAGCAGCCTGGGGCGGCTTACAAGATTAAAAACAAATAAAATGCATAAAACTAAAACAGTACATTAAAAACAGAAGGCAAAAAAACAGAAAAAACACACACCCTCCCAATGCCACCCCACCCTGCACCAAAAAGCACCCCACCCTCCCTCACCAAAAACCAGGCAGAACAGCCAGGTTTTACACATATGATGCAAGGAAGGGAGATCTGGAGTTACCCGAGCCTTCACTAGGAGGGATTTCCACAGCCTAGGTGTGGCTACCAAGAACGCTCTCTCCATAGCGCCCCCCCCGGGCCACACGGGGAACCTCGAGAAGGGTGTTTCCAGCGCACGGCAGTGGTCACTCCAGAGTGCTGAGAGCAAGGTGATCCCGCAGGTAAGTTGGGCCAAGGCCGCATAGGGCTTTATAGGTCAAAAACAACACCTTGAATCGGGCCCGGATGACTACAGGCAGCCAGTGCAGAGCCCGGAGCACTGGTGTCATGTAGTCATGGTGACCCATCCCCATAAGGAAATGGGCCATTGCATTCTGCACTAGCTGCAGTCTCTGGATCATCACCATGGATAGCCCCATGTAGAGCGCATTGCAATAGTTGAATCTTGAGTTAATGAAAGCATGGATGATAGTGGCGAGGTCGCTATCTGAAACGTATGGCCGATGTTGATGTACCAGATGGAATTGGCAAAACGTACTCCTCGCCACAGTCCCCACCTGGAGATCCAGGTGGAGCTGCAGATTGAGGGGCACGCCCAGACTGCGAACCTGCAAAACCAGTGGAGGGTGAAACCTATCAATGATGGGAGCCACCACATCCACTGCCTTACCGACTACCATCACCTCCATCTTGTCGGGATTCAACTTCAGTCAGCTTGCCCTCATCCAGTCCCCAACAGCTGCCAGACATTGGGTAAGCACCGAGACTGCTAGGTCTCTGTCAGATGAAAATGAAAGGCAGAGTTGGGTGTCATCAGCATATTGACGACACCGTACTCCATACCGTCTCACAACCTCATCAGGTTGAACAGGAGCGGGGACAGAATGGAACCTTGTGGGACTCCACGTGTGAGGTCTCGTGGAGATGAACAACAGTCCCTGAGCACCACTTGCTGAGCCCTCCCAGCTAGGAAAGAGCAGAACCAATCAAGAATGATCCTGCCAGTGAGTCACCAACATTTCATGGTCAATGGTATCAAAAGCAGCCGACAGATCTAACAGAATTAGTGAGGTCAAGCAACCCTGATCTAATTCACGGCAAAGGTTGCCATAACCCGGACGAAAGACAGATTGTGAGGGATCCAGATAACCAATGCAGTCTAGATACTTCTGCAGCTGCTGAGTCACAACCCGCTCAGTAACCTTCCCTAAAAAGGGAAGGTTAGAGACTGGCCAATAACTGGCGAGGAAATCAATGGCAAGCGAAGGTGTTTTGATCAGAGGCTGCACCACCACCTCTTTGAGGCAGCCCGGCATTCTGCCCTCCTGAAGGGAGGCACTGATCACCCCCACCAGTAACGGCCTCATTCTCTCCCGGTTGGCCTTAAACAGCCAGGACGGACATGGGTAAAGTTCACAAAAGGTGGCCCTAATAGCCCCAAGAACATCCCCTGCCTTAGTGGATGATACCAACTGGAATTGATCCCATGAAACCGGACTAGGCGGGACTTTCACAACCTCTGGTTCAACCATTGCAATAAGTGCGGCGTCAACATTGTGGTGAGTCCAAGTGATTTTCTCTGCAAAATAATCAACAAACATGTCACAGTGGGCACTGGATGACTCCAGTTCTAGGGTGGCGGGAGGAAGGACTGACCAACCCCCTCACTACCAAGAAAAGCTCTACTGGACAAGCTTTTGCAGATGCTATACGGGCAGCAAAAAACTCCTTTTTTGCTGCCCTTACAGCTGCAGCATAGGCACATAAACTGGTTTTATGTTGCAACTGTCAGCTTCAGCATACGAATGGTGACACCGTCACCCTAACCGCCGCCCTTCCCACTTCAGCAACTTCAGGTCCTCCATAAAACATGGAGGGCTGAGGAGCCATTGCCGAGGGAGCGGATGCCTCAGAGCTGTCCGGTCGATAGCCTCCATCAGCAAGGTGTTCCATAAAGCCAGAGTTCATCGAGTGGACAGTCATCGAGATCAGAGGGTAACTCTCCAAGAGCTTTCTGGAACCTCTTGGGTTCCATTAGTCTCCAGGGATGAACCATTCAAATCGGTTCTACACCCCCCATATGTGCCAAAAGACGTTCTCACAGGACTTAATGATCCGTCCATGACAAGGGCTCTGCTGACACCTCCCCCATCAACGAATTCCCCACCTCAAGGTCAGTGGAAAAAATCAGATCCAAGGTATGTCCCCCATCATGCGTTGGGCCAGTGGCAATTTGGGACAGGACCACGGTTGCCATGGAGGCCATGAACTCATGCTCCGCACCACCAAGACTGGCGTCACCGTGTATATTGAAGTCCCCCAAGGCTAATGTCTTCAGGGAGTGCAACACCACATCCGACACCAGCTCTGTCAGAGCGTGTAGGGATGCAGCCGTACAGGTAGGTGCACGGTATGCTAGCAGCACCCCCAATCTGTCCCCCACCAAATCAAACACAAGATGGAGGCCCTCTACCCCTGATATGGCCAGCATCGGATACATCCTGTCAGACCACAAATCCTTAAAAATAATGGCTACACCACCCCCACACCCCAGTTCCTCCAACTGAGGCTGGGCTTAGGCTTTATAGGTTAAAACCACCACCCTGAATTGTGCCTGGAAGACCACTGGCAGCCAGTGTAATGTGCTCCTGGCAACCCGTCCCTGACAGAAGGCGGACCACCGTGTTCTGCACCAACTGCAGCTTTGGAACAGTCTTCAATGGCAGCCCCACGTAGAGCATGTTACAGCAGTCTAGCCTCAAGGTTACTAAGGAATGGATGACGGTAGTCAAATCTGAATCAGACAGAAAAGGTTGCAGCCTTCTCAGCAGATGAAGTTGATAAAAAGCACGCCTGGCCAGTGCTGCAACCTGGCAACCCAGGAACAGCAGTGGATCCAAGAGCACCCTAAGGCTGCGGGCCTGAGTGACTAAGGGAGGCCGGACTCTGTCAACGATGGATGTTCCCACCTCTCCCAGGTCACAAGGTTGGTCAGCCACCATCACCTCAGTCTTGTCTGGATTAAGCTTCAAATGGCTTGCAGACAAGATTGCACCCTGCGGAACCCCACAAGGGAGTTCCCGAGGGAATGACAAACCACTACCCATTACCAGCCTCTGGGTTCTCCCAGCCAGGAATGACCTGACCACTCAAGAGTGGTCCCGTGCACCCCAACTAGGTCCCACAGCCATGTCAACAATACCCCATGGTCAACGGTATCAAAGGCTGTTGAAAGATCTAACAGAATCAAAAGGGTACAATTTCCCATATCGATTTCCAAGTGGAGATCATCAACAAAGGCCACAAGTGCAGTCTCAGTGCCATGCCCAGGGTGAAAACCTGACTGACACGGGTCCAGGAAACTGATAGCATCAAGATGCGCCCGGAGTTGTAAGGTGACCACCCGTTCAATAACCTTCCCTAAAAAGGGGAGTTTAGAGACAGGGCAATAGCTGATTTACTACATGTTCTATGTACTTTTGTAGTTCTTATATCTAATTTTGGTTTAAAAACATAGTAGTTTAAGCCAATGACACCTTTGCTTCAGTTCAGATTTAGCTAGGCATGCAATTTATTAAGAAATGTAGTTACTTTTACACAGGTCCAAGTATATGTCAAGCAATATTTGACTGAAGAATATCTAGCATACTAAGATGTAATTCTTTTAAAGACAGCAATTATTTTACTGAACTGATTTTCCACATCTATGAGATCTATAAGTCTAGCGGAGATATTCCTGGAGCAATGCAATGAAATGCTTTAATCCAAGGTCATCATCCAACATAAAGTCATCTGTTCATCTTTTCCTTTAAATATTGTAATTTTTTCATCACTCTTACTGATCTTTCCAGCAAGTGACTGTTGGTTATAGATCCCTGTTTTCAAGAAGAAATATTTTCAAACTTCTGGCCAAAGCAATATTTTTTCTTCTACGTTCAAATCCTTCTTTGACTTAAAGAAATACACTTTAGGAGGAGAGTTCATTCAGAAAAAAGCTTTGATAACTTGGCATGTTATCATACTAACACTGCATACAGACAATTTAATACTTTCCCCATGGGAATTCTATAATCCAGAGATCTTTCTTATAGAGTAGTGAAAGTAAGACTGCTGTGTTGGTCCCAAATATAGGCAAGAGAGACAAAGTAGTACAGTGAGATCTTTTATTGGACTAACTCCAGTCGGTGGAGGTACTTACAAGCTTTTGTGACTCACAGGGTCCTTCTCCGTGTACAGTTCTAACTCCTATCTTGCCTGATGAAGGACCCTGTCAGGGCCAAATGCTTGCATACCTCCGTCAACCGGAGTCGGACCAATAAAAGATGATACTGTCCTATTTTGGTTGTTTTTAAATGGGCATGGCTGGGGGTGAGTCCGGGTGCACTGTGTGGGATGGCCATGGACTGGCCATACCCGTCGGGTGAGAGGATTCAAACAGGGATGGGTGTGTGACCCTACCCATACAAATTTTTGCATGACCCCACACGGGAGCATCCTCGATTTCCCCCCAATGCTTCGTGAGTGGGCGAATTAGTAGTGCATGGGTCATGGGAGCATGTACCCCACCCTCCACACTTCCTTCAGATGGGTGTGTGGATGCGTGTGATGGGTGGACCTGCAGGGGTTAATCTAATCTCAAAACAGCCTTTGTCTCTATTATAGGGGCAATACTTCAGGTCTTAAACCTAGTGCTGGAAATTTGTAGAGTAAGTCTTGCTTCTCTCGCACCTCACAAAAGTCCTATTCAGCACTGAGGGTGCATTTCAGAAAACAACCTATCATGGCAGCACAGGGTTGCATTCATGTTACTATGTGATAGTGGTTTTTTGTGAAATTTGAATTTATCTACAGTGTAGTAAACCTGAGGTCATCTACAGCACAGCTACTTTGCATATTTTATGTGGTGCTCCCATTCAGACATCATGAAAAACACCATCATGCTATGTCCCCAAGGCAACAGTGTTGGGCAGGGGGTTGTTGTGACCTCTGAAGACACCCTAAGTCCCACTTGAATCTTATTTTGAGGTTTGTCATGAGAATTTTATTATTTCTACAACTTACTTTTAGCTGTTTGTGTCTAATATTTTAAGCCATCTTCAAACTGGCAAAAAACCCTTCACGTTTTACAAAATAATTTGAAGACTTGTAAAAATTTCTAATGCTGACAATTTTAAAGGGATTTTTCCACACACCTTGCAGGAAATTGCTGCCTACTGGCCCCTTCCTGCCGGCCTGTCGTTGATCTTGTATGTTTTACGCAGCTTGTCTGGCAAGGAAATTGTTACCGCAGATTTTTAAATGATTCATGGGATGTTGTTTGAATTTTTTTTTTAAAAAAAGAAAGAAAAAAAAGGGGGGGGGGGAACCCAGTGAGTAGATTTGAGAAGGGCGAAAAAGGGAATAAGGAAAAAAGAAAGGTATGAAAAAGCAGAACAGTGATGTAAATAAAGGCTGCTGTGGAAATTTCCCTAAGGATTTTGAGTGGGTATTTTAATTCAGTTATGAATGCAATGGGATTTAATCATGTCCTGAAGATTACACACATGCTTCCTCAAACATGTTGTCCTCAATGAAAATTCTTTCCCAAATTGGGGTCTGTGGCAGGAGGAGTCCTTTCTGCACCAGACACGACTAGCCAGTTTCTTGCCAGTGGTCACATGAGGCCAAGGTTTAATTCGCCGAGTGGCAAGCAATCAGTTCAGGTGAGGGCCATTTAAAATAATGAAATCGGGTGACCATAATGCCAATGGAGGTTCAATGGGAAGGAAACCATCAGGGAAAAGGAAGGTCCACTCAGGAACTAGCTGCAAGTGAAATTCCTTGGGTAAAAGCTAGCCCCTTCAGAAAAGCTGCCGCTGCAAGCTCAGGTGTCCCCAACATGCCCACCTCCCCTGAAGGTCTTGGTGTGTCCCTCCCCCCTTCTGTAAAAAAGTCTCCCTGCCTCGTTCACGTTCTAGTGACAGGTGATAAGAAAGCTTTGGCTTTATGTACATTCAATACTTTCTTATATCTGGTGACAACACCACCAAGGTTTGTAGAGAAGGCAGGCCAGGGGAGCTGCTAGATTAATCCCAGGGTATGGAGGATAGGAACTTGCAAGGTAGCTAGGTACCTCTTTGCATGCCAGCACGGTGGAAAATGGCAGGGAGGGGGTAGGCTAGGACCTGGGAGCCTTGAGGGGTGATCTGAAAGGGTGAGTCAAGTACAATGGGAAACACTGAGGGAATGTCAGACCACAACATGGCCAGGAGAAAGTGCCAGCATACCTGAACCAAGAGCTGACCCACAACCCCGTAAGGGGGAGTAAGAGGAAGTGATTGGGAGAAGGTTCAAAGTATGTGTGGGCTGGGGCAATTTCAGGGCATGGAAGGCCTAGGGAGAGACCACTGGAAATGGGGCACCACTAGAGATCTGGTAAGGATAGGTAGCCAGGGACCCAACCAAGAGAGATCCAGAAGTGAGCATATTCCAGGTGTGTGGCTTAACAGAAGGGGCTGCTAAAGGGAGAAACTGGGAAGGACTAGGAATGCCAGAGTGGAAGCCATCCAAGCAAAGGACACAAGAGCATGGTACAGAAGATCAAGGCTGGTGCAAAGACTAGGGACCTCGGTGAGATAAAAGCATGCACGGAAGAGGCCACCAGGTATGGTTACTGGACCATCCCTCTTGAAGAGAGACCACAGACATTAACTCTAAAGACAGAGGCCTGAAGGACCAAGCATGGAGGTCTGTGGGGACACTACCAACAATAGTAAGCTGTTGCCCAGAATTGGCCTGGAAGATCAGGAAGATGATCATCACCTACCCAGTACAAGATTTTAACAGCCAGGAAGGAACAAGGAAGTGCCAGAACTGCAAGCTCAAGGTCCTGGTCTTGCGAACTGTTAGGGATGGGCATGCAATGCCACCTCCATTACTAGAGAAAAGAGAGCCATTCAGAACAAGAATATGAAAATAAAAGAAATAACATTTTTACTCAGGAAGTGTTGATTTAGATGAATTCCTCTGAATAACTGCCTCCCTCTGCTTCTGTTCTCATGAGCAGTGAGAGTGAGGGTTAATTAGCTTCTCTCCTCCCTTGATTTCTCTTCTTTGAAGTCAGCATTTGCTCAGAAACCAATTGTGCCAGCTGGCCGTGAGGCGTGCCCTTGCAGCAAGGAGCAGAAAAAGCAAACAATCACAGATTGCAGAAGTGCTGATGGAGGCTGGGAAAGGGCAGGACAAAACAAACAGCAGTGCTTTCCTCAGATTTGTTGATGCACATGTTCTCCTGAGTAGGACCTTCTTCCTCCACCTTGCTGAGGTAGTTACTCCCTCATCCTTGCCCTGCCCCCTATGCTTATGTGAACACAACCAAGGGTAAAGGGGTAATTTCTCTGGCAAATGCACTTGTGTGCAAGGAATGAACAGGAGTACACACACACACAAGGATGAAGGAAAGAGAGGAGACTGTTGAACCCAGGATTAAGATGCTGATTTGTCAAAGATTGCAAAGCTTCGCACTGGACACAATTGATATTCAGTATGATGAGAAATAGCGTTATCAGTCTCAGCAGAATATACTTGGGCTTTGAATGAGCTGTCTATTTTTAAAAATATTTATTCACTAATCTCGTCCCTTCTTCACTGAATGAGACATCGAGGCCAAAAAAATAAAAATAAAAAATGACCAACAGACTGACATCAGTGATTTAGACAGACACTTGCTGTGATTTATTCCAAGTCTTCATTTCCACGTTTCAGGAAAGTTCTTGCATTGTTGGCAGCAGCTGTAAACCCACTATAAGCCAACCAGCAAGCAAGAGCTTTTATGAGCTGGAGTTGTCAGGCCAGGAGTAAGTAGAATCAAACAATGTGATGAGGCAGACACAGTCCAATCATTTATACTTATAGGCTGTGGAATCTCAATCTCTACAAACACAAAGCATGCCAGCTAAGATATAACACATGGATACCTACCTATGTTTTCACCATTAGATATTTTTAAAATGTCAAAAAAATTATGCTTTTATTGGTCTAACTCAGCAAAGCAGGATTTGAGGGCAGAAATATAAAAGGGATGAAATTTTAAATACTATTCTAAACATGCTGTGATGTCCTCAAAGTTTGTTTGGGGGGTGGGGACAAACAAAAACACACAGGTATGGTGGGTCTCATTCTTTTCTCTCTGTCCCTTTCATACCACATTGGCTCAGTTTACAAGTCAAAACCCCCCACAACTTTTCACAAGTTGAAAAAGAATTAAAATCTGAGGGTTAAACTTTGTTTGACTTCTGGGCTCATGCATCATCACCACTTGCAAAGATTTTGTGCCCCAAAGCAATTTTAATGATGCTACTGAACCAAAACATAATCATGCTCACTCTCCCCAGAGTTGTGTGGCGGGTCCTGCAGTGCTAATATACTAAACTCTTGTTGGTAGTACAGTCAGAAGATGGGGCTTGATAAACACAGGAAACAGGTTATGTGATGACAATTCTTCTTCATTTTATCTCCAGAATCACAAATGGGCTGGGATGTACCAAATGCATCTGCCTTCTGGTGATTTTTCCAGGAGAGGGGCAACCCATAGGAAGCACAGAACTGCCTGGCAGATCCACAGTCATCCATCTTTCAAATGGGGGAGTGAGAGCTTAGCTGGAACATAATACCTTCGGAAGTCCCTAGCGACTGGAAGAGCTCAGTGGGGTCATATGCAGCCAGGTCCAATTTACAGTAGCCAGAGACCATGGGATGAACAGGAGAAAGTAAGCTTGTATCCTGGCTGGATTTTATCAGTAAATATACATCTTGACATGACTACAATCTTTCCAAAAGCTTGTTTCAAGAGCTGATGATACAAAAAATATTCCATTGACACATGAATGACAGCCAATGTCTTTGTGACCCTGTTGCCTGAAAATAGTTCGTCCAGAAATAGTTGGCACTAAACTTTAAATAAAATTATAGAAATCTTTCAGCCTCTCCACTCTGTGTGTAAATGCTAAAGTATTGTAAATTTTGTTGACAGTTATTGCCATATCTATTGGCACATAGTCAGCAGCAGTTTGAAAAGTGTTGTGCAGTGCAGCAGAGTTTGTGCCCATTACCTGTCTCCTTATAGTGTCTTACAATTTATTTTCACCCCAGCAGGCAGCACCTCCCAATGCCATTAATTTGTTAGGCAGCTTGGACTTTCCAATACAAGCTGCTTTCCAATATGCCTCTTATAAATAGCTTGGTAGTTTACTGGCAATGTATTACTGTATCAAAGGGAACCACCATTTAAGGCAGGAGGTAAAAACTGAACAGGTCACCTAGAGTCCCAGGCCAGCAGCCAAACCACTGCACCATCCTTTAACTCCTCAAAGGTTTTCTGAATGTAAAGGAATAAAATCTACTGAAGCAGTCATGTGCAAGAGGTGTGTACGATTTAAAATACATACTTACATGAAGTTATCACCTATGGGAGGAGAATCGGGCCAATTCAATTTAGAACTTATCTATTATCCTACTATCATCTATTTTTAAAGATGAAAATAATCATGTATATTAATTAGAAACTACCATATTAAGGTCCCATCAATATGGCATTTCCCACAAATGCTCAAGGGACTTTATATTTTCTATTAGAAAATAATGAAATACTAGATGTATACTATAATGGGGTACGTTTCAAAGCATCAATCGAATGGGCTATCTGATTTGTATTTTCCTGTTAATCTCAGGATTCAGGCATGCAGGGCAGGGTTAAAGAGGCAAATGGATAATATACTATCAGAGGTCCCCAGGGAATATATGTCTCCAGTTAAGCATTGAACAGTGATGACGGATGCTGCTGCCTCTTCATATAAAGGTCACCATGAAAAAGCATAGATTTGGCAGTAGAAAATGAAAATATGAATCTTATGAATCACATGCCTGATCACACTGAAGTCGTGCCTTTTTAAGGCATTTTCTTCATAACTATCCACAATGTTCATAGTTTCTGAAAGCATAACAGCTTGAAAAGGTTAAAACTGTGCTCAACCTTAAATGGATACAACCTCACTGTCTAAAAGCTGTATTTTTATCATTGTCTGTGTGCTTGCAATGTTTTCAGAGAACAGAACAATTTCTTAACTCACAAAGGAAGCTAAATTACAATAATCATATGCACTCTACTCCCCAAGAAAGGGAACACCTGTTATACTTAGTTAATTACTGACTTTGGGTATGCATTTGGAAGAAAACTAACATTTACAAATGATTTATATCTGGAAAAACTTCAGAAGCAGAGACACAAGTGAGTTATAGAAATGGCACCAAAACCAAAGAAGCTTAGGCTGAGAATGCAACAGATGTTTTCATTTTGTCAATTAAGGGGAAAGTCCTCACAAAAGTATTGTAATAGAAAAACATTTTCTTACGAAGACACAGACTAGGCACCTGTTTCTCTTCTCACACTGGTTTTACACTGGTATTAGCTCCACTGACTTCACTGGAGTTATTCCTGCTTTGTAGCAGTGTAAGATCAGAATTAAGGACTTTAAAATATATGCAGTACTATAAAAAGGTATCCAGCAGAGGCTTTTATGTAATTTGTATAGTGCCATAATCTGCTGACAGTGGTTCAGTTACAAAAATCAAATGAATATTTTCAAAGAATCAAAAGTATGCACTACGTGAGCTTATTTAAAGCATTTGGAAATGTATGGCATGCATGTATATCTCTTTTTATGTATTCTTTTGGCTATTAGCCTGGAAAACACCAGACACCCAGGGTCATAAGACAAAAAGGCTGTGGAAGACCCAATTACAGCAAACTAAGCATCTTGGTCAACGTGGCACAGCCTTTTGTGGAAGGTAGAAAAGACTTTAGTTTCACATGCGCCGCCCTCTACAGCAAGGACATCTGCTTGCCGCCTACTCTGGACTGCCCCAACCCTAGGCAACTGCCTTAACCACATGGCTTATATCGGTCCCAGGAACCCCTGACACCACTCCCCAGGAGTCCTCCATTGCTGCTGGACCCCACTACCCAACATTGCCCCTTGGGGAGTTCTTGGTGCCCCTGCCACTTCTCCAGCTTCTGGAGCTGTCTACGCATGATGCTCAAGTTGGCAGGCAAGGAAATTAGGAATGGCACCAGTAGCAGTGAGGATTCCAGGGGGCCTCTGGGAAGCGGTGTGGATGGCAGTACAGATCTCCTGGGGAGTGGTGTCAGGGCTCCTGTGGCCCCTGAAAACCATGGGGGTTTGGGGTGGGCAAGTGGATGTCCTTGCAGAGGGGAATGCATGTGAAATATTCCTTTGAGGTGTTATGTAGCTGATAGCTCAGACTGTGGGAGGAAATCCAAGAAGTCTTGCAAGATAGCATGGCTTTCCCCACCCCTTGAAGGTCATGCTGCCATTAAGTGTGGACCTGGGTCAAGCAGCCAATCTCGTGTGCACTATGGAGACCTGGCTGGACACTGAGTTGGGGCCTATTTTGACTGATCTTGTTCTAGCTGGGTACTTCCTACACCATCAGCCACAGCCAGATTTTTTTTCTGGTATCAGTATCATTTGGCTCTGAAACCACCCCTGGTCTCCACCCCTGGTACCAGGAAATCTGCTGCTCAGCTGGCCTCCCCCTTCCAGACACATTTTTCCCACCCAGTCATGTTTTTCCCGCCCCCGAACTCATCCGAAATTTTCTGAACTGTTCGGCCATTCGAACGTTTGGTTCTGACATTCAGTTCGGTCATCCAAACAGGCCGAGTTCAACCTGAACTCCCGAACCGCGTTTGCACATCCCTAATATGTACATGTCTGCCTCTATAATTTTCAAAAAAGGTGCCACTTTGCCTTTCTAATTAAACTGATTTTTTTTTTTTTAAATTACTGTACCTATCGCTTGTCATTATAAAGGGTTTACAAATATTTTAGATACCATGGTTCAGTTTTTGAGTTCACGGAATCTATTTGTATCAAATCAAAAGCTTTTATTTGCGTGACCACATTGGTCCTTGCATACAACATTTTTTACAATTTTTAACATAAAAATTTCACATCATATCTAATTTAACAGAACCCGCTGTTTAGAATTTATATGATGTCAAAAGACATTTAAAATCATACTAACAAAAACATAACTAAAATATATATCATTTAACTACACACTATACTTGTCACAAAATTATTTACACCAAGTTTTTCCCGTAACTACAAGAGATAACTGCTTCCTGTTCTCCCTAAGGGGGTACAGCCACCTCTAGAATTGATTTACTTTCCAGGAAATGAGCTCTGACCTGAAAGGCTTCCACCAGGAAGCCCATCACTGCCGATGTTGTGTCCCTATAAACATCACCTAACAGCACTCTTAATATTTCCAATGGGGATCTCCCTGGCAATTTCCCCATAATCACTCCCAGCCAACGCCTCCTTGCCCCATCATATAAATGGCATTCCCCCAAAATATGCTCGACTGTCTCCGCTGTCATTTCATCAAAGGGGCAGGTCCTTTGGGCAAGGGGGATACCCTGATATCTCCCCTCTAAAAGCCTTGTAGGCAAAACGTTCATCCGTGCCATCAAGAATAGTTGTAGCTTCCTGAACCCACAGGGCCTACCCAAATATGCTGCCATTTCTTGGAGGGCAGGGGATATGCTTCCATAATGGGCCATTGAGCTCATTCTGGCAACCTTAGTGTAGTCTACCTGCCTGATGATATCCTGGAACCTAGTTTTAATCACACCCTTTGCCGCCTTTTCCCCTTTCTTTACTAACTCTTCCACGGACAAGCCCATAGATACTACCTTTGATCTAATCTGAAGACCCCATGGATTTACAAACGAGTCCTCCCGCAAAAAGGCAAAAAGGTCCTGACTCACTGGCGTAAGGTTAAGGAAATTTATTCTCAGCCACAAAGTTATGGCCCGAGTCCACACAGCACAGCTCCAGGGAATTACCCCTGTCTCCAATCTTATCGCCGCTGATGGCACACTGTTCAGGATAGCCAGCAAGCTCCGTATACATCTGGCCTGGGCTTTATCCAATTCCTGGACGAAATCCAAGGCCCACAATTCGGCACCATACAATAGTTGGGCCCTGATTTTTACATCCAATATCTTTAATGCTATCCTCAGAAAAAAAACCTCTCTCTTATGAAGGCATCGTATAAGTGATAGAATATTTCCCCTCACACGACCAAGTACTAAGTTTCTTTGTTGGGTCCAACGCATAGAAGCATTAAACCAGACCCCCAAGTATTTATACCCGGTAACCTGAGCCAATGTTTAGCCATCTATTTGCCAATGCCAAACTTTCCTTGACCTCCCAAAAACCAACACCTTTGACTTGTCGTGGTTTAGGGTTAACATATTTGCCCTACAATATTCCCCTAATGCAGTCAACTGTCTCCTCAGGCCTATTTGCGTCTGGGACATCAGGACTGCATCGTCTGCATATAGTAAACATCCCGTGGGATGAGTGCCCAACATGGGGGGGGTGATGAGACCCTCTAGCCATGAGAGGCACTAAATCGTTTATGTAAAAAATAAAAAGAGATGGGGCGATAACACAACCCTGCCTGACTCCTGTGGAAACTCTCAGGCTACCAGACTGATTACCCCTGGAGTCCAAACGGACCACCAATGTTGTGTTACCGTAAACTGCTCTAATTAATCCTAGCAAATGCCTATCAATGGAGGAAGTCTCAAGTTTTTGCCACAATCTAAATCTATCGATTTTATCGAAGGCCGCTTTGAAGTCTATGAAGGCACAAAACAATTTCCCCCTGCGCTGTGTATATTTATTGACCAAAAAACTCAGCATACTGCATTGGTCAGTGGTAGATCGACCTTCTACAAAACCAGCCTGCTCTGGGAAGATCACAGACTCCCTTATTAACCAGTCCTGCAGGTAGTCCGTTAAATGCCTAACATAAAGCTTACTTGGTATACTCAAAAGGCTTATAGGCCTATAATTTGAAGGCACATTTCGTGCTCCACTCTTATATATAGGCACGACAATTGCTTCCCCCCAGCCACTTGGTATCCTACCAGTCCGGTCGATTGAAGAAAACAAAGAAGCCAAGACCGGGGCCCACCAATCCACATGTCTTTTAAGAAATTCAGATGGCACAAAATCCCTCCCCGGGGCCTTGTTAGATTTAAGCTGTACTATCAGATCACCTATTTCATTTACTGTGACCTCCGGCCAATGTGGCATATTAGTTCCTGGAAAAATTAATTCACCCTCATCCAGCTGCTCCGGAAACAGTAATTTATAATGAGCTTCCCACTGCCCTGCTGAAATCTGTGGCTATGCCCGATCTTCCTTCCTGTTCCAGCTACCATTTATAATTTTCCAATAGAGTCTATCATCTCCCACCTTGATCGCATGCAGTAGTTGGGCCCATTTATACAGATGATACTCCTTTTTTTTTTTCCTTATCAGACATCTATATTCCATCTTCTGTTCTATATATACCCTTCGGCCCTCCAGACCTCCATTTTCTTTGAAGCTGTTATAAGCATGTCTCATTTTTTGCCTACTCTCGTGGCAATCGTGATCATACCACGGGGGCCCACATCCTCTAACTCCTTCCCTCTCCTGAAACTTCTTACCTCTACGGGTGAGGTAGGGATGAAAAAGACCTACCAACTCCTCATAGTCTACTACCACCTGATGGCCATCTTCTGAAGAAATAATTCTTTTCCTTAGAGTACCACACTCATCTTCCATCATTACCCCCTGAAGAAGATTTGCCCTCTCTTCTGTCCATAACACCCTTACACATGCTGGTTCCTGAGACCAACCATCACTCAGGGCCTACTCTGTTTCCACCCTCTTCCTCCCAACCAAATTCAATGGACCAAACAACAGGCTCAGGGGGAGGTGGTCACCATAGAGTTGTTGGTCCACCCAAAAGCGATCCACCCAGGGGACAAGATCTGGTGTGGTCAGACACAAGTCAACCACACTAGCACCCTGATGCGCTACAAATGTAAATTCCCCCTCCTGATCACCCTCCATTGAACCATTTAATACAACCAGATCCAAACTGGTCACCAATCTGGACAAGGAAAGTCCCGAGGCATCGCCTCAACATTCCTGGGAGGGGCATCTGATCTTCAACCCCACTAGCTTGACTCAAGATGGCATCACTTGGCCCAAGTTGGGCATTAAGGTCACCCATCAGTAAAAGTTTTGCCTGCGGAAAGGAGCACAGTATGTTTGTAAGGAAATTTTCCAATTTCTCCCAAATTGGGGGGTCAAAGCTACTTGCGTTTACAGGAGGTATATAGATGGAGACACAACTTAATGTTAACCCCCCTGTTCTTATCACCACACACACTGCAATAGGGGCTAAGATTATTTGATGTAACAATTCATAGACCAAATTTTCTGAAAAGAGGCACGCCACTCCACCCCTTGGTCTCCCTTTAGAGAAAACAGCTACCGTCGGAACGGAGAAAGCCCTGAATCCTTCAATTTCCAAGACATCTGTAATCCATGTCTCCTGCAGGAAAAGGATATGAAAACCCCTTAGGAATTCAAAAAAGTAGCCGTCCTTGTCGCTGGCCCTCCAGCCTGCAATATTCCAGGAGCACACTCTAAGGTTTTCCCCGGAATGACCAGCAACACCTCAACAATTAGACGGCTTCATCCCTCCACCTGCCCCCTTGGACCCCACATTAATACCCTGAATAAGGGATCTAATCGTCTCCCTAATTCCCACTGTGGCGGTCTTCGAGGGACTACCCTCAGGGAGCTTCGATGTTCCGGAGGCCAGGGGCACTGCCTCTTCAGAGGCCACTACTTCCCTTAACCCCCCTAAGGGAGGCATCTCTTGGGCCACAGATTAATTCCTTGGCCCAGAGTTGAGAGATATCAGTATATCAATCTCCATCTGGGGCAAAAAGCTACTTCCTTGAGCCCCCTTATCCATTGATAACTGAGCCTCAGGGTCATTTCCTGACCCATGATTGGGAGATATCGGTGTATCAATCTCCATCTGGGGCAAAATGCTACTTCCTTGAGCCCCCTTATCTATAAATAACTGAAGACTCTGCTCAGGTAGTGGTGTTTTAAGCGCAATATCCTGGAGACGTTGTCCTATTGGGCGTTTCCCCCCCCCTAGGTTGTCCGCTAGTTTTAATATACTGTTCCTTTACCCTATTTAGCCCAATCCTAAGGGGTCATCGCACCCCCCCAACACTATCTGGGGCCCTGTGTGGTACACATCGGGCCCCGTGAGGGCTAACGACATCCCCTGCTACAGGTCTTACCTGCTGCGTAGTACAAAATACCTCACTAATATGGATGCCCCATGAGTTTAACAACCTGCCCCCGTAAAATATTTGCCCAGCTATTTCTAAATACTTAAAGATTACCACAATTCTTACCACCCCCCTAGGAGAGGTAAGTTTCTGAAAATGCTCTATATGCCACAGCGGGAGTTGAATGCCCAAGAGCTCATACAACCACATTTTGATTGCTTTCTTCGAGAGCCAGTAAGGCAAAACCCCATTCGGTAATGAGTGAATAGTAAAAAGCACTGCATTTTGATTAACTTGGAAACCCATACGGCCTCCCATAAGCATATTTTGAGATTGAGCTATATCCTGGAATAGAGAAGATCTAATAGTTGGAGGAACAATTCTCCCTTCCGATGAATCTCTCAATACTGAGGCCTGCAGAACTCCGTCCCCCACTTTCTCTCCAGATGACAGTTCCTTTTTCCCTTCTTTTAAATCTCTGGTAATAGTTGTTAACTGCTCTATTTGCTCTTTTTGCTGGCGCAATACATCAATTATATCAGCTAATTGCCAAGTAAGTTTTTTTACCAATTCGGCAATCAATAGTCCCTGTTTGGCCAGGAACTCATATGGGCCAGCCTCCTGTGCTGGCGGAGATATACCGGGGCAAGTTTGCTCCCATGAGTGCGGGGAAGCATGGGAGCTCCCCGGGGAAACATTAGCAAGATGGGGGGCTAATGTATCTACTGCAGCTCCCAGTTTCCCATCCTGGTGCAGAGTTCCCAACATATGTGCAGTATTAGCCAAAAAGGAATCTAGTTTAAGTTGTTTAGCGGCGACATACTTGTCCGCTGGGTCCTGGGGGCCCTGCCTCCCTCTTTTTCTAGTCATATCCAGTCGTTAATTTTCACCCATCGACAGCAAAAATCCGTTACAGCCCAATCCCAAAGAAGCTTTAAAGAAAACTTGCACCCAGGCGGGGACGTCCGGCCCGGCTCACCATCCTATCTGACAGAGGCTCCACACCCCTCGGGAGCCACGCGCTCCTCCCCGTTACCTTCGCCGGCGCACAAGGCCGCGCGCACAAGGGCGCGCCCGCCCGCGGCGCGCACGCCTGGGTCGGGGTGCTGTAAGAAGGTTCCTCTGTGGGGGCTTGCCTGTCCTCTGGCCACTCAAGTCCCGTCCTCTATCGCCACGCCCAACAGCTCCAGGTTTATCTGATGCTCCTACCAGCCTCAACCCCCTATCGAAGCAGTACACAAGAGCAGCTCACAGTGTGAGGGGGGGGGGAGGACGTCTAGCAGAGCAGCTATCCACTGCTGACCCAGCCCGCAGCTCCGCTCTCCCGGCTATCTCCCACACCGAATCTATTTGTATGAGTGAATACTGCTCAGTGGTAAGTGTTACAAAAACAGGTTTTATATACATATATAAAAAAATAAATAATAAAGATATTTTATATTTATTAATAAATATAAATTATATTATATATAATAATTATATTGTGATGCTATATTATAACATATTATATTGTATATCATAATTATATTAATAAGTATATATATAAATATAAATAAATTAAGGTGCCACTTTGGCAAAAAGATGGCAACCCTTGAGACAAACTGTACTTAACACAATGAACAGCAGTGAAGAAGGAAAAAAGGAATTCCTCGTATGACAAGGGTTAGTCTATCTTTAATAAACGCATAAAGCTGACAAGGCTTTGAGTTTTCAGCTGTCACAATATTAAGTGCATAGTATGTGATTTAATTGCCTCAACAAGGGATAAAGGACTGAGTCCACCACGATATTTCGACCTGTAGTTCTAGTCACTGAGGGTGTTTTTACACATGATGGCGCATGGCACCGCTATGCTTTGATCCTGCCCAGGGTGAGGGCTCTCACTCTGGGCAGGATCTGGCCCGGCCACCAAACAGGCATGCCGGCGGCTTAGGCCGGGGAGAGGGCAGGGCGATGTGTAGACCTGATCTGCATGGCCCTGCCCCCCGCACTGCTAAGCACAGTCAGCCCACCTCCCTGGCAGGTGGGTGCGGTGGCCTAGGAGACCGTTGCACCTGCCAGGAAAAGCTCTGGTCCCAGATCCATTCAGGTAGAGCAGGCCATCACATGACAGCCTGCTCTACCCCGGTCCGGGGATGGCTTCTGTACAGTCTGGGGAGAGCCCTGATCCCACCTACGGAAACAGCTGGTGGGCGGGATCACATGTGATGGCACTGCCGGTGGCCAGGCAGATTAAAGTGTGTCATCACATTTGAAAACACCCTGATTCACAAAAGTCGAAACAAACCCAGCAGAGAGACACATCTCTGCCCCTTTGGCCGCTATAGACCCAGCCTCTAAACCTGCCCGTTTCCAACTTTTAAAAATTAAAGCACACATGTATAACATCCCCTCATAGAGAGCTAGACTTGAAACCCCAATCATCACATTTCTTTTCAAAGTTATATTTCCTGAACTGTCTGCTTCGTTTTAATTCAGCCACGAGAGGGGGACTTTGGTTATTACTCAATGAATTAAAGCTCATTATTCTAAATTTGTTAAATGCTGCACTATGGCTGAGTGTCTAAAGCTTTGGAACAACCATGCTAAGACCCCGGTCTCTATTTTCACACTCTGCCTATGTGCCTCTCTTAGCTACTTATTTCGAAAATTAATGAGGGGACAGTTCATAATTTCTTACATTGCAGAGTCAGGTCTGGAATGAAAGAAAACAGGGTGATGTGTACAGGAAACACAGGGAAACATGGAATGGTTTCCCTTGTAGTATTCAAAGTGGCAAAATTTTATTTCCATAATGGTTTGATCATTCTATAATTCACTCAGTGAAACTGAAGCTACCGCCAGTGTATGTTTTTTCTATGAATTGAGACATTCTATTTGTCACAATCTGATTTATTTTTTTTAGATTGGTTTTCTATAGAAAGTAGGTTTATGCGAACACTCTGTGTGAAGAGTGAGCCCACATTTTTGTAGCAATAGATGAACCTGCAGGGAGGAGATACAACCGATAGCCAAAAGCAAACAAACAAATTCCACTGATTCATATTGGGCATTGTCTCCCCCTACCTGCTAGGAAACCAGACTTCATACGTTTTGGTACTTGCTACATGGAACTACTTGCTACATTTGGAAATAGCAGATATTCTTTCATCATTTAAACTGAGTTAGTAATTGAATTTAAAGGCCGGAAAATAGTTCTGTTTACTAGATTTTGAATGTATCACCAACAGTATTAAAATAGACAGTAACATTATATATAACATGTTTAAACATCTCCCCTTAAAATAATATAAATCACGAGTTCTCATCCAGTTTGCCATGGCCCACTGGGGTGCCTTAGCAGGTTGTCAGGTGTGCCCTGAAAATTCAGTTAATGTATGGTTGTTCAGTGAACTATGGGCCTTCAAGGCCACAGCACAGATGTTAAGGGATAGTAAATCCTTTAATATTAGAAGTGAAATGGATAATTTAATAGTCCAATTAATATCCAATTTGTCTTTGGTTACATGCAAGAAGGATTTTCAGTGTACAAGTGCATGGATCTGTGATGTGTGTTGACAGGAAAGCATGGATGTGTCGTGACAGCACGCCTGAAGCATGGCCGACTTCTTGAGCCCCCCAAAGGTAAATAATCCCAAGAACAGAGTAATAGAATTGATGAAAATAGATAATAGCAGCACTCATTATTCCCATTAAAGCATGTATTAAGACTATGTTCTAAAAGTACCTAATTAGGAGTTTCAGGTCAGCAATTATATGACTTCATGCAGGCACTTGTTATATAAAAATTGTCTTTGTCATTTAGCAGATGATGTTACGAATATTTCTATGAGTATATTCAGTTAACTTTGTATGTGCTTTCACAAATGTACCAGAAGCATTTTTATTTCTTATCCTTAATTATCTGAAACAACTGAGAATAGAAGAAAGCTAAGTTGAAAGAGGAGTGGGATGTGAGGATGTAACAGTAGTATCTACCTCTGACAGAATTTGGATAAATGATCTCTTTTACAGCCATCAGAAATGTTTTGTGTGCAGACTTCAATAAATGCCACAATTTTTAAGCACAACTATTCTATATCATCAACAGTCCGTTAGCTTTCATTGATACTGAACTGCTTTTTGCCAGTACAACCTTTTTACACTTCATTATACTCCAGATTTTAGTTTTTATTCTCTCGCTCATATTCCATTTTCTAGGGCAGGCTTTTCAAGATCAAAGTTGTTAAAACTCACCACTATAGTGATGGTGGCTATCATAGATGATAAAAAGCAAGACCTGGCCCCTTTACTGCACTGTAAAATAAAGACAGTTAAAAAAATAATATTTCATAGAAAGCATGTACACGCCTTACTTTTTGTCTACTACTTGTACTTTTCCCTACCTGGCAGCCTGTGCAGCTTTGGCTGTTGAGGAATTCTAGGAATATGTTGTTCTTGCACTCATCATTTTCAAAACTTCAGTAAATATGAACTTCATCTTTTCTTTACAGCATTATGATTCCTGTGATAGCAATTTTTACTTCTCTATTCTATCCCTGGCTCGCTGGCTAGCTCTCTCTCTGGTGTGGCTGCTCTTTTGTCTCTTCCTGATGCTATGCTGTCAGTCTCAACCTGGCCTGGCTGTTGAATATGACCATTGCAGTCCTGGTTGGTCAGTGGTTTATCTCTACAAGGATAAGCAAAGTTCTCTAACCTAAGAACCACATACACACACGCGTACACAGACACAAGTCATACACATATGAATGTGCTCACTTACACATACATACGTCTCCTGCTTCATGATTGGCTTGTGTTATGTGGTCCTGGCTGCTGAAACTCTGCAGAACAGCTGCAATTCAGCTGCTGACAGATGGATGCAATGAGGTAAGGTGCAAGATCATTAAGGCAGTGTGGGGCCCAGGACCAGAAATGGCCAAGAGCCACATATGTTCCCAAAACCATGGTTTGCCCACCCTTGTTCTATAACCTTAAACACAGCCCTTTCTCATTGGCTCCAGCAAGGCTTTCTAGTCCTTCTTATCACCACCTTCATCTCCCGATATCTTGGGGCTGCGATTTTTTGAGCTTTGGGGGACATTGTGGGTGCTCTTAGATGGACTGGCAGCCCTGGTGCATGCCAGCCTGCTTCACCCATGTGTAGCTCATCCGTCTAAAGGTGCCCCACCAGTCATGCAGGCAGAGCAGGCGTGGAGCAGACCCACTGCCGGCGCGCCAAAACATCCTGGAGTGTTGCTGGCAGAGTGGCCCACCCAGACCTGGGAGCAGCGGTCTGTCTGAAGGGTGACCCCATGCTGCTGCTCTGCCTCCAGCTGTCTGTTTCCCCGGGCAACACCATAACACTGCAGATGCTGTAGCCTGCAACTCCATGGTGTGTGTCTGGGGGGGCTGTTTTGTGGGTGGACTTGCAGGCCAGCGAACCCACTGGGTCCATCTGATATGGACCCAGGCGTGGCTGGGAAGGGGCGGAGGTGCACCACATGAGCAGCTCTGGGTGTGGGTAGCCCTGTGTCTGTCTGAAAACATCTTGAAAACAGACTGGAACAGATCTAAAGAGATCATTCAGTCCTGTGTTTCTGTTCCCATGAGTGGCAACCAAGATATGATGCTAGAATGTATCAAAGAAAACTTCTGTAGCAAGCCAAAAGATTTACAAATGATACTCTACCCAAAAGACTGATCTAGCCCATTACCTTGCAGAGGCAGGAATAAACAAACCATTCCTGGCAGATGCTTATCTAAACTGTTTTGTTTTTTTAAAAAAAAAATTCCAATGAGGAGGAGGGACTATGAACTTCATGACTAACCTGGCCTACTGCTTATTATTCTTACAGTTTGAAAGTGTTTCAAATATAGCAGGCAATAGAGACAAAGTAGTAAAGCGATATCTTTTATTGCATCAACTACAGTTGGTGGAGATAGGCAAGCTTTCACACCACACAGGGTCCTTCCTCAGGCAGCTCCGATGTTACAAAATGAAGAAAAAGAGAGGTTCGAAAGGTATCTTTATTGGACCAACTGTTGTCGCTGGAAATAAGCAAGCTTTCGGTCCAAACAGGGCATGTAGCATAGTCCTCAGGCATGTAGCATAGTCAGTAGAAATATGGCTATGCTACATGCCTGAGGAGGGGCCCTGTGTGGCCCAAAAGCTTGCTTATTTCCACCAACAATGGTTAGTCCAATAAAAGATACAATTCGAACCACTTTATCTCTCTGTCAACACAGCAACCACACACTTATCTCTTGATTAAAATGAAGAAACAAAGCCAAATTTCCTTTTTGAAAATTCAACCCATTGCTACTTGTTCTAACACTGTGTTTAAGAGAATAGCGATGGGAAAACAGATCGCGGTTCGGCGTTCGGTTCGGGCGCTCGGAAAAAGGCTCTCTGTGCGAGGAATGATGGCCCCAGACCCATGACGGTGGGTCCTGGGGCTAGAGTGGCAGCTTCTAGGTATTGGCCATAGCCCTCCCTGCCAGTAACTTGGCCCCAGAACCCTGGCGGCGGGTCCTGGGGCTGGAGTGGCTGTTTCTTGATGCGGTGGAAAGACATCGCCTCCGTCCGAGGAATGATGGCCCCAGACCCATGACAGTAGGTCCTAGGGCTAGAGTGGCAGTTTCTAGATATTGGCATAGCCCTCCCTGTCGGTAACTTGGACCCAGAGCCCTGGTGGTGGGTCCTGGGGCTGGAGTGGCTGTTTTTTGATGTGGTGGAACGACATCGCCTCTGTGCGAGGAATGACGGGCCCCAGAACCTGTGGCACAGACAGCATGGGCGGCATTGGAGCAGCAGCAGACATTGGTTGCCAGGGTACAGAACCCTTGGCACAGATGGCATATAGGCCTGGCCTGGGGTCCATTGGCACCAGCATACAGTGGGTTGTCAGGGTACAGAACCCTTTGCACAGACAGCATATAGGCCTGGGGGCCATTGGCACTAGCAGCAGCAGACATTGGTTGCCGTGGCAGGCAGTCAGGTGTTGTGGTATGAGCAGCAGTCAGGCAGACTGAGGCAGGGTTCGAGTTTTGCAACCTGGGCAGGTGGGCAGGCAGGCAGCGTGCCATGAGAGGCAGTAGGGCAGGTGGGTTTGGGCAGGCTTTGAGCTAGGCAACCTGGGTGGGCAGACAGGCACCTTGGCATGGGAGGCAGAAAGACGGACTGAGGCATGCTTTGAGCTTGGCAGCAAGCTGGGCGGGCAGACAGGCAGCATGGCATGGGAGGCAGTAGGGCAGGCAGGCTGGGACATTGGCAGCAGGGCACTCAGATAGGCTAGCAAAGACTGTGCAGCGCAAGAGAGCAAGAGCCAGTCAGCATCACACAGACGGGCCAAGATCTTGTAGTTATAGGCCGGCTGGCAGGCTTACAGTTTGTTTCCCAATGCCACCCTGCGTCATGAGGTCAGTTAGATAAGGCGGCTGAAGCTGTCTAGTGTAAGAGAGAGAGGGGGGGACAGGGTGGGTGCCAGGCATTGGGAGGGAGAGACATCACCTCAGCAGCACAGGAGCAGTAGCCCTAGCCCAGATTGAGGAGGAGGACCCCCATCTCGACTGCCCCTGGCATGGGATGGTGTGTGCCACTGCACCATCACTCCTTGTCCAGGGGCAGCTCGGGGAATCCCAGCAGTGGAAGGTTCACCTTCAAGAAGAGCAACTGCTCCACCAACTTGGCCCCCAGTCTCAGGTGGTGTGGGGAGCAAATGTTCCCCATCACAGAAAACACCTGCTCGCTTGGGACACTGGTTGGTGGGCAGGACAGGATACCCTTGCCCACTTTTGACAGGGCCGGCCACATGTTGGCCTTGCCGGCCCAGTAGGCCAAGGGATTGCTGCTGGGATCAATGCATGGCTCCTCCTCCGGGTAGGTCTCCACTGCTGCTGAGGTGCCATCATACTCCCTCTGGTAGCTCTGGGTGGGCACCACCTGCCCCACTGCCATCAGTCACACTGCTTGCCCTTTTGTGCTATGTGCAGAGTGGCCTGCACACAGGAGGAGCTGCTAGCACTAGTAGGGGTCCTGCTGCTGCTGCTCATCCTGCTGCTGNGGGCTAGAGTGGCAGTTTCTAGATATTGGCATAGCCCTCCCTGTCGGTAACTTGGACCCAGAGCCCTGGTGGTGGGTCCTGGGGCTGGAGTGGCTGTTTTTTGATGTGGTGGAACGACATCGCCTCTGTGCGAGGAATGACGGGCCCCAGAACCTGTGGCACAGACAGCATGGGCGGCATTGGAGCAGCAGCAGACATTGGTTGCCAGGGTACAGAACCCTTGGCACAGATGGCATATAGGCCTGGCCTGGGGTCCATTGGCACCAGCATACAGTGGGTTGTCAGGGTACAGAACCCTTTGCACAGACAGCATATAGGCCTGGGGGCCATTGGCACTAGCAGCAGCAGACATTGGTTGCCGTGGCAGGCAGTCAGGTGTTGTGGTATGAGCAGCAGTCAGGCAGACTGAGGCAGGGTTCGAGTTTTGCAACCTGGGCAGGTGGGCAGGCAGGCAGCGTGCCATGAGAGGCAGTAGGGCAGGTGGGTTTGGGCAGGCTTTGAGCTAGGCAACCTGGGTGGGCAGACAGGCACCTTGGCATGGGAGGCAGAAAGACGGACTGAGGCATGCTTTGAGCTTGGCAGCAAGCTGGGCGGGCAGACAGGCAGCATGGCATGGGAGGCAGTAGGGCAGGCAGGCTGGGACATTGGCAGCAGGGCACTCAGATAGGCTAGCAAAGACTGTGCAGCGCAAGAGAGCAAGAGCCAGTCAGCATCACACAGACGGGCCAAGATCTTGTAGTTATAGGCCGGCTGGCAGGCTTACAGTTTGTTTCCCAATGCCACCCTGCGTCATGAGGTCAGTTAGATAAGGCGGCTGAAGCTGTCTAGTGTAAGAGAGAGAGGGGGGGACAGGGTGGGTGCCAGGCATTGGGAGGGAGAGACATCACCTCAGCAGCACAGGAGCAGTAGCCCTAGCCCAGATTGAGGAGGAGGACCCCCATCTCGACTGCCCCTGGCATGGGATGGTGTGTGCCACTGCACCATCACTCCTTGTCCAGGGGCAGCTCGGGGAATCCCAGCAGTGGAAGGTTCACCTTCAAGAAGAGCAACTGCTCCACCAACTTGGCCCCCAGTCTCAGGTGGTGCGGGGAGCAAATGTTCCCCATCACAGAAAACACCTGCTCGCTTGGGACACTGGTTGGTGGGCAGGACAGGATACCCTTGCCCACTTTTGACAGGGCCGGCCACATGTTGGCCTTGCCGGCCCAGTAGGCCAAGGGATTGCTGCTGGGATCAATGCATGGCTCCTCCTCCGGGTAGGTCTCCACTGCTGCTGAGGTGCCATCATACTCCCTCTGGTAGCTCTGGGTGGGCACCACCTGCCCCACTGCCATCAGTCACACTGCTTGCCCTTTTGTGCTATGTGCAGAGTGGCCTGCACACAGGAGGAGCTGCTAGCACTAGTAGGGGTCCTGCTGCTGCTGCTCATCCTGCTGCTGGTGCTGCTGCTACCACGAGGGCTGGGGGTAGGGATAGGCCAGATGGCTGGAAAGTGTCGCTGCTCGCACTCCCACCATCCCCAGGGGCGTCCTGCTGCATGGCCCTCTCTGCCTGCCAGACCTTCTGCACCAGTGTACCCTTCCGGAGGTCATAGACCGCTGTGTCACGTGCCATGCTGCCCTTGATCCTGGAGTCCAGCATGGTTGCCAGGACATATTCCTCCTGACGCAGGAGCTCATCAAAGCGCGCACTCAGCCCCGCCTTCAGCTTCCATGCCAGGTCAAGCGCCTCCTTGGAGAGCTTTCTGCCCAGAGGGCCACAATCCCGCCCTCTGATAATCTTGTCCAGGCTCCTCTTGAGACTATGGACCAGCGGGGGTCACCTGGTTGAGGGTGGTGATGAAGCTGCTCACGGTCTCCGTCACGGCCAGGAACGGTCTCAGGATGAAGACCGTGTGAGCAATCATCTTCCATTCCTTCCTGTTGTACCCTGGAGGTGCCCTGATGTCTGTCTCCAGTTCTACCTGATTCAGGGTGGCTTTCTGCTCAAGAAGCCATTAAAGCATCAGGAAGATATAATTCCACCTGGTGGAGACATCCTGGATGAGCGTGTGCACCGGGGATCCTTGGTTGGACTGCTTCTCCTGGAGGAGCTTGCTGCCCTTCATGCTGTGGCTGAAGAACCCCACCAGCTTCCTCCCCCGGTTGACCAGGAAGCTAAGGGTGCCTGCCCTAATCCCTTTCTCCTCCAAGCCCAGAGCATCTTTCACCACGAGATGGAGGGTGTGTGCGACGCAAGGGATGCTTGTGAAGCCCCCTTCATGGACTGCCTTCAGTATATTGGCCGCGTTGTCCATGACCACACACCCCTTGGTGAAGGCAGTGCCTGGCATGACCCACTCCCTCACCATGGTGGCCAGGGCTGCGTTGAGGTTCCTTGACATGTGGGAGCTGTCCATGACTTGTGCCTGAAGCAGGGCCCACCTGTACCCTGCTTCAGGACCCCTCCTGCCACTGCCAAGCGCTGCCTCTGGGTCTTGCCACCAGTGTGCAGTCACTGTCAGGTAGACGTGCTGGGCGTTTCTGGCAGACCACAGGTCAGTGGTGAAGTGGACTGTGCCCCCCCCATCCCCTGCCAGCTGTTCCCTCACCTGCTCCTTCAAAGCCCTGTAGAGCTGTGGCACCACCGTCCGACTCAGGGTAGAGCAGGAAGGCAGCTTAAAGTTGGGGGCCAGGAACCCAATCAGCCACTGGAATTCCTTGTCCTCCACAACTGACAAGGGCTGCCCATCCAGTGCAATCATCTCGGCCAACAGGCACTTCGCTTTATCTTGGAAGCCAGTGCCATGGCGCCCTGCCGATGGCCTTGACAGATCCCCACACCCCAGCTCCTCCATGGTGGATTGACGGTGCTGCTGAGGAAACTCCTGCTGCTGTTCTGCCCCTCTAGCAGGAGGAATACTGCTGCTGCTGCTAGAGGCAGCAGTTGGTGCTGGTGCAGGACGCTTGCCCGCTGAAGGAGCCGGGTGCCTGGCCACTGCAGTCGGGAACCTGCTTGCATCCACTTCCTCTGACTTCCCGCTGAGCACTGTTACATGACTTTAGGTGCTTTGCCATTGCCGTTGTCCCCAGGTTTCTGAGCACCTGCCCATGCTTTACCACCTTTTTGCACACATTGCACTTCACCTCTCTGGGATCATCTGCCTATACCTGCTTAAAATGTTCCCAGACAGAGTATTCCCCCCACCCCCGCCTTCTGGCCCACCCCGGGTGATACACTGCTGCCAGCAGTGCTGGGAGGGGGAGAACTTGGTGGCTCTGGCGACGCAGCTCTGAGAGGCTCAGCCATTGCCTCAGCTGCAGACATCTCCTCTGCGGCACTAGTGTCTGCCTCTGACTCACTGTTGTCCGCGATCATGGTGATGTCCCGTGAAGGGGAGTACTGGGACCCTGAGGCCAGACTGCCCATCCCTGCCATGCTGCTGGCACTCTCCCTGTGCCCCCCTCTATAGCTGCTAGTGCTGCTGCTGCTGCTACTCCTCTCCCTACTGACATTGCCCGGGATTGGGCCCTGCCTCTAGCAGCCAGGGTGGGATCCACCAGCTCTGGATTGCTGGGGATCACCTCGACAGTGGGGGACATTGGTGGCCCTGTAGGAACATCGGAAGCAGCACCATCACCTGCTCCAGCACCAGCAGAGACAGACGCAGCCTCATGTACTGCAGGCCTTCCAGTGCCCTGTATGGCAGTGGAGGGGGGCACTGCGTGGAGGCGACGCTGAGACAATGAAGCCTGGGGCCCTAAAGCAGGCCTGTTGAGTTTGGGGCGTGGTGATGTGCTTGGGCTACTGCTTCTGCCTGCTGCCACTACCATGGCATGGCCCCTGCCGGCTCTGGCATGTCCCCCACTGCCTCCCCTATGGGCAGCAGACCGGCCTCTCCTTTCCTTCTCCATTTCTCCCTCCAAAATAATGTTTTTATATTGTTTTTTTTTTAAAGAAAATACATTATTTTTAATTTATTTTTTATCTAATATTATATATATTTATCTCTACACTAAATCTAACTGCTATTAACTGTTCTAAAACCTATTGAACTAAATGGAATATCCTAATAATTAACTACAAAGGCCTTGTCCTACAAACACACTGTATCTCTAGGGTGGGACATCAGGGAAATTACCAGCTACTGGATTTACCGGTTACCGGATTTAAAAAAAGTGGATTGCCGGATTTGTACCTGTTTACCGGTACCGGATTTGTTCCATTGATTTCAATGGGGAACTGTCCCCATTGAAATCAATGAAAAAGACACAAAAAACCTTCCCCCCTCCCCCTCCCAAACTGTACGGGTGGAAGGGGGGGCACCCCCCACCCAGCCTGCCTAGCCTGGATTAAAAAAATAATTTTTAAACCCTAAGTCCCTAGTAGTGCGGGCTCCAGGCCGCCGCTGGCGACTCAAAGCCCGCACCAGCAGGTACGATCCCTGGGGTGGGGGGTGGTTTAACACCCTATCAGATCACCCTACCTACCTCCCCACCCAGGGATCACCTACTTGCGCTCTGGGCAGCGGCGGCAGGGGTCCAACTCCGGCGGCTTCAGCGCTGGCTGTGGCTGCCGGCTTCAGCACTACTAGGCCTTCCGGGGAAACCCGGAAGTTCACCGGAAGGCCTAGTAGCACTGAAGCCAGCAGCCACAGCCAGCGCTGAAGCCGCCGGANATCCCTGGGTGGGGAGGTAGGGTGATCCCTGGGGTGGGGGTGGTGTTAAACCTCCCCCACCCCAGGAATCACCCTAGTACAACCGTACCTACCTGCTGGTGCGGGCTCTGGGTCGCTGGTGGCGGCCCGGAGCCCGCACTAGCAGGGACTTGGGGGCAATTTATTTATTTTTAAAGCCAGGCTGGGCAGGGTGGGTGGGGGGTGTCCCCCCTTCCATCCACGCAGCCTGGACTGGGGAGGGAAAGTGGGTGTTTTTTTGGTGTTTTTTTTACATTGTGGCCATTCATTTGAATGGCCGCAATGTAAAAAAATCCAGTACGGGGAATCCGGTAAACAGGCCGGATTACCGGGTTTAATCCAATACTGCCGGTACACCAAATACCGGCATTATCGGATACCGGTAGATCCGGAATTCCCACCCCTAATCTCTATCTATCTCTATAACTATGCTAACTACTATGTATATCTATCTAGTAACTATCTATCTAATAACTATCCATCTATATATACACAATATTACACAGGGGGAAACACAAAGAACACAGGGAGGGGTACAAAACTGAAATGAAAATCAATGTAATAATAATCCTACTCTAAATAAATCCAAAACTTAAAACAGCGGAAGGGAATCAGGGATGGAATAAGAGGGAGAGGGAAAGGATTCAATGGAGGGGAGAGGGAGGAAGGAAGATTGAACACAAGGTACACAGGGAGGGGTAAAAAGAAAAAATACCACCTAAATCTACCTAATCTAAATAAATGATAATATGGAGGTAGATGGGTTGAATGGGCTCCGTGCAGCGTAGCCCATGGCCAATCGCAGACTGCGAAGCCAGTGAACTGAGGTGAAAAGGGATGGTGATTGGGCAGGCTGGCTGCTACTCCAAGCCTCTCCACCCCTGGTGCCTGGAAGTCTGCTCCTCAGCGGACTCCCCCCTCCCTGTCACATTTTGCCTTCCAGTGACACGTTTTTGCCACCCAAGCTCACCCGAATGCGATCCGAACTGACCAAACTGTTCGGTCATTTGGACGTTCGGAATTGAGTTCAGTTCAGTCTGTTTGTGTTCGGATTCGGTCATCCGAACAGGCCGAGTTTGATCCGAACTCCCAAACTGCGTTCGCCCATCCCTATAAGAGAATTGATTCCTATCCTTTCTACATTTAACACATTGAAAACTTATGTCCTCCCTCATTTCCTCATGACTGAACATCCTCAGGTCTTTCAGGACTGCTTTGCAGGGGAGAATGGGTCCCTGGAAACAGCTGTATAAGGGGGCTTGAGCTGCAATTGAGAATACCTGGGTTCTGCAAATGAGCTAGGCTAATTTCTTTCTCTCTGCAAACTCTACTTGTGTTCAATCCAGTTCTTCAAATGCTTGCTCCAAAGTCCATCCACATGAGGAGCTCTTTCCTGAATGGAACAGCAAAACTGAGGAGTTGGAAAGAGGGGGGAAAAACAAAAATAATCGCATAAGATAGATTTCTAGATGTGCAGGAGGCACCAGCATTTTGATGAGTGCTTTTCCTGCCCAACAGAGCAGACATTGTTCTGATAAGGGAAATAATTTAAAATCTTAGTGAAATAAAAGGAGTCATCTCAGATATCCTCTCTGAACATACACAGAGGGACTGAATGCCAGCTCTGCCTTCCTGAGTGTTCCTAGGGAGCCCAGTTATTTACACTGTAAATACCTGCTAAGTGATTCCTTTGTCATTCATTTGCATTGAATCTCCTTGCACATGAGTAATTCAGCAAGGAGATTAGAGGGTTCTTGTCTATCAACACAAAGCCAGTCCAGACAATTTTACCTGGTTGAGTGGGGCCCTCTGTGATAATTTCCTACCAGTGGCAACCTTAAAGAGTCCTCGGGAATGTGGGCCCTGGCACAACTGAGGGTGTTTTTAGACAAGCAAATTCCCACACAGTACCCACTCACCATCCACCCACTATACATATTGCAGGGCTGCAGCGGTGCCCTATGGGTGCCCTGCAACATGTATAACGGGTGGGTGTGGAGGTGCTTGTGTAAAAATACCCAGAGTCCTGCTTCACCACACTAACTACACCACAGCATTACTCCCTGAGAAAGTAGGAGAACATGATGGGATGTTCTCCTCAATATTATTGTTATTCCCTTAATGAACACACATCTTTTTGAATAAAAATATTTTCTTGGAAGCTCCATTGGCCTGGTCACTTTTTTCAGCTTTAGCAATGCTCCTTTCCAGCTCCTCATTGTTCTGATTGTATTGATGTTGCCTCAGCTAACATAACACAAGAAATTGAAAATGGAGAAAGCACATCAACACAATTTTTTACCTGGCATTCTTGAATCAATGTTGAATCATTGTTGAATATCCCATGGGTATGGTTTATATTTAGAGCCTGAATTAAACCTTGACCCTGCATTTTCTTGACTGACTCTAGCAAGTCTCTGGTTAATACCTCATGCAGTTTTCTTGTCAAGCTGCATAATTTTATGTTTCTTTTATTATTTGTAATGCTATGTTGAGCAGAAGTATTACTGTCACAGTACATGATCCACAAGAAGATGTGTTTCTGGCTAGAAGAGCGTTTATGACTTAAGATGGTGATCCTTAAAACACTTACAGGCTTGTTCATTTAGGCCCTTTTTACACAGACGCTCTAACACCGATAAAATGGGTGTTACATTTTATTATACATGGTACAGGGCACCACATGAGATGCCCCACCCAGTTTCTCTGCGTGGAGATGGGCGGAGCAATGGACTCCACTGCCGATTGCTCCGTGGGTGAGGGGTGGGTGGAGATGGGTGTTGCCCAGGAGCATGCACACACCAACACCCACTGCAAGTGGTGTTTACACAGATGCCTCCGCCCATCTCCACCCAGAGAAATGCCCCCCACCCACTGCAAGTGGTGTTTACACAGATGCCTCCACCCATCTCCACCCAGAGAAACTGGGTGGAGGCATCTCATGTGGTGCCCTGTACCATGTATAATAAAATGTAACACCCATTTTATCGGTGTTAGAGCGTCTGTGTAAAAAGGGCCTTAGTACTCCCTTTAAAGCCAATAGTACTACTCACATAATCATGCTTCATCAACCGTGTATCTTAGACATAGGCCCTTTTTACACAAGATGCTCCCCCTCTTGGACACCCATCGTCCACACGGGGGAGCATCCCATGTAAATGTGGGTGTGTGCTCATGTGACCCACACATCCCCACCCACCTCTCAAGCTCAGAGCAACCAGTGACAAAGCAGGTTGTTCCATGTGTGGGGATGCATGGGGGATTGGTGTCGGCCTGTGTGCACCCCCTTCCGTCCCGCCCGCCCGCTCCCCCCAGCGGCATACCCAAGGACCGACCCCCACCAGCCGTGGCCCATTTAAAAAGGGCCAGAGTTATAAATATCTCATTGAAAATTAAAAATGGAAAAAAGGTTTTATTATTTAAAAAACTGAAATCGAAGCCTAAAAAAAGTTACTTATGACAGCTTCCTTTTTTTTTAATGTTTGAAAAACCTATTTTAGTGATAACGTTTCCTTTTTGGATAGCAAATATTTAAAGAAAATTACAACAAAAATAATGCCCTAACCACTCTAAAATTTAACAACAAAACAAACAAACAAAAATACTACTACTACAACTAATAAATCTCTATACAAATCATTGGTATTACACAACCAGTTTTTGTGACTATATCTGCTTGGTTGGGCTGCAAAGGGCCTAGGACAGTAAGGTGCTCATATTAATTTAATCTCTCAGGATCAGGCTCTGAATAAACTTCAGCAAACCAAACACAAATATCTTTTACTCATTTGAAATAAGGATTGAAGCAAGATTTGGCAGTTCAATTCTTATAGTCACATATTTCCTTCTGTCACAAAACAGTGAAGAAGAATGCAAAAGGTTTAAGAACTTGAGTTGATATTTCTGGCGGAAAGAGAATTCAATATATAACTGTTGTTGACATATCACCCAACAGAAGTGGTGTATCTTTCATGGAAAATATGTTGTCATAATATCATCTCTGTTTTGAGTGACTGTTATTTGGTAAAAAAACAACAAGTAGCGTGAATATTTACATTTTTATGTATAATCTCATATTTTAGTTCCTATACAGTATGTTCAAATTCTCAAAGACACCAGTTCTTGGCTTTTATTAATATTTTGTCTGTGTCTATGCAGAAAAAATCTTGGCCAAATAACATATAAGGATTTGGTTTAATCTTCTCAAAGAAAGAGGATTGGCAGTTAAGATTCTGCCAACAGAGCAAGCCGTCGCGGACAGACAGTTCACAAACCTGTTAATTCTGGGGACCCTAGCATGCAATATTTGATTATTTTTAGAAAAACAGAAAATCTATCAATATTCAGAGCTGGACTGGAGTAATACAGAAAATAAAGCAGTCTGCAAACCTGCTACAACCTTCTCCATCCTAATCAGCTAACCCTTTCCCAATGCAACCTGCAAAATATGCAGGAAAGGCTCATCAGCACAGAAGCTGCATTTGAAGAGTCCTGCGGTTCTGCCTGTGTAATGGGCTTCCCGAGGCAGAACTGGAGTGGGGGAATGGGTGGCAGTGACTCCTTCACCTGCAGGGACCAACTCATGCATCTGCCTGTTTGAACTTCTCCCGCTGCTGCCCACGGGAGTGGCAGTGGCATGACCTATTGACGGATTCCCCATGCTTTTGCGCTGCCTCCCTTCCCATGTAGGGGTGTGCATCCATAATGTTTCCTATTAGTTATGAAAATGCATGGAGCCCCATTGAAAATTGATGAATAAGCAAAAAATTGTCATTTCCTTTCATCCATTATTGTTTCAAAACTAAAAATAAATAAATAAATAAATAAATAAAATCACTGTCCATACACAAAATTTTGTGCATGCCAACCCTTTTCCAAAATGACCAAAAGTGGCTCCCTATCACTTGCATTGGCTCCAGTGCCTCCCAGCTGGGAGGTGTTGGAGGGGGGAAAGCTGCACCTAGACTTTCCAAGTGGCCCTGTCACTTGGAATGGCTGGCTCGCACTTCCCTCAGGAGCACCGCCCCTCCCCAGCTGTTTGGTGGGACAGGAGCACGCACCAAACAACTCATGCAGGAGCCCCTGGAGCACCCCCACCCCCAACCTCTGTTTGATGGCTGGCTGCGTGCACCAAACAGCTCATGGCCCCCCGCGAAGAGCGCGCTCACCCTGGCTGCCTAATAGCTGATGGGGGTGGGGTGGGGGAACTGGAGGAGCTCCTGTTCCTCCCGATCACCTGTTTGGCAGGCTGGGTCAGCGTGCTCCCCCAGGCCCCCTGATCACTTGCTCAGCGGGGCCAGGTGAACGTGCTCCTCCAGGCCCCCTGATCAGCTTTTTGGTGGGGCTGGCTGGGCATGCTCCTCCAGGCCTGATCCATGGGCCCCACTTCACAGCAGGGCTGTACACGCCTAACATACATGTGGGCCTGCGTTAGCCCAGACTGGCGGGCCTTGGGATGCGTGTCTGAAATTTTCCAGAGGACACGTCCTGTAGCAGGTGGTTACCCACCCTGGCGCGTATGTGTGCCCAGATCTGGCAGCAACGGAACAAACGTACAGGTTAGTCTTCGGCCAAAACCGGCCACTGTCGCATCTGTTTTCACCCTATGTGTCTGCTTCAAACTTGCTTCTTGTTGTCTGATTACAAATGTTGCAAGTGAGTAGTGAGGAGCAAATCATAGCATGCAGCTTCTGTTACGTCTGGTAACCATGACTACATGCGTATCACAGTCCACCCAGATTGCATCCACCAGCCAGTTTCTCTCCCCCTTCCCTCCTGCTGTGGCTCGGTGTGCCATGCTCCCATCCCACTGCTGCTGTTGCTTTGTGAGTGCAGCAACAACTAGCACCTGAAATACATAGCGGCAAGAGCCACGAGCACTGCAAGGAGGGAATTTGCTCCTGCTTCCCCCACACCTGTATCCCTTCCCACCCCCATAGCGGGGCGGGGAACAGCTGGTGGAAGGGTAGCCGCTCCAACATGCTGCTGCATAAATATATGTTTGAGCACTGTGCATCCATTATTAATTATTATTATAAACATTTATATAGCGCCGGTCATGTACCTGGCGCTCTACAGAACATGATCCCATCAGCGGTTTGATCACACGCCGGTTTCACACATGATTCCTCTTTAGATCTGGCAACAAACTCACCACCACCAGTGTTTCTGCTTGACAAACATTGCCCAAAGCTGCAAGAGATTCTTCCAAAGGGCAGGGCTGGTGCTTCCCCTTGGGGCTTCCTCAGAAGAGAGTAGGGAAGTGCTGGTTGGGGCAAAGCACAGGGCTTCAGCATGAAGGGAGCAATGCTCTGTATGTGAGGCAAGGCTGGTACTGGGGAAGCTGGTGGCTGCAGCCAGCACAGAAGTAGAACTGGCTCTACACCCCACCTCAGCCACTTCCACCCACCATGGATATGGAGAGCTTAGGTGAGCACTTAGGCTACCATACCATAATGACAACCTTCCACGTTCACTGAGTAACCCTAGATAGGCAATGTGGATAGTTCATTCCTGGATTCAGACTTTGTGTGTGCCTTCAGCCGCATGGCGGTTTCTATAGTCAAGTTACAAAATCACAGACACAGGGATGTATAATGAAAGCTTCAGTGACATCACTGAATTGCTATTATTTGAAAAGATACAGAATGAATTTGCATAAGGCTCAAAAGTCCTAATTGAGAGAATTAAATTTTTAGGAAAACCAGACATAGAAGCCCTTATAAAAACCTTATGCTCAAGCTAATTGTTTCCAATAAAGTGTGGAGTTTAGTTAGATCTAGTGATTAGCTGCTGTGTTTAGAACTAAGACCAGCTGAAAGGATAAAGAATAAGTAAATAAATGAACCGAGATTAACATTCAGGTATAATATTTATCTTGGTTCTCAACTCAGCAGGATAAACTTTAGCACAAGCTCTTACTATTTTATGAAATGATCCAAAGTAAGAATACACAAACATATCCCCATTTAAATAGCTAAAATGCATTTAACAGTTAAGACAGACAGTCATCTAAGATGAGATGCAATATACTTTTTCTGGAGCTAGGCAAGGGAATCTCATTGTTTGAGAAGAGACAGGAAGTGTGCTGTTTAGATAGCTGATTGACTTCAACTTTTCACCTGACCTAACTAAAGCCCTTCTATATATCCCAAACTTAGAGAAGTACAGTCAAACAATTCTTCTTACATCAAGGAATTATCAGTTGTTTGTACTAGGCTCTTAGATATTTGAAATTTGAATGTCTCTTCCTCTACCAAGTTTGTTTTCTCTTTGTTTATCACCAGGTTTGAATGGGGCTATATTTTAGACGTATTAACTTAAACACTTTATAATCCTTGAGAAAGGCAGGACATTTTTTATAATATGGTCAGGAAAATTTCCATCAGTTCCTAGGAATTTCCCACCAGTAATTGTCCTTCCTACTGGATGCACATTGAATAAAAAAGGCATATCAATGATATTATGAGAGCCAGTTTGCTCTAATGGATAAGGTGCTGGACTTGGACCTAGGAAGTCAGGGTTTAAATCCTGTCCTAGCCATGAACTTACCGGGCGGCCCAGGGCAAGTCACAACCTCTCAGCCTAGAAAGCCAGTGTGGTGTTGTAGATAAGGTGCTGGACCTTTAGACCTGGGAAGTCAGGGTTTGAATTCTGTCCTAGCCATGAATTCACTTGGTGGCCTTGGACAACAACCTCTTAGCCTCAGTTCCTCATCTGTAATAAATGGGAATGTGTGTGTGTCTCTGTCTCTACTAACCAGGAACAAGCCTGAACACTAAGGGCGTTTATAGACGAGACAAAAAAGGCAGCTGATCCTTTGATCAGCCGCGTTTCTTTGCGCTCGTGTAAATTTTAAGGCCGGATCTTACCCTGCATCTGACTGGGTCGGCAATCCTGGCCCCTCAGACGTGGATCCCCGAAGTGCCGGCTTTACACCGCACTTCCGGGTTCCCTGGCCAAGTGCGCATGCGCACAACGACTGTACGCCGTGTCTGAACATCAGACATGGCATACAGAGGAAGGTGGGGGAGAGATTCCGGCGCTGAACGATCCTGCTTATGAGCGGGATCGTCTAACAGCGCCCTAAGCTGAAGAGGCCATGGTTAAAGCTAATTTCAAAGGATGCAGACAATTATTATAGACTAGTAATTCTCAGACTGATGTACAGAGCTCTTCCTTGTGACATGCAATATGAAACAGTTTGGAAACCAAGTATCAGACAAGGGTCTGGGGGGCTGGCAGGTGAGCAGGGAGAAGGGCGCCAACAGAAGGATCAGGATCAGGCATAGTCTGGACAGAGTGTAGGTCACGCTGGGTGATCAGTTAGCACAGTACAAGAGATCTGGACACAGGCAGCAGCAGGCAGAGAGAGAGAGAGCACCACAGGAGGCAAAAGCTAGGTGTGGAACAGATAGGGTTGCAGGATGGGAGGCAAAGGAAGGCTATACCAGGAAAGGACCTGTTGGTAAGCCACTGGTAGCTTGCTGTTTTCTCCTTATGTAGAGGAAGAAAAGGAAGCACTAGGTGCTTTCTGTCCCGCCCTGTGGCCCTCTGAAACAGCTCTGACTGGCCAAGGTTATAGCAGTTTCTGAGGCAATGGGGCTGGCACTACCTGTAGCCTAGTGCTGGTGTGGCTGGAGGACATCTCCTCCAAGGAGGCAGGTGCTACTTGCGGCCTGGTGCTGGCATAGCACTGGCTGCTATGGGTGACACCAAACAGTAGAAGGGGTTGGAGTAATGAATGGGAAGGTGGATTCATGGAGAGCTCAGTTCAAAATTAACACTGAGGTATTTAATTTGCGGCTTTAAAAGAACGTGTGTCCGGCTTCAATATGGAAAATGTCACATCTAAATCACACACACAGGATATTTACACATTGCATGACTTTATGCAGCGTGTTCGCCATGCACACCTAAAAGCAGCCTTAAGTGAGGACTGAATTCTGCTCATCTCTACAAAAGTGTAAAAACCGAGCAGAGGGAAGTGCTGGTATGCAGGCTGCAGACCAGGTAAATAATATTAGGTGTGGTAGCAACTCTACCTTGATACAAAGACTGGACAAGTTCCATTGTCACAGTGGAAAAGGGAAATGGTTTCCTTAGAAAGCATATGGTACATGTATTGGCCTCTCCAGCAAATGTTAGCAGCAGTATTAAGCAGTTTATACAAAACACTAGCAGACAGTACCCAATATTGTGCTTAGTTTGTTCCCTCTTCATTGAGGCCCTGTATAGTTATTTCAGTGGATGGAATCCCAAGAGACATCCATGTAGGATCTGCATGTCACAATGCAATCCCTATGGAGATGCTTGCAATTTGCATGCATATGTGCGGGGATGCGTGTGGAGCGCACGGGGAACGGGATGACCCCATCATATTTGTGTTTATGCTGCTGTGCAGCTAAAATGTTTTTCTTTAAAGCAAATCCCAAGATCCTTTTATTTGGAAGGAGACATATAACACTGTGGTTTAATAGAGAAGTTGACAGCCTTAGAACCGGTTTATCATTTCAACTTGAAGACTCACCTTGGCACGCAAATTTCAATTCCTTGGCATCAGTAACAGTGGTTCTTTTATCTGACCTATTCTTTTCAGTTCGACGATGACTCCGTCTTTTCTTGGTCTCTCCCCAAAGATTTGATCCCCCATGCATGCTTGGAATGTTCAAAACAGCAATTCCTTCCAGAGAAATATTGATCAAGTCTAGCTGAATTCCGTCACACTGATCAGAAAAGGAAAAAAGAGAAAAGAAAAATTAGGAATGAAAATATATCAGAACGGTCTACTTACTGGCTATTTTCTTTCTTTGTCATTCCTAGTATTGTCAAATGCATACAACTTTTAAAAAATACTCATAAAGAAAATAACTATGCAATAGAAATACAGAGGCTTCAGTACTGGTTCATGAGTCAAGTTCTGGATGCTGCTACTATTCACAGCCAGGGTATGGAACAGTTTGACAGTGAAGAGTGGTTCACTGATGACTATGCAGTGCCACCTGCAGAATGTATTCATGATCTCAATACAACTCTTAACCCAATACTCAAAAGTGCTGTGCTGTTCCAAACCCCATTGGAGTGAATAGAGCTTGTGGCAGTGCAGCACTTTGACAATTAGAGCCTTAGAGTGCAATTCAGCTATGCGCCAGTGCCGGGGGAAACAGCGCCAGTGGATGGCGCTGAGACCCTGGTGGCCACAGCACCACATCCAGCTCCACTCCTGGATGGAAGAAGGAGGTGGTGCAATGGTGCTGAGCAGCCATAGGGACACAGGCACCGGCTCCCTGGAGTCCCTGCAGCCGCTGCATCCCCGCCCAACCAGCCCCCAAGACACCCAGGGTGTGAGAGTCCTGGCTTGCACCGCAGCATGTGGAGTGGTGAGAGAGGGGCAGGGTCTCACAGAGGACTGTCCAGGGCTCTCATGCCCTGGGTGTCTTGGGGGCTGGCTGGGTGGAGGTGTAGCAGCTCCAGGGACTCCAGGCAGTCAGTGCCTGTCCCTATGGCTGTGTGGGACTTAATCCTGCTCTGAGAGGCCGCGCTGGTGTGCCTTCTTGATTTGCCACGGCGGGGGGGGGCGGGGGGAGGGTCTGTCTCAGGGTGGGACATGGCCAAGGGGTAGGGAACTCCTTTTGTGGGCTGTACTCCCTTCCCTACTGCTGGCACAGGGGACGTGGCCATCACTCTGTTGGAGGGGGTATGGCCATCTGGCTGGCAGAACCTGCTTCTACTGGCACTTACACCCCCCCGCTCCCAGTCACTTGCTGCTCCTTGGCCCTATGGCCAGCACAAGGCCCCTTGTGCTGGCGGTAGGGCGTAGCTGGATCACGCTTTTAGTGGACAAATATTGACACTGCAAAAACTGCCTTCGTAATCAGCAATACGTGACACTCTTGCGCCTTGTGCTTGAGAAACCAAGGACTGAATGGCGGTGGAGAAGGAACAATATTCTACACCTATAGATGACCACTCCACTCCTGAGACACATTTGTGGAGTCCTGATTGCACTGTTATCTAAGCTTTACTTAATCTAAACAGAAATAAATACTTTCAATATTTAGTTCTGTTAATAAAGTAATCCAGTTAAGAGACAGTGGTTGCTGTGTTGGTGCCAAGTGAGAGAGAGACAAAGTGGTTTGAATGATATCTTTTATTGGACCAATCAGTTGGTCCAATAAAAGATATCATTTGAACCACTCTGTCTCTCTTTTTAAGTAAAACCTACTTCGTTTTCTAACCTCCAAGGACAGCGCCACCCACTGCTGGGTGTTCTGGCGGGTATACAGTGGGGACGTCCGTGGAAACAGGCCAGTGGTGGGGGGATGGGTGTGCACCCATGTAAACACCACGGGCAGTGGGTGATTGTACATGCGCGCTCCCCTGCACACTCACCTACACCTATCTCCACCCATGGGGCCATCCGGAAAGCCAGAAAGAAACTTATTGTATGGGGGGGGGGGCTTGCTGTTATAAGAGTATGACATGGATAATGTCCATGTCAAAGGCAAGGAGAATGTAGTAGCAGATGCTCTTTCCCACCAGCAGAGCAATATCGAATATATTTACAGTATGACATGGCCAATGATGTATAAGAACATAAGAAGTGTCATACTGAGTCAGACCAATGGTCCATCAAGCCCAGCATCCTGTACCCTGACAGTGGCCAATCTTGATCACATGGGAGAAGAACCAACAGTCACATTGGGCAATCCATTCCCCGTTGTTCACTCCCAGCTCCCGACAATAAGAAGTTCATCCCTTAAGCTAGTTGTTTAATAGCCATTAATGGACCTATTCTCTAAGAACTTATCCAGTCCTTTTTAAAAACCCAGCTATACTATTGGCCTTGATAATGTCCTCTGGCAACAAATTACATAAGTTAATTATGCGTTGAGTGAAAAAGTACTTCTTTTATTTGTTTAAAATCTGCCGGCAGCTAGTTTCATGGAGTGTCCCCTAGTTCTAGTACTATTTGAGAAAGTAAATAACTGTTCCCTATCTACTCATTCCATATCACTCCAGATTTTATAAACCTCTATCATGTCCCCTCTCAGTCTTCTCTTCTCTAAGTTGAAGAGACCCAGCTTGTCAAGCCTCTCTTTGTACAGAAGCCATTCCATACCCTTTATCACTCTCGCTGCCCTTCTCTGTACCTTTTCTAGTTCAGCTATGTCTTTTTTGAGATGGGGNCGGGGGGAGGGTCTGTCTCAGGGTGGGACATGGCCAAGGGGTAGGGAACTCCTTTTGTGGGCTGTACTCCCTTCCCTACTGCTGGCACAGGGGACGTGGCCATCACTCTGTTGGAGGGGGTATGGCCATCTGGCTGGCAGAACCTGCTTCTACTGGCACTTACACCCCCCCGCTCCCAGTCACTTGCTGCTCCTTGGCCCTATGGCCAGCACAAGGCCCCTTGTGCTGGCGGTAGGGCGTAGCTGGATCACGCTTTTAGTGGACAAATATTGACACTGCAAAAACTGCCTTCGTAATCAGCAATACGTGACACTCTTGCGCCTTGTGCTTGAGAAACCAAGGACTGAATGGCGGTGGAGAAGGAACAATATTCTACACCTATAGATGACCACTCCACTCCTGAGACACATTTGTGGAGTCCTGATTGCACTGTTATCTAAGCTTTACTTAATCTAAACAGAAATAAATACTTTCAATATTTAGTTCTGTTAATAAAGTAATCCAGTTAAGAGACAGTGGTTGCTGTGTTGGTGCCAAGTGAGAGAGAGACAAAGTGGTTTGAATGATATCTTTTATTGGACCAATCAGTTGGTCCAATAAAAGATATCATTTGAACCACTCTGTCTCTCTTTTTAAGTAAAACCTACTTCGTTTTCTAACCTCCAAGGACAGCGCCACCCACTGCTGGGTGTTCTGGCGGGTATACAGTGGGGACGTCCGTGGAAACAGGCCAGTGGTGGGGGGATGGGTGTGCACCCATGTAAACACCACGGGCAGTGGGTGATTGTACATGCGCGCTCCCCTGCACACTCACCTACACCTATCTCCACCCATGGGGCCATCCGGAAAGCCAGAAAGAAACTTATTGTATGGGGGGGGGGGCTTGCTGTTATAAGAGTATGACATGGATAATGTCCATGTCAAAGGCAAGGAGAATGTAGTAGCAGATGCTCTTTCCCACCAGCAGAGCAATATCGAATATATTTACAGTATGACATGGCCAATGATGTATAAGAACATAAGAAGTGTCATACTGAGTCAGACCAATGGTCCATCAAGCCCAGCATCCTGTACCCTGACAGTGGCCAATCTTGATCACATGGGAGAAGAACCAACAGTCACATTGGGCAATCCATTCCCCGTTGTTCACTCCCAGCTCCCGACAATAAGAAGTTCATCCCTTAAGCTAGTTGTTTAATAGCCATTAATGGACCTATTCTCTAAGAACTTATCCAGTCCTTTTTAAAAACCCAGCTATACTATTGGCCTTGATAATGTCCTCTGGCAACAAATTACATAAGTTAATTATGCGTTGAGTGAAAAAGTACTTCTTTTATTTGTTTAAAATCTGCCGGCAGCTAGTTTCATGGAGTGTCCCCTAGTTCTAGTACTATTTGAGAAAGTAAATAACTGTTCCCTATCTACTCATTCCATATCACTCCAGATTTTATAAACCTCTATCATGTCCCCTCTCAGTCTTCTCTTCTCTAAGTTGAAGAGACCCAGCTTGTCAAGCCTCTCTTTGTACAGAAGGTTTGGATTATTTTTCCCTATGTGCATCACTTTGCACTTGTCCACATTAAATCTCATCTGCCATTTAGATGTCCAGTCACCCAGTCTCGTAAGATCCTGTTGCAGTTCTTCACAGTCTGCTTGTGTTTTAACTACCTTGAATAACTTGGCTTAACACCCTTTTCCAGATCATTAATGAATACATTAAACAGCACCAGTCCCAATACAGATCCCTGGGACACACCACTTTTTAGATCTCTCCATTATGAAAACTGACCATTCAGTCCTACTCTTTGCTTCCTATCCTTTAACTAGTTACCGAGCCATAGTAAGTCTTTTATGTGGGACCTTAGTAAATGCTTTCTGGAAATCCAGGTACCTTATATCTACCGGGTCTCCCTTGTCCACATGCTTATTTACACCCTCAAAGAATCCCAACAGATTAGTGAGGCATGACTTACTAATGTTGTGAAATCTTCAGGTATAGCATGCGGGATGAAGATCATGTTTGTATCATGTTTGTATAAAAAATGTTTGTATTAACCACTGATGACTGTATAAGCCAGAGGGAATAGCCTTACTGGCACCTTGTGTGTGGTGGAGTGGAGTTATCCTTGCCACCCCTTATAGGAGGCGGCAGAGTCCTGGGGCTGGCCGTCTTTCAGAGCCCAGCTTCACAATGAAGGGTGGGAAAAACAGGGCTGCACAGTGTAAGTACAACTGTACACTTGCACCACTTGCAGGAGTGGCGGGAAAAGCTGGGGGCAGAGTTTGCCCAAGGACAGTGTGTAACACAGTGCAGTCTGATAGGGCTGCTGCACCTTTAAGAAGTCCAGAGTGGGAAGGAAGTCACGCCCATTCAACAGTACAAAAGTCAGGCAGCAGGCCGTGAAGAGGCAAAAGCTGCCTGGAAACTGAAGAGTGCACATCGCTGTTCCTGCATGGAAGGAGGCCATGGTGTGAGACTAACCTGAAAATGTTTGTAACTACTGTTTCTGAGTAGCCAGCCAGTAGACTGCTTTCTGACTGAGATTGAGGTTAGATAGGCCAAGGGGCTGAAGGGGTTGTATATCCAGCTTAGATAGCTAATGGTGGAGAACTGTATACAAATGAACTAGAAAAACTGCTAATTCCCTGCATGACTGAGTAATTTGGGGGCCCAGACACTGACAAAAATTAGCACCGTCACCGCCAAGCTGCTATACAGGGTATATCCAGCTTCCCGGCTTTGCAGCAAGTCACCCACTCACTCGCCCACTGAACTGGGCAGTACAGGCACAGCTGGTCGCCTTAATCAGGGCCAGGAAGGAATTTTTCCGCCAACCAGGCAGATTGGCTATGACTCAATTCAGGGATTTTTTCACCTTCCTTGTAGTACCATTCCCAATGATGTGCAGATTGTGCACTCAGTGGGGCATTCAGATTGAGTGGTTAATTAGATAGTAACAATTCAGCAGTCCAGTCCCAAAGTAAACAAAAAAGTTGACAGGATTAGGTACCAGCCTTGGAAGGTTATGGAACTTGACACAGAGAGGCACCTAAGAGGAAGGTAAGAGAAAAGGGAGCCAATCAGAGGTAAAGCAACCCACAGCTTTCACCCAACTCTGAGGGGTGACAGGGACTGTGTACTTAGCAGGATACATGCTGTTCTTACTTCATAGGAACAGTCACTCCTTCCTCTGGACCCTAAAAGGCGGAGGGTCCTGGTTTTCGGGTGAATGGACTGGCATCTCCATTCAGGCTTAATAAGCTGAGGCACTGTACTTGTTGGGGGAAGGGCGATGTTAAGGTTATAGTTAAATTATGTTAAGTTGTACCCTCCCCCCCCCTTTTCTTTTCATCCAAACTGCTATTTCTTGGAATTAATAAAGAGTTGCGGCCAGTTTGACCCAACCACCAACTCTGTTGTCTCTTTGTGTGTGTGAGACAAACTTATTGTATGGGAGTTTGCTCAAGTTAGTTGAACCTTAGCTAGGAAATTAGCATTGCAAAGCCTCATCAAGACCCAGGGCAATCAACCTTCATAGGTGATAGCGGCCATCCCTGTGAACTTAAGTTAAGGCTATACAATAGCTAAATGACCAATAATGGAAGTTAATCAACAGCTCAAAGCAAGGTGACTTGAGTTTAAAGGCATTCTTTGGACATGAGAGAGACGCTTGAACCATCAGTATGTGAAGATCACAGCTGATGGCTAAGATGCAGCATGCCTGTCTGTGAACATCAGCCACAAGACTTTGGCCCTCTGGAACAGGGGATAGGTAACTGTTAGAGAGGAAACTTGATCAGCTAAGCTAGCATTGCATATTGTTTTGATTTCATTTTCTTATGCACCTTCTGTATTTATTCTCAACCTGTATTATCTGCTTTAGTTTTCATATAAAACCTTCTTATTATAAAGCTTGTGTTTGTGTGGTTACTGGCACTGAATACTAGGAACGCAACTAATATATTTTTTAAAAACCTTGCAAATGTTTCTGAGGCTCCAAGTGCCAAGACTGAGTTTTCAGCTACCACTTGGAAATGTTACTGAGGACTCGCAAATCGGAACTTGGAACCATAGAACTTGGAAAATCTTGGAACTTGGAATCACAGGACTCAGCGCTGGAACCACACCATATCCCGGCAGCACCACACCATATCATAACATATGTCATGGGAGCACACCATATCATAACCAGCAAGTTTGCCCCCCTTTCACCATGCCCTTATGCAAGTTCTGTGGTGGGTGGGTGGCAGTCGTACACCAGAGCACATGGCCCCTGCATTGTCATCAGGCAGATCCACGCCCCGCCCCCCAAAATCACACCATATCATAACCAGGAAGTTTGTACCCCCTTGCCCCATGCAAGTCCTGTGGTAGATGGGTGGCACTGGTGCTCCAGAGCACATGGTCCCTGCAGGCAGATCTAGGGCAGAAGCGGCAATTCTTTTTTCTGCTCCAGTATTTCATTTGGCCATTTTGGAATTGCCCGTGACTTTCCACAGCTTTTCTGCCGGCATTCCACAAATTCAGAAACTGTCAGAACAAACATTGTTCCGCTACTTCGCAGTGCCAATGGAAATTGCAGAAGACTGAACTGTCGGAACAAACATTGTTCTGCTATTTTCGCAGCCGGTGGAAGTAGTGGAATGAAAGTAGCAGAACAGCGGAAGTAGTGGAATGAAAGTAGCAGAATGAACATCACTATCGCACCATGCCACTCATTACGTCAGAAAAAGCTACTGCAGTGGCTTGCTGTTTCACTCCTAGGCAGATCCACAAGCCCCCCCCCCCCAAACACACCATATTAATCACCGTTGTCCTATGCCCAAGCACCCTTTCAAAAATAAAAAGCAGGGTGTAGTAAACTCCAGCATTGCCCCTATGTGCATGAAAATGCGGAGTCCAAAACTACAATTCCAAAAGCCGAATACTTACATACAGCAGTGTAGTACGCAGCCAGGCTGAGGTCACCAAAGAGAGTGAATAATGCCCAAATGCCTATTTTCTTTTGGCCCCTGGCAACCAATCAAAAACTGTCCTGTGCTTACCGTCCCTCACCTGTCCCCTCCCATTGCCTCCATGCCTACTAAATAAGGCAATAAGTTTCATTTCCCGGCTCAGTGAAGGTAAGGTCAGGAGTAGGTCACTCAGGGTCCTGAGACCTCCTGACGCCTGGCCAAATGCACAGCCTCAGCAGCACAAAGAAAAACTCTTATCAAGTGGAACCGAGCTTACCAAGTACCGGACATAATCCTCGGAACCTCCATGCTAGTGAAACGATTGCTGTGGTCCTTGGTACGTTCAGAATAAATTTGAGTACTGAATAAATTCAAATAGTTTCAGCACTACTGAATTCTAACTGAGGAATCTTGGTTTAACACCAAGACAAGTCTAACCCATTTACTTTTCTGACTACTGTGGAGCCCTGAGACACAGGTGACAAAGGATTAACCACTTACAAGCTGGCACACTCTGTGGAGAGTGGTGCCCAGTGATTACTATAAGTGGGATAACTGAGATGTGGCTCAAATGAGTAAATGAGTATTGAGGCTCATTTTACAATTCCAATATTTAACTTTCAGAAGATCTAGAAGAACAAGCAAATACTGATCATTCCTTGGTATCTCCTTGCACCTTGCTGATCTTCAGGTTGCTGAAATTTTCCTTCTCTCGTTAAGTCTTAGTTAACAATTATAAAAGAATAGACCTAAGAAGAAACCACATATCATCACCACAACTATTTATTTGTCCTTAAACCTACTTTCAGTATGACCTCCTATTTATTTATTACATGTTTGTTCCCAACGTTTCTGTCAATATTGGAAATTCGGAGAGAAGACCAGCCTAATGACAATAAGGCATATTTTCAAGAATTAAGTTTAAATCATTGTATAATATTCCTAGAGGGAATCCTGAAAGGTACAGTAGGACATCTTCAAATTGCTTGGTAGTTGTGGTGACAAAAATAAGTGAAATTTTTGTACTGAATTTCTTTCAGTATAAGTGAGAAGTGCTTTCAATTTTTTTGAGTTAGTTTTTTCAATATTTTATGCATTAAATATTAAGATGGTTTCTTTTACTAAAAATTCTGCTCATGTGTACCCTCACTTACTGCTATACATTCTAGATAAACAGATATTAATTTCATAATTAAAAGTAATCTTGTGTAAATACCCTGCAGGCCTCAATGAATCAAACACATACTGTGTGTCAGGCCTCCCACTGTCTTCAAGTGGAATGTACTGGCTGGATAATTAGATAGTACATATTTTTTAACCTTATTTGCATGCATATTATATCTTTTGCACACTGACAAGCAGCAGTAACAACAAAAGTCAGATTACCACAGGGAATTCCCACAAAGAAGTCTTCATTCCTTATAATTTGCAGCCTAAATTAAAATAATTTGATCTTTGACAAGGATGAAATGTCAAGCAGAAGGGGGTCCTCTACAAGCCACGGCCTGTGGCTTCTGAAATCTGCCTAATTTATGTCAGTCACTTCTTAATACATATTTAAGTATTACACGAAAAAGATGATAAATATGCAATCTGACACCTTTGGTATTTCCCTGCTGTTAATTTATAAAGGTCTGGCATCCCCCAAACTGACTGGAATTATTTAAATAAAAGAAGAATTGTGAAATAAGATGGTGCGGGGCCCTGGCTTCCATTTTCACTCAATATTGAACACAGCAGGTAGTACACTAAGACAATTATTTGACTCGGCCTCAGAATCCCACTGTGACGAGTTACTTTCAGAATTAGTAAAGGAGGATTTCTTTTGTTCCTACACAGAGACGTTTTCACTACAGGTAGCTTTTCATCGCCCTAACATTCATACACTAAAATAACAAAACACAAATGTATTCTGTTCGTGTCCCCCCCGCCCCCCATATGAAGGTGTTAATACCCAGTAGTGTGTTTTAAAGCCCTATAGCACAAGTATATTGGTTAGTAATTAATAGTAGCTTTCTTCTAGCTCTTTTTGGATATTTTCTTGGCCTCAATCCACTTTTCTATGTTAGCTTTTGTATTATATTTGTTAGCATGAGAAATACTAGAACATTCTTAGGTGAAGGTCATAATGACTGACTTACCTACCTGAAAAACGGAGGTTAAAATAAGGTAGTCTAAGCAGTGCAATATCACGCCAAAAGATAGTCTGTTAACCATTCTCAGGGATTTCTTCTTCAAGATGCCAAAAATGATACCCTGATTCATGAAAGCATTTAACCAGGGCCAGTCTTACCACATGGCGGCCTGGAGCGCCCGCCCCAGGCCCCGCTCTTTCCGAAGGCCCCGCAATGACCTCTATTTTCAACATGACAGGTTGTGGGGGCACCACTCCCGCTCAGTAGGTGTTACATTTGATTATACATGTTGCAGGGCTGCAGATGTGATCTATGGGTGCCCTGCAACATGTATAATAAAATGTAACACCCATTTATCAGTGTTAGAGATTCTGTGTGAAGAGGGCCTATAACACCCTTGTGAACATGAATGAGAATTGTGTCCTCTGAGAAAACTACTTAGGTGAAGCACATGCTTAAGCACATTGTGGGTTCAGGGTTTAGAGTATTTCCACACAAGCATCAATCCCATATAAAGCTTACCAAAAATATAATTATGGAGAATTGTATAGGTATGAAAGGTGATAGCTAAAGAGAGTTTGTAAAAGATTTGCTCAGATTTTGATAAGAACTCAGTATTTCAAATTGTTAATTTTGTTCTTTAAAATCTGTGGCTGAAATCCTGGCACCATTGAAATCAATGTAACCCTGCAATTATTTTCAGTGCAGCCAAGATGTCATCCTACATTTCTGGTCATTGAATGAAAACACACTTTTTGAATCTGTTAAGTAACACATGGAATGGGATATGTCAATTTGGTGTTTAAATATATATTACACATTCAATAAAAAGGAGGAAATACAGGAGTTAAGTATTGCACAGAACCATAGGCCATATTAGAAATGTCCAGTTTAAGTGGGGTGGAAGCCAATATACAGAAGTCCTGGGTATATTGTCCCAAATCAGAGATACTGATCATTAATTCCCTCTTCTGTGGGCTAACGCCAGTGCTTATCCGTTGCTTACAGCTTGCTCAGAATGCAGCAGTGTGGCTGCTTACTTGTTTGGCAAGTCCACCCTGCATTCTCTGCATTGGCTGCCTGTGGAGTGACAGATTGAGTTTAAGATTGCACACCTGGAGTTTAGGGCCTTGAACAGTTTAGGCCCTGGCTATATTTGAGACCTGCTTCTGAAGCCTCACACTGAGAGGTATCTGTGCTCAGGGAGCACCCGGTGTTTGGGGGTTCCACCATCGTGTCTGAAGTCAGTGGGAAACGGGGATTTTGCTTTGGCAGGTCCCTCGGTGTGGAACTCTGGATGTCAGTCTCAGTTCCTCCCTCCTTACCTTTAAAAAACTCCTGAAAACATATTCTAGGTTCACTACCGGTTCCCCTAATGTATTCTCTCCTCCCTGTTTCCTTCTCCTATTTAAACATTTTATTATTGTTTTAAATTGTCTTACATTGTTTTATATTTTATACTTATATATGTAAAGCGCTCCAAATGTCATGTAAGGCAGCGGGGGGAGGGACACTACATAAATAAACATATTAATTATTTATTATTATTATTATTAATAATAATAATCCGTATGAATTTTGTTGTTCACTCAAAATCTCTTTCTACATTCATGTTGGGTTTAATCCAGATTCCATTAAAATCAATCTGCCTGATCCCAAACCCTGCGGATCCACCACATAGGTTCATGCAACCTGCGCACAGCTCCGTAGAGTTTGGGGTCGGGTTTAGTGACTAAACTCTCTTGACTTCAACAGGAGTGGGGCTGCATCATTTGTGTTTTATTTATTCAGTAATATGGAGTATTGTTATCCATGGTCTCGTTTATTATGGAGCCACCCTAGTGGCTCCATTAGTTAAGGCAGAGCTAACGTTCTGTATTGAGAGTTCCATTGACTTCAATGGAGTTCCCTGGGGCAAATTCCTCTGGCTTGCAATCCTGAAGTTGATGGAGTTTTCTCTGTGAGCATACACTTATAGTCACAGATGGCTGCACAGGACAGATATTGAGTATGCTAAGTATGTGCTTTGGTCCAATATTTCATGTTAGGTGATGTGTCAAGATGTCCCTGGTATTTAAAAAGTGCTTGCACTTGCTGAGGGAGCAGGAGGGAAGAGGAGCCAGATGAGGTGGTGGGGCTGGGGGATCTGTGAGGGGAGGGGGCTGAGGGAGCAGGAGGGGG
>QEPC01009440.1:934175-947620 GCA_003113815.1 Sphenodon punctatus | reverse complement strand
GGTTTCAGGGCATGCAGTGTCATCAGTATGCTGATGACACTCCGCTCTACCTCTCCTTTTCCATCGACCCAGGCCATGCAGTCTCCTTATTTTCCCAGTGCCTGTCAGCTGTGGGGGCTTGGATGAGGTCAAGCCATCTGCAATTGAATCCTGACAAGATGAAGGTGATGTTGGTGGGTGAGGGCTTGGGGGACTTGGGGGTGGTTGAATCTCCTCTTGTTGCGGGGGTTCACCCTCCCATGGTCTCTCAGGTGTGGAGTCTGGGTGTGCTCCTCGATTCGCTGCTCAGCCTGGAATCTCAGGTTGTGGCTGTGGTGGGGAGTGCGTTTCGGCAGTTACATCTTGTCCGGCAGCTTCGGCCGTATCTCTCAGACTCTGACCTTGCCACTGTCATCCATGCATTCATCACCTCGAGGCTGGATTACTGCAACGCGCTCTATGTGGGGCTGCCCGAGAAGCTGGTACAGAGGCTGCAGCTGGTGCAGAATGCCCACTCCTTACAGGGGCGGGTCGCAGGGAGCACATGACACCAGTGGTCCGGGCTCTGCACTGGCTGCCTATAAAGCACCGGACCAGGTACAAGGTGCTGGTTTTAACCTTTCAAGCCCTTCACGACCTGGGCCCTGCTTATCTGCGGGACCACCTCACTCCCCATGTGCCCGTGCGACCATTGAGATCGTCTGTGGGAGCCTTTTTGGAGGTTCCCCGGGTGAGACGGTTGGCCACTGATGTGAGATCTTTTTCGGTGGCCGCCTCTGTGCTGTCGAATTTGCTCCCGGAGGAGGCTCGGTTGACTCCCACTCTCCTGCTGTTTCCTCGTTTATGTAAGACCTGGCTGTTCCGTCAGGCTTTTGGCGAGGGGCAGGGGTGGGGGGTTTCCTCACATTGTATTGTATTTTAAATTGTTTAAAATTGTTTTAAAAAATTGTTTTTGAGTATTGTTCACTGCCCCGGGCTGCCCTGTGGGCAGGAGGGGCAGGATATAAATTTTAAATAAATAAATAAATAAATAAAAATGAATGAAATTTCTGTTGGCCAACTGGCATCACAAACCCATCTTGTACCACTGTGACAAATATAGGAGAATCCCCAGTATAGGCTCATTTTTTGGAGATGCTGCCCAGGCTTCCCGCATGCCAATACCCAATCACTTACAATCAGGGAGGCTTGGGGGTTAGGCATGGGAAAGCAAATATAAGGTTCTGCCAAGCTGTACAGCCCCAACCATGACTAGATTTTGTGTGTCTCGTAGCCTGGTTCAGTGCTCCGTGTGTGTGATTGTGTGTGCTGCAGTCTCCAGCCTCACTGCAAGTGCTCATAAAAGCTGAACTCTGCACCTATTTTCCCCCATGTATGTCACCACAGACTTTGGGGTGCCAATGACTGTAGTCTATGCTAGTGACAGTGCCTCTGGAACCTGCTCCTTTTCTGCTCTGCCCATCTCCTCCTGTCTTTTTCACCCTCTCTAAAAATGCTCCAAAAAGAAGATCTCTGCATCTAGTAAAATTTTTATCATTTTAACAGAGGCAACACAATTGACCTAAGAAAATTTGCAACTTCTGTTAAAATCACAAAATTTCCATTGCTTATAAAATGAGGACCCTTTATCTAATTTTAAAAATATATTTGGCACGGATGATCCCTTTGGTGAAGGGAACAACCTGTCCAAACTGAATCCACATCAGATGCCAGACAAAGATGTTACAGCTGGAAATGTGTACACAAGCAATGCAATTAAATTGCCTATAAAATCGGAATCCTTTATCCAATCTTTATGAAGTTTGGAAGGAATGTTTCCCTTGGTGACCGGTACATTCTGTTCAAATATCATGCATATCAAATGGAAAATGAAAAAGGTACACACATAAATTGATTTCTCATTGAAACCAATAGAAAACAAAAATGAAACAATTACAAAAATGAAAATTTTCAATAACAAATTGAAAAATAAAATAATAACATACACAAAATTGAAATGCTTCCCCTGCGCACATCCCTAGCATAAGCAGAAATTTCTCCTTCACAAATGTAAGAGAGTGAATAATCATTTCAGTTCTTTTAATACCATCAAAAATATAGTGATGTCAAAACCACCTTAATTGAAAAGAGTAACAAGAAACAAATAAACAGGGACTGTGAGTTGATTTTTACTAGAAAATTCTAGCATATAAATCAGAATATTGGGGAATTGTATTCTAGTGAATGAAACTGCTTATCAGTTATTGTTTGGACTGTATATCTCTTACCCGTCATGGAGTTGTACCACGTGAAACCATATTATTTCCTAAAATACAATGTTGTGTTCTTTTTTTGTTTGCTACTTGGAAGGATAGAAAAGGGTTGATATATCCATTATCAAGGAGGCTAAAAAAAAATATTGTTACCAAGATACAGTTACAGACATTTTTTCATCTCAGCTTCAGTTTGAAACAGATGCATCAAAGCCATCAGCAAACCCTGAAATGTACCAGATTAGATGGTTTTCCTCAAACATTATCTTTCATGTCATCAGATATTGTTTTAAAGGTGTTTTTAAAAATGCTGTACTATAGTCTCAAATTCAAAACTAAAAAAAGCAATTAAGTGTGTGTTTTTCATTTGAGCAAATAAGAAGAATGCCAATAATTAACTAACCAACCAACCCACCCACCCAGTGGAGTATAATGACTAAGTGTGCAGTACGTGGACCGGGAGGTAGGGAGATCCTGGTTCTAGTCTTGCCTTAGCCAAAAACTCACTGGGTGACCTTGGGCTAGTCATGTTATCTCAGCTTAACCTACCACACAGGGCTGTTATGAGGATTAAAGGTTGTGTAAAATTGTTGTATGCAAAGTGCTTTGAGTGTCATGGCAGGGGGGTGCTATATAAAGATTATTATTATTATGCTCAGTGCACATCATGGCAGATAAACCTAAATTACCATAGCCAAAGCTTGACTCTACAAAACATGTGCTTTATACTAGGTAAAAGGGCAGGAATGATGTAAAGTGGATTTAAAATCTCAGGTCTCTTTAAGTGCATGCACACAGAAGGCATCTTTGGCCCTTTTCTAATGGGTGCAGGTGCATGGGGGGATGGGTGGGTGGTGCATTTCCACAGACCCCCGCACCCATCTCCACGCATGGAGCATCAGGCATTTGCACCAGTTGCTCCGTGCGTAGGTGATGGGTGAAGGAGGGTGGGAGTGCACACGCACCCTCACCCACATCCTCCGGTGTTCCCACAAGCACCCACTAATCCCCACCCGCACACGTGTGCGGAGGGCGTCCGTGTGAAAATGGCCATAGACACCATCGGAGAATGTCTGTCGTGTTATTGGGCACTGGAACGGATGTGTTGATAAAGAGGGTTTTCTCACATGAGAGGAGAGGCCCCCAGAACTCTTGGTCGCTCCATGGGATCCTCTCCCCTTAGCCACCACCCACAGGCTCCACATGGGACTACACCAAAAGGGCAGGCGTTGCTCCCTGCTGTACTGAAACCATTCTCCCCTTGCCCCCTCCACCATAGAGTTGTGGTCACTCTTCAAGCACTCTAGGTTGCTGGCCGTGACTCTATGCATGCCCCAACAGATGGGGAGGCATGGGGCAGCTGTGTGGGTGTACTGTACCCCCCCCCCCCGCAACATAGGGGAGATGGCCATGGGACAGCAGATTGTCCCCAATTTTCCTGGAGTTGCCCGTACGGTGTGCTCCACATTTCCGGCAATTAACCAGCTTGGAACACAAGCAGGTGAATCCAGGGCTAATGGGGGCAAAAGTGGGGCAATGTTTCATGTGTTAACATCAAGAGATACAGTGTAGCTTAGTGGATAAAGTTTTTGGCTTGGACTTGGATGACTAGCATTCAAATCCCATCTTAGCCATGGACTCACTGGGTGACCTTGGGCAAGACAATCTCTCTCAGTCTTGGTTTCCTATCTGTAAAACTGAAGTAATTATGATCTGACTCAAAGGGTTGTTGTAAGGGTGAACTGGATAAGGATTTTAAAGCACACAGAACACTGCTAATGCTCTATATACATTCTAAATTATAATAGCAGAACTGAAATTCAGTGTTGCAAAGAATCTGAGCAACTTGGTAGAATCAGTTGTAGGTTAGACAGGTATCCAGGGCTGCCTAAGGTCAGTGGAGAGACCAGCCTTTAAGTGTTCAGTCATCATGCACTGCCACCAGGCAACTAAAAATAATGAAACTGACCTAAAATACAATACATTTGGGGCTCTTTTCCTAGACTTCTGGTTTCTGAGCTTTGGAAACCAGGCCCCAGGTCTCCAAAATGAGCAAAGCTTCCTCATTTATCCTAAATCTCCCCCTCCGCCCCCCCAAATTACCTCCCTGCAACTCCAGCCCCAACACTCCCTTCCTGGCCAGCTTCTCCCCCCACCACCTTGGTGACACCAGGCATACAGTCATGTTTTCAAGCTTTTCTTCACTATCATGAGATCTTTTCTAAAAGCAAAATTGTAAACACTTTAGCTTTCATCACAAGTCTCCAATTTCAATTTCCTTAAAACAGCAGAAGTGCAAAGCCCAGGATTAAACTATGGGAGCTGACAACACTGGAATAAGGCAGATACAAACCCCAAAACAACCCTGCTCCAGGTCTCTGAGTTGTGGACAGAGTTGTCACACACAATTGTGCTCATTACTCTTTCCTAACAAAACTGTTAACTTCTAGCTATTTGATCTGTCCAATCAGTAGCAGCAGCAAGGTTAGGAAAAGTCAGTCAGTCAGAACTGTAGAATTTCTCATTGCCAGCATACAACAAACTTACTTCATCTTATCATGAATACTTTAAAGTACAAGAAAATGATTATATGTGGATTATAATATACATGCAATGCATTACATGAGTTGTCTTGGGAAATACTGGATCATTCATGTAGTCCATATCTCACATATTTAATAATCTAAACTGCCTGCTTGTGTTGTGAGCACACTGTAGCAGTTAGTTGAACTGTTGTGATGTCACAGAATATTCTGAATCATCCCAACTAATCAGAGGAAAGGAAAAGGTCATACTTAGGTCACAGAATGTCAGAATCACTGAAGCTGCTCTGAGGAAAGGGAAAAATGAAAGGGTGATAGCCAAATACGCAAATATAGACAGATAATTAGATAGATACAGCTTAGGGCAGAAACGAGCCCAGAGCAGTATTTAATCTCAAGTATTTCTGGGCAGTCGAGGATCGGGCTTGAGTTTCCAGCAGCTCCTCGGTAATATGATGAATACTCAGTACTACTCGGTATTTGTTATGCGGTACTTGGTATGTTGGTGCTACCACAGTGTTGTCCACTGATAGTTTACCACATCTGCGCCAATCACATAGTGAGACAATACTTTGCAACACCGAGCTGAAAGCGAGTAAAACCGAATACTGAGTTTCAGCCTTTAATATGGCTGTTTAAAAATAACAGGGCAATTAAAAAAAATAAATCTCTCCCTCACAAACATATGATGATTTGGCTTGGATCAGTGACTGGAACATAGGCTGGTGTCAGGAGTGTAATTTTTCTGAATAGAATAGCTTACAATTCTGGGTTGTGGCACCAACTTTCTGCACTTACCATTTATAAACAAAATGTCAAAAGACGGATATATTTTAAGGTCGATTGGTGGTAGAAATAGCTAGCTAACCAGGGGCACTTTTTCTTTACTTCACTTTTTTTTTTTTTTTTTTTTTTTACAAGAGTAATGGCAATAGTTTATTTTTATAAGAAAGTGGTGGTACATATACTTTGAAGGCATGTGAATAACCTTATATTCTTTTAAAAAACAACCACCACCCTTAACTTGCTTGGGAACATAGCACAAAGGAAAGATCAATAAGCAACCTCAGGCTTAGAACAAGTGCTACCCGTTGCAGAGGTCCAATAATAATCATTACACACACACAGTCTGCATATCTAGGCATGCTGGAGATGGGACAGAAAGGTTCATGACAAAACAAGGCCCTACTTGAAAATCCTTTTACTCCTTTCCTTTTGTTCTATGCAGTCCATTGCTGAAGAATTCTCTTATAAGTGGCCAATCTTCTAAAACAAGGCTGAGATAAATTGGCTTGCAGTGCCATTACCTGTACTGTTCCCGTACTGCAGATACACGGCAGACTTTTATTGCCAGTTCTGTCAAACCAGCAACTTTTTACAAGTGCTTAAACTTTATTTCACTGACATTATTTCAATTACTTGCACTATTTTTAAAGAATCAAGTGAGTTCTGTTTAATATGAATGTCTAAATAGTAAGTTCAGGCCAATGCTTGGTTATCAAGACTAAAGTAGGCTATAGTGCAGCTTTGCATTATCATCAGTTAATTAAAAAGCCCCCTACTGTTAAAACCATTTTATATAACCTTTCTGATTAAGCAATTACAGGGCATATTATTGGGAAAAATTGCCCTGTGTCTAAATATGGAAATAATAAATGTTTTATTATACACCAGACGAGCACATGAACTGCATCACAATATGCACACTCAAGTCAACCAGAAATATGCATAACAATTAATTTAGTTACAGTATATTAATAAAAATGGAGTCAGCCAATGAGAAAATACATCACTGTATTTTAACACAGAAAGAAAGAAAGAAAGAAAGACTTTGATTTTCTGCACAATTTGCATTGGTAAAGCTTGATCCAGCCCACCCAAAGATCCCTGAGCTCTCAGCATGAGAAAGCAGCCAGCAACATTTCCACAGATCCAGCCTGATATTTCAAGGTCTGTCCTACTGATTGGCCACCATCTTGCAAAATGCTGAGTGAAATCAGATCCAACTATTTTTAATCAAGGGAAGAGCTGAGGGTGCTCAGTAATTCACAGATGTAATACTTTATTCTTATTTATTTATTTATTTATTTATTTAGTTAGTTACCTTCCTCTGCACATGGGACACATCGCATGACTTTGGAGAAAGAGCAAGAAAGTGTGCTCAGATAAGCACATAAAACCTATTCACTGCAATTTGACAGAAAAAATAATGATTTTTCAGTGCCAGGTACACTTCTGGCACTATGTAATGTAAGTAAGTAAATAAATGATTATATAAATAGAGGAGGGAGAAAAGTGTCTGAGGAAAGAAAAAGACAACTAAAGAAGTGGTTTTAGAGAAAATAAAAACACAGTGCAACCTCATTACAATGGCCTCTTTTAAATGGTCCACAGATGAGGGTGGGATCGGTGAGCGCGTGGCATCATAGATGGTGCGGGGTGGTGGTGTACACAGGTGCACACCGATCTCACCCGCATCCCCACTCATGGAGCAATCACCGTTTTGGCCAATTGCTTCGCGAGTGGGCGATGGGTGGAGGTGGGTGTGCATGCATGTTTTGTGGAAGTACACATGCCCATCCACCTGCTGCAGCAGACACACAGATGGGTGGGTGGGCAGACGTAGATTTGTGTGGGCATGAGTGTGTGCTTCTCGTATAAAAGGTCCAGTGTTGTGTGAGGCACAGCTCCTAGTGTGTTGCATCAAAAATACAGTACACTTAGTTTTTGAATTAAGATCACAGCATGACTGTTCAGTGCATCCAAAGATGTAAGATTTAAGCATCCTCTTTATAACACAAATTTAGTGAAGTATTATGTTATAGCAAAGTTGTTCTATACTGGAGGAAAAAAAGTAGAATAAAAATTTACTAGTAAATGTAGAGAACTGACATACGGGGCTAAAAAAGTGGTGCACCCTTGACAGTGGCCAGTACCAGACACTTTAGCAGAAGGGACAAAATCCATAAAGTGAAGAGATGAGAGAGAAGAATATGATCCTAAGAAGAGTTTCTTCCTAATTTCATGCATCTATTAATCAGATCATGCCTGCAATCTCTTCTCAAATGAGAAGAATGAATGCAAATAGAATGTAGAGAGAATTGCCTACATTTTATTGTTCCGAAAACACTAAAACTATTACAACTAGGTGTGTTTGCACGTCATGCAGTTCCACTGACCTCACATGTACATGCATATCTGGTGAACTCTATGGGTATTAACAAACATGCAGCCGCCTCAGCAACTGCACATCTCGGGGAGGGGGGGAACCGATGGCTGGGCCAGCTCAGGGAACAGAACACATATTTCCGCAGGTTGACCTGGCTGGGGAGGGAGGCGGGGAGCAATATGCAGCTAGTTGGTTGCACCCCTGCATTGCGGCTGGTGCCCCACCCCCCGCCATGATGGGCAGCCATCGCTTTCATTTCAACCCCCTATGCTCGGCTGGGTGGGTGCAAAAACAGACACGCCCACCAGCTTTAGGCTGGCAGACCCAAAATAGACATGCAGGTTCAGCATTGGTTTAGATGGGCCAAACCGGGCCCCGTCACTTTTGTTAGCACCCAGAGTGTTGCAAGCATTAATACTAGGGTTAGGACTCTGGGCAAAATTTCAGTTTTGGCCAATTTCAGTTTTGGTTCCCATGTATTTCGGTTCTTTTTTGGTTTCGGTATTATCGGATCTTTTGCATTGATTTTTGTACTGGATTTTTAACAATGCATTTTTTCAATGGGGGACAAACCACAATGTTAAAAATCCAGTACAAAAATCGATGCAAAAGATCTGATAGAACCGAAACCGAAAAAGAACCGAAATTTCTGATTAATCCAAAATGGCAATTTTTGGGTACTTTTGGTTTTATCTGTAACTGAAATTCCCATCCCTAAATAATACTGATCATTTACAAATTCTTATCCTCAAGTATCACCTAAGCCCAAGAAAGTGAAAAAAATAAAACTTTTATTCCTAGAAATGAAGATGAAAATCGCCTACTGTTTCACCAAATCAGGTGAATATCATATTGACAGCCTCATAAACTATTTCTAGGTACAGTTTGAGATGCTGCTTTCTGCTTGTAAAGCACTAAATGGTTTGGGCTTCAGCTACCGTGTCTGGTTATATATTCATTTATACATTTCAATTTGATAACATAGAACCTACAGCTGGCACTGTATGCCATAAATACTCTGCTTTATATTAGAAGGATAAAAGTTACTCTAGAAGCCAGTTTGATCTAAATGAGAAAAACCTCCAGTCATTAAAAATCAATAAATATTTGGGCATGTCATAGAATTGTTAAGGATTTTTTTTTAAAAACCCACAACTTTTTTTTTTTAAATGGTGGTAACTCAAGACAAAACATTTCCCATCTTTTCTCATTGCTCAGAAATCTATTACCTAGGTAATTTTATACTTAGGTAAAATGGTTTCATTGCAGCACATAATATATATTAATAAGATTACATGACTTTTTATAATGTTCTCCCTTTCTTTCCTCTTCTTTCTTAACAATCATATAATTCCTGTTCTGCGTCATAATGAATCATATGCAGAGGTAAGGAAATAGTCAGTTGCGATGCACATCCCGAGAAGATTTATATGTGACTGGTACGATTTTTAATAGGCATATCTTTGCCCATTTTTCCTTTCCCATTTCCAGTTACGCAAATGGCAAATCAAAGCATTCAGCTCCTGCTGTACATAGCATAAGACCAGACTGTATAGATACAAGGGTAAAATCCTAAAGGATATGTGGAAAGAGGTGAATGACCAGATTAACATAATAAGCAAATTAATCAATTGCCTCTGTATTATCATACCCTAGAGATGATGACCATACATGGATTTGATAAACAGAAGTGGCTATGTTTTTCCATAGTCTTTTGCTCTTACGTTATTCTAATACTAATTAGACGCAAGGCAGGTATTGTATTGCTCAACTACCATAGTAATTTACTCCATATTCACCCTTTTTTTGCATGGTAGAGACACTGGGAGAGATGGGAGTCGTAATGCATATGCTGCCCTTCTGCAATCTCTATGTTTGGCAGAAAACATCTACAAGGGGTGTGCATTTTGTTTCTGTTTCCCTAACAACTAAAACAAATTTTCCAAATTTAGTTTTAGTTATAGGAAAATAGAAACAAAGTTTAGAGCAAACAGAATTCTGTTTGCTAATTTCATTTTGCCTCCCAGGAAGAGGTGCCCGGCCTTTCTAAGTGATAGGGAGCCTTTCCGGTCACTGCAGCAGCAGGCGGTCTAGCACCCTGTTGCTTTGAAAGGTCGCTTCTCCCTCTCTAGCACTTCATAGCTCTGGGGCACTGAAATGGGGGAAATGGCATCCAGCCTTTCAAAGTGAGAGGGAACCGGCCCGGCTACAGCACCCCCAGCCAGGTCCTTTCACTTTGAAAGACCACTTCCCTCCTCCTCAGCTGTGAAGCACTGTAGGGGGGTGCGGGGAGAGCTGGCCAGACTGGAATGCCCATAAGAATTCGAGCTGCCCTGAATATTTAACAAATATTCAAGAATATTTTCGAGGGTTCGAGGACCGGTCCCAAGTGTTCGGTCTAATCCGAGAACCCTTGGAGAATACTCTAGCAGTTTCTGAGGATGGGGGCGAGGAAGGGGACAGAGGCAGCCTGGGAGGTGGAGGGAATGGGCCAGGGAAATGGGGATGTGGCTCAGGAGTAGAGTTCTAACCCTCAGGAGGGAATCCGGTGATGCATGGCTTCCTCTAGGGCTGGGTAAATAAATTAAAAAAAAGAAAAAAGTCTGGGCATGCTCAGAAGGGTCAAAAGGCCTCTTCTTTTGCATGCCCCAACCTATCCAAGATGCTGCCTGTGAGCCTTTTCCCCTCTTTTTTTAAAAGTAGGAAGCCATGTGTCACTGGACATCCTCCGGAGAGTAAGCACTCTACCCTAAGCCCCTGCCAGGCCCCCACGCCCTTAAGCACCCCACCCAAGCCCCATCCCCCTTCCCTGGCCCCTACTGGCCTATTCTCTCCCTGGTCACTGGGGGCCAGGGAAGGGGAAGCAGGGGTCTATCGTCTGCACACAGTTGAGGCTTTCTGAGGACCAAAGTTTGGGGCCCTATCCTTGGAACTTCGGACTTTGGAAAACTGAGGTAAAATACATTGATCCTCTGTGTTTTCCGAAGAAATCCGAGGATCGAGATTCAGCACCACTAGGAATGAATTGACAATGAAATTTTAAATGAAAATGAAATTAAAACAAAATGAAAAAAATACCAATTTTTTGTTTACAGAGAAACTAAACTAAAACAAAATTTTGCCTTCCTGCACACCCCTAACATCTACCAACTTTCCCTAGTGCTCCGTCTTCTGCTCCCATGAACTCATCCAATTTTTCAAGATCAACCAGTCTCACCCACACCCCTCTTGCATACTACACCCTTCCATATATCCTCTTTCAGATCCAGTTCCCACTTCTCTACACTAGTGAACCTCTGGCCCAGCCTGGGTCCTTATCCCTTCATGAACATCCTTCTGCTTCCTCCACAGCTCCAAAACCATCTTGCTCCCTTCCCTGGTCTGACCCGCCCTTGGTTGTGACATGGCTGCGTGCAATGGGCAACAGCACCCACTGCTCAAAGCCCCGCCATGGAGCTCGCTGCACGGTGGGGCAGAAAGAGCCCACGAACACAGGCTACCACGCCCTGGGCAGCCTTACCCCATTTGGGGCAAGGCTTCTATACGACGCATCTGAGGACGCATCGCATAGGAACCAGCTGTTCATCCTGCCATCCAGTGTGGTGGCTACCGCATTGCGTGATTCGGCTCCACCGAGCGGGTTAAAGTTGCCCAAGCCATGGTAGTCTGCCCAAAGCAGTTTATATGGCTATACCTTATGTTTCAATTGTGATAAGCTTCTCAGGTGCATCATGCTGGATATTGCCTTGTAGTCTCACTGACTGGCTAGGTCGCTTCTGACAGCCATATACTTCACTCAAAATGCACCTGTGTTACGCTGATATACAGTTCAGCATACTATCTTTGCTGTTGTTTAATGGAGAAAGAAGGTTATACTTTTCTTTCAGGGTTATATAGATGTGATACTTTCAAGTGGCACAAATTAACAGAAGGTTAACCTCAAGCACCTGGTACAAAACCCAGCAATTACACAGCAGTATGGTATCTGAATGATAATAGCTTAGAGGAGACTCCCTGCATAACTGAACAGGCTTTCTGATCTCTGATAAATTATCTTCAAAAGCAAATGCCAGATACTTATTTGTGTCTTTAAAAAAACGAAGCAGTTAAAAATATGGCTGAAAAAATGTTTAATTTTGAGAAACAAAGTTTAAGAAATAATCACCAGAGTCATCATAATTGTTACTAGAATAGAATATTTTATTCTTTAGTATTCTATGCTACTTGTTACTATAAACTATACTGCGTTCACTATCTCTGAATAAATACCAATCACGTAACACGCTGCATATGGCATTCAGCTAATAAATATATGATATTTTTATTTATCCTAACATTTTTCTTCACTCTCTCTCTTAATTCCCCAGTCTTGGGAGCAGATGCTGATGTACCAATGACTCATTAATCTGAAGAGGTTTTTAATATAAAACAAAAATGAAGTCTGTAAACTGCTTGAGATTTACCAGGTCTGGCTGTATTAAGGAATCAATAAAAGCACTGTTTGAAAACCTCTGTATGTATGTTATAATAGACCAAAGAGTTTATAGCAAGGTCACAAAACTTCACACTTCATCTTTAAATTATGTCAGAGGAACACCCCCCTCCCCCCCCCATATCCTGTTATGCTAAAGTAGATCTGACAAAGACTTCTACTTCAATTAATGAGGCTATTGTTCTAGTTCTCCAAAGGTTTAGGAGCAGGTTTATAGGAAGAAAATTCTGGCTGACTTTTGCAGCTCCAGGATTTTCACTATATTTTAGAATTTTAAATTTATAAAGCAGTTTAACGAACTACTTCCTTGTAATGGAGTCCCATATGGAATTCATTAATCCATTTCTCTACCCAATGGTGTTTAACTCTCATCGGGGAGCTAAAGCAGATATGGATGTTTGGTTAAAACACACACACACACACACACAAAAAAAACTCTAAAAAAAGAAAGTTCCAATTAGAAAACAATAGAGAAGGTAAAGCTATACTAAAGAGATAGAAAGCATAGTTACTGAAAACTTAAGGAAATAAATACCCCCCTCCACATACAGAAAGGAGCTTAGATTTCATCCAACAGAAAATGGTGAGCACTCTCCTTCCCACACCTACCCCCTGCTTAAGCAGCTCCATTGGTTTAATGCATTTGGCATTCTGCCAGTTTTGAGGGATTGCTCCATGGGAGTAACCACTATCATAGTTGAGAGTTAAGAGAATTATTTAGACACACATTATCCCCTTTTGGGTCCACTCCCTGACCGATCCTAATCTGCAACAAGGGCATTCAGTTAATAATACCATGAACTACCACCCGGAGGAAGTTTGCCTGGCCTCAAGCCTTTTGACATTTTGGCAAATTTGTAAGACCTGGCTGTTTGCCCAGGCCTTTGGGAAGGGGGGTGGGGTGGGTTAGGGGGTGTTTTATTTCCCCCCACCCTTATTTATTTATCATTATCATCCCAGCCTGTTTTATTGTAGTGTTTTTATGGACTATTTAGTGTGTGTGTGTGTGT
>QEPC01009440.1:896665-907152 GCA_003113815.1 Sphenodon punctatus | reverse complement strand
GCTATGAGGGCAGCAAAGAACTCCTTCTTTGCTGCCCTCACCGCCTCAACATAGGACCGCAAGTGGGTCCTATGGAGAAGTCAGTCAGGTTCAGAGTGAGTCCGATGCCAGCGTCACTCGTCTCCTACCTACCTGTTTCATACACCGCAGCCCCTCAGTAAACCAAGGGGCCCTGAGGTGACGAGATGGAGGAAGAAGACGTCTTGGAGCCACCCAGTCGATGGCCTCCCCCAACAAGATATTCCAATGCTCGACAAGCTCATCTGCAGAGCAGCTGTCTGGGTCTAAGGTTAACTCCCTCAAAGCCTCCTGGAACCGCTGCGGTTCCATCAGCCTCCGAGGGTTGACCAACCTAACTGATCCATTCCCCTTCTGGAGGAGGTGCGCTAAGAGGCTGGCCTGTAGGAGATAATGATCCATCCATGACAAGGGCGTGACCCTCACATCCCCCACTAACGGATCACCCGCCTCAAGGCCAGAACAAAAGATCAGGTTGAGAATATGACCCCGCAACATGGGTCGGGCAGTTGACCACTTGGGACAAGTCCATGGCGGCCATGAACTTCCCTCCATGCCAGAGTTCCACAGAGGGGGAGGGGTGTGAAGAACCAACATGGTGTCTGGTGGGTTGGCTTGCTTTTGGTATGCAGGATTGCAGTTGCTTGCAGTCTAAGTGATTGATTAAAGTTGTCTTCTTTTACCGAGGGTCCTCTGGCTGCTTCGAGGCAGGGGTAGCATGCTAGGTTGGTTTTTAAAAAAATAATAATTGGGTGCTGCCAGGCCAGCTGGGGTGCTTGGTTTGTTCAGCATGGCAGTCAGACAGCAGCACCATGAGCCGCCCACAGAGCTCTCTCTGCCTGACTCCAGGAGTTCCCCAAGCCTGTATCCCTGGTTTCCCCAAGTTACACCAGTCCCACACCAATCCATACCAAGAGGTTTCCAACTGTTGCCTTCCCTTGGCTGCAGCTGCTGCACATGGCAACTTCTGCTGAGGTGCCAGTATGGCGCCAAAGTTTTCCCAAGTTTTCCAACATTCTGTGTTTCAGTCCTCTGAAGGCCGAAGCTTCAGCAAGAACACCAGATTGCCTCCGAGTACTTGGACCGATGATTCAGAACTTCAAAAACTGGTCCAAATACCCAGAAGTATTATTTGGTTCAGCCCTAATGTAAATAACACATGAACTATTGACATTTCAACCTACGGTCTTAAAAAGCATGCAATTGCCTCTTTAGTAAAATGCTTATTAATACATTATAAATTCATAATAAATCAATAATTAATAAACAAAAATGTTATTTATTTATTTATTTATTTATTTATATAAACATTTTTACCCAACTCCCTCCTGCACATGGCAGCTCGGGGTGGCATACATCATGCACATAATAATAAAATCAGTTTAAATATCACAAAACAATTGAAATACAATAAATATAAAATGGACGGAGCATTCAGGCAAAAATAATAAAAAGCCTCCCACCACCTACCCCCCTCTCCGAAGGCCGGGCGGAACAGCCAGGTTTTACAACATTTACGGAAAGAGGGGAGGTCTGGGGATACACAAGCCTCCAACGGGAGGGAATTCCACAGTCGTGGTGAGGCCATCGAGAACAGCCTTTGTGCCGTCGCCACTCGGCATACCCAGGGAACTTCAAACTGGGCATCCTCGGCCAACCGCAAGGGCCACAAAGAAACCTGGGGTCTGAGGTGGTCTTGCAGGTAACCAGAACCCAAGCCGTTTAGGGCTTTATAGGTCATAACCAATACCTTGAATTGGGCCCGGTAGATAATAGGCAGCCAGTGCAGAGTATGGAGCACAGGTGTAATGGGCTCACGGTGGCCCACCATCAAGAGACGGGTCACCGCAATCTGCACTAGCTGCAACCTCTGGACTGTCATCAAGGGCAGCTAGTGCAGTTATGTGGTATGCATATTTAAAAATCACATAGCACTTTAATCACTAAGAACATTTATTAATAAACACTTTTAAAAAAAATAGAGGGATGCACACTTTGACGCACTTACACACCTACTTAAAAAAAGCTTTTTGATTGCTCAGTACCCTGCTAGAGCTTGTTGGAAATAGACATTCCAGTTTTGCTTGGCTGTCAGTATTCCAATTGAAAAATAATTTCTATCGGAATTACAATCGATGATTTGTCATGCACAAATGTTGAAAATAATTTTGGTTGGTCCTATCCAAAATTCAACTGGACCAATAAAAACTTCTCAGCTCCATCAAAAACAGAAACTGGGTGTAATTTTGTCTTCAGGCCTCCCCTGCAAATTATCTTCAACTGTGTTGTGGTACTTGGTCCCAGTCAAAGGCTGCTCATAACAACCTGCCCTGTAGGCAAACTTCAGTGTACTGCTTCCCCTCTCCCACTCCTACCCCTTATGCCAGATGCCAGTAGAGGTCAGCAATAAGCAAGTGGTGTGGCAACAAACAATGAGTAAAAGCAGATGTGCGGGTGGCACGACTGCTCTCCAGCCTAGCCTGGAAACCTGTAGCTGACATAGCTTGGGTCGGGGAGGAGCACCAAACAAATGTGTCTGCGGCCAGAGAGTCACCCCGCCACATGCACAGCCCAGGTGGGGCGGGGAGGTAAACAAATGTGCGGTTGTCTGGCCCCACCCCTGCCCTGCTCCCAGCATCCCATCCCAGTCATGGTGACCAGCCTGACACTCAGTCATGGCAGCCCCTGCCCCAAGGTGGGTACAGTGGGAACAAATGTGCTAGCCCACATTGGCCTGCACTGGCCCACGTGGGCGGTCCTTATCCTGGGATGCGTCCTCAAAAGATTTTCTGAGAATACAACCCAGGCTAATTACCTCCCCACCCCGGGGCAGTCCCAGGCTAATATCTGGTGGCATGTAAACAGGTGCGCTGGTGGGTCCTGGCTCCCAGGCCACAAGGGTCACCTTTGTTTTTACTCAACGTCATTCTCCACAACGGTGCTACAGGCTCACCTTCAGCTCACTCGTTAGTTGCTTTGTTTGGTTTGCCTCCTTACAACCCTAGCAAACTGTTTCCAGTTACAGCAAGAAACATACAGTCACTGCTGGGTGGTGGCGCTGGTATGTGGCAGCACTCACACCCCGTGATGCTGCACAGGGTTGCCAAGTATTCAGTAGTGCTAGAAGGCAGCACTACTGACCCCCTCCCCTCACCCCTGTTTACAGCTCACTTCCCTGATTCACTTGGCTTAACTGTAGGTCTAGGGAAAATGCAGTGGATATGGGTCCCTGACTGTGGGCATCTTTAGACATAACAAAGATCGCGCGTCAAAACCCCTAAGCACGTTTGGCCATTGTGTATAAGCACCATAACAATTCCAACACCAATTTGGCCACCCATTGAACACACGATGTGAACACCATTGCATCACAAGGACAGTTTGCATATTCTGGCTGAACACGTGACCAACGTTGTGTCTAATGAGCTCACATGGCGTGTTAGCAAGTACAACATGGGGAACAAGGCAGCAGTGCTTGCGTACTGAGATTGGGTGGCAAGCAAAACATGGATTTGCCCCAAGATGGGCTGTGTGTCTCAGCAGCGCCACATGGTGAACACTGAACACCAAACCAGTGTTTATATCAAGGTCAAAACACACATTCAGACACCCGTTGATGTTATGTCTAAAGACACCCTGTAGCAGCTGACAACCAGCCTCGATATTAAAAGCAAAACTAATCATTCCCTTTTTAGCAAAGTTAAATTTCACTGGTAGAGGCTTAAAAATTAGAAACATTTTAAAAAAACACCACTTGTCCCAGATCTGCCCTTTTAGGCAGTTGCCTAGTTTGTCCCAGCTATAGCAGTGTCTGGTCCAAGTAACACTGAAGCAATATTTTCCTCCAGTAATTGGAATACTGCAGCTGGGAACTAAACTATTCCTTATTGTGGTAAAAGTGCTGTTCTAGAATTGCTTCTCCCTGTGTAAAGTGCTCATGGTCCATCTTCATTGTGACAGAAGGGCTGTACTTAGCAAAACCAGGTCAGAGAACCAGAAGGATGCAGAGTTGGTAACACTAATTTTATTCAGCACTTCATTGTCTCAAATATAAATTTGGAAAATCACCCATATTTAAATGGTGTCTTAAAGGAGGAGGCAGGATGAAGAACAAAGGTATGAAGCTAAATTACTGAGTATTCACTTCTCTTAAAGTCTGGCGTATATTAAGAAACAGCTGTGCACTGGGTACTCGCATTTCTATGTGCAAACTATTGCTGATTTTTCTCAGCAAGGTGTACCATGCATTTGTTCCTTAACATAGGATGGGTGTGGAAAGTGTAAGATGTGGCCATTCATAACAGTTACTGTAGTACATACTATCCAAATAGTCTGGGTTCCTTTGGTGTGTCCACCAATAAAGGAGAACTTATTTCTCAGGTGCTTTCCACTGCCTTGGCCCTTCTTTCCCACTTTCATCCACATGTTAAGAAGGGGAACAGACCAGCACTATGCAGGATGTTTCCTCCTCCATGTTGCTACCCACAGTAGAGACAGCAGCCACAGGAGTTGGCAAAAGAGTGCCTTACTCCCTTATTTCTTTGGGTAGGTGCACATCACAGGAGACAGTCTGGACCCTGGTACTTATCTATTTTCATTAATATAGTAAGGTAGAGAAATGAATTCTCCTGTGTAGGGAGGTACTAAAGAGATTATTTCACTTGGTATTTTTTCCTAGTTATTTTTGCTCTTCTGAAATGGTTATAGAACTTAACTAGGACAAAATCAAAAAGGTCTCATAGAAATCAGGTTATACAAATTGAATGGACAATGTTATCTGTTCAATAGAATACTTAAGCCAACATGTCCAATTTAGGTGGGAATTATATAGGCTGGTTACTAAAAAATTCTATTGTAAGGCTGCTGTTCTGATAGATTCTATGGGATTTTCCCATACGCAGGTAAACAAAGCTCGACTTTCTGAAAACTGCTCTACTTCTAATTTTTAGATAATCATTTACTAGTGGGATGGGTAAATGTAGTTTCAGTGTCTAGAGGGACTCATTTCTGCAGTCAGAGTAGTAGTGAAGCAATATTCTATGTGGGAGATAATTCTAAACTATTAGGCAAGCATGTAATGAGACCCGTGCCGCTACCTAAATTGTATTTGCCTTGTTCATTGCCTCTGTGGTTTTACTTCATGCGTTGCAACTCCATGTTGCATCTCTAATCATTACTTCACCTCTGCTTCATGAAATCCATCACAGTTTTGTGATACCAGATGTTGTTTTCTTTCCTAATGCACTTCACACTTACAGAAAATCATTTGAATTTCTGTGAAACTTATGTTAACTTATTTTACATCTCTTCTTTTGAGCTCCCAAGGCAAAGAAAAATGAACTGCCTCACACTTACCTGTGAAATCAATGTCACTTTTGAAGCAAAACTGGATAATGCATTTCTGCATTGGGCAATAAGACCCAAATCGCCTTTAATTATTTGTTCAGCTTTAGAGCTCTCTTACCCATAAAGAAAAACCCATACTGAGATGGTGATTTGCACGGCAGAGATAGCATGAATAACACATTCTAGTTGTCAACATACATGCATAGCTCTTATACCAGCTAGCAAATAAGGAAGTGTAAATTATCAGCATCTAAAATGCTGCCACTGGGTCTGTAGTAGCTATATGAGAGATACAGCTAATGGTCCCATTGGAAAACTTTACCAACACAGCTGTACAGAGCTCATAGAATTTAGCTTGCAAGCTTACTGTCTTGGCCTTCTTTCAAAACATCAGAGCTTGAAAGGAAATAAAGATATATCAGCTGAGACAGGACAGGTCTTTCCAATGTTTTCTTCTCATAATCTTTTGAGAATTCGAAAGAAGGTTGTGCCTATATTTTAAGGATCAAATTATTTTCCAAGTAGAAGGGTAAAGGTGTTTCAAACCTTAATGAGAGATGGAGACAAAATAGTTAAAATGGAATATTTTATTGGACCAACGTCTGTTGGTAAGAACGTGCAAGCTTTTTGGCCACACAGGGCCCTTCTTCAAGCATGTAGAGTAGCCAGTCAGAAATATATAAACTGAGCAAATTCAGGACAGGTATATATTAGTGGTGGTCCACTGGAGAAAATTGCAGTTCAATTCTGTTTACAGTGCACGGATCCACAATTTCCGGACTTAAATGTGGATTTGTATTACAGATCTGTATTTAAATCAATAAAATGATTTTTCAAAATTGTGCATGCACAAAATGGCCACTGCGTCATTCTGTACATGCGTGAAATGGTCACTACACATGCACAGACCGGTTGCCCTTTGCCAAAATGGCAGTGATGCTGCTGCTGCTATTTTTGACAGGGGCACACATGTGCAGAACGGTCCAGTGGCCATTGGCACATGCAGAGTGATGTTTTCAATTATTATTCTTTTTATTTATAGATTTAAAACTAAACCACAACGGGCATGTTTACATGTTAATCAGTAATGGCTACTATGGGAAGTTACTGATTAAATCTGAACCATATTTCTAACCCTAGTATATATGAGGAGGTGCTGAATGACATGGGTGAGGGTGAATAAGGTAACTGCTGGGGGTGGGGTGGGTTAGGTAGAGAGAAAAGAATGAGAGCTGCTAGACATTTAGATGCCAGACATTCTGCGGGTGGGGGTGTGGAAGCTATTCTGGTGTAGGGCTGTAGCGGAATGTCGCAGCGGTAGCTATTTCTGCCGGAAAAAGCGTTTCCGCAATTAGTGGTACGGCGTGGCAGAGGCTTTCATTCTGCTAGTTTCATTCCGCTACTTCCGCAGTTCCTCTAATTTCATTCCGCTACTTCCACAGGCTTCGCAAAACAGCGGAAACATGACATTTTCTCTACTTCCATCATTCCGCCAGCACCACAAAATAGTGGAACAGCGGTTTTCTGACAGTTTCCGCAATTTTTCTGCAATTCCACAATTTGCAGAATGCCGGCAGAATTAGCGGAATGTCTGCAGAAAAGTTGCTGTGTGGCGCGGGCAATTCCGAAATGGTGGAATGGAATCGCAGCACGGTAACAGCTGCTGCCGCATCAGCCCTATTCTGGTGTGTGAGAAGGACCACAGATGACAAATGCCTTGCTCCTTTCTGACAGAGGCTACTTTCCCATGAGCTGCTTTGGCGCCGCGGGAGGACGTGTGCTATTCAAATCTAGCGCAGCTCCTGTCTCGTGTGAAAGGAGGAAGTGCGGCTCTCCTGTCGGCAAGCTCGTGCAACGTACAGGGTAGTGAATCCTACCCTGTCCACCGTGTGAGCTTGCTGGCGGGAGAGCTGCACTTCCTCCTTTCCCACAAGATGGGAGCTACACTAGATTTGAATAGCGCACGTCCTCCCGCGGCGCCAAAGCAGCTTGTGGGAAAGCAGGATGGCAAGGGGGAGAGGGAGTTGAAGAATATTGTGGGGAGGGAGGTAAAGTACTAGGAGGGTGAGAAGTGGGAAAGAAAGAGAGGGAGCAAGGGATGGTAGTGGTCAGGGGTGTTGGGATACCGACAGTGCCTGCATTACTAGTTATGTAACAGTAAGAAGATTGTGGTGCACGTCTCTTTAAAAGGTGTAATATTTTCCAGTGCCTCAGAATTATAGTGATCCATTCTTGAACACAGACAGTGCTAGCACAGAGAGCTAGCAGACCTCTTCTGTCTCTCTCTTAAGTGTTAGGCCACATGACCTCTGTTAATAAATGCTCTTGTTAATAAACTTCAAACAAATCTCCTCTGTCGGCGTCTGAAAAATCACCACAAAGGGGGGAGGAGGGGGGGGTTCTGTTACACTGATAAGCATAAGTGGGAGAGGGGGGACAGATTAAAAAAAACAACTGAGAACCCACTGCTCTAGTCCAACCCATAATAGTCCCAGGTTTTGGCTCCTTATGTTACAATGGCTCCACGTTTGAAACATGGCCAGAGCCACGTTTGCCTACTTATACAAATGCATGTTTGGGAAGATAGCCAAGGAGCTACAGTAACGTGTGGAGCCACAAACAGTTCACTACACTTACATCTGTTTAGGCCTCAGCTGTGGGTATCATAATCTATAAACTGTAAGTGAAGCATAGATTTGTGTTACAGCAAATGTATGTTAACACTTGCACTGTGGGGCAAAACTAACATAGCAAAACTAAAAATTGCACGAAGAACAGTGTTTAACAGGGCACTAGTGTAAAAGCATTTCTATTATTCTTTTTTTCCCCAAAGCATCCAATGGACTGATGTCGAATATTCAGAAATTGCTGTCTACACCCCAGCTGAAAAAGTAGATATTTGTGTTATATTTTAGGGTTACCTTTTAAAATTCCAAAACATTTTGAAGGACTTTTTTTCCACATGCTGACTTTACTCAAATGTGTTCTATGTTCACAAACCTATTAAAGTTGGCATGTTTAAACTACAAGCAAATTCTCTTGCCAGCAAGGTTTTCTCTAGCTATGGCCCTTTTCACACAGACACTCTAACACCGATAAAATGGGTGTTACATTTTATTATAGATGTTACAGGGCACTCACAGGGCAACACTGCAGCCCTGCAACTTGGGACCTTTTCACACTAGATACCTCCACCCAATTTCGCTGGGTGGAGGTGTCTGCATGAACACCGCGGGAAGTGGGTGGGGTGCATTTCGCTGGGTGGAGGTGTCTGAACTCCGCGGGCAGTGGGTGTTGGTGTTCACACAGACACCCCCAGCCATCTCCACCCATCGAAACTGGGTGGAGGCATCTCATGTGAAAAGGGCTCAAGTTGCAGGGCTGCAGTGTTGCCCGATGGGTGCCCTGTAACATGTATAATAAAATGTAACACCCATTTTATCGGTGTTAGCGTCTGTGTGAAAAGGGCCTATTTCAGCTCTTGCTGTAGGATAGCACATACTTTTCTATCTTAGGACTGCTCATTGCTTATACAGACATCATACTTGTGCCTTGTACTCAGAGGCATTTTTTTATTTGCCTAACTATGAATCTTTGGTTCCATATCCTCAGCACTGTTCCCTTCTCCCATCTTCTTTTCTCAGATTTGATCTCCGTTTCATATTCCCTGTCTTGCAAATCTTGAATATCGTGGAAAGTGGTCACTTCTGTAGTAAATTACTGTTTTAATCCATCCAAAGTTAAAACTCCTCCACACCAGCACTGAACACCATTTACGCTGCCCTATTGAAAGCCTTTTTTTTTTTTTTTTTTTTAAAGTCAGCAGGGTGTATTTGGCTCAAATTTAGGCAGGTCTGTTCTACTCTGAAAAACCTGAGCCTTTTCCAAAGCACTGTCTCTCAAGTACTGCGATTACAGTCTTGGCCACTCTTTGGAAAGGTTTCTGACACCTGACTGTTCCTAGTGAGGCATGTTACCTGCTCGCATTGATTTGCAACCAAGTATTTCTCAATAAGTATTTCCCCTTAACGTTTACTCTCGGGGACCCTGCGTAGAGGGAGATATTTACGAGTTGCTTTCAGCTTAAAAATAAATCACCTCTAATTCCTCTAAGCGAAATCAATCAAAAGTCTGTAAAAAATGAACTGGCTGTTTGGTCGATTCTGGCAGAAAAGTAAACAGCACTTCAGTTTTTCTCCACCATTAAGGCCTAAATGGCCTAGAAAGTAAATCAATATCTTCAGTCAGCCTTCTGGCTATTGTTTAGCCAGTAGATATGGATTTTCTCTGGCTTACTGCACTCCTTTGGGACTAACATATAATCCTCAGAGAGTAATAATAAGTTCGTTATCTAGTTCAGCTCTCTGTTGTACATTTAAATGGACCACATCCATCAGTAGCACTTGTTAAAGTTAAAGGATGATGACATCCCATTCGACCTATTTTACATGAAGCAGCTGCAATATATCGTGGGGAGAATTATTATAAAAAACCTATTTGTTGCCTACTGAAAACAAAAAATATCCAGAGCGGGGGAAACATATTAGTATAGGGGTTCAAATCTCAATTTCTAAATGGAACATACTACTTCTGCATTAATGAGGTAAATGGTAGTGCAGTTTATTTCTGTCATGCATCACGCAGTCTTTCATTATTCATATCAATCTGTTTCAAATATTTCTGGTTAAATACTGTTGTGAAGCAGATAGACGTGAGAACCAATCAGTACTTTTCTAGCTCCTGAGTTATCAGATGTTTGCTGGCCCAAAATGGTTTCCCCTTCCCCCACTAGGAGTGAGTAAAATGCTCTCGAATTGGTAGATGTTCTGGAGTATTACAAGCTTTACACAGAGTTTTAGCGGAGTCTCTGCTATGCTCTTAGCCAGAGATAGTTCTAGGCCATGACACCGAGTACTCCCTTTTGTTTAGCACATTTTATTTATTTATTTATTTATTTTGTAGATTTTTATCCCGCCCTATCCTGCAACGCAGCTCGGGGCGGCTAACAACAGTCATAAAACAATTAAGAACAATTTAAAATATAAATATAAAATATCTCAATAAAACAGGGTAAAAAGGACAGTGATAAATAAATAAACGGGCGGGGGATTAAACCCCCCCCC
>QEPC01009440.1:874501-890511 GCA_003113815.1 Sphenodon punctatus | reverse complement strand
GTTAAGGCAGATTCATACCAAGCAAACTTTAACAAACCTAGAAATTGTGTGTTAAGGCTCCCGCCTTAACTTCCACACCATGTAAGCAGTAAAGATGTTGTATGGCTTCGCATACTGCGCTCGCTTACAACTTAGGCTCCATGCATCCACCCCAGTGGATTCCCTGTGGTGGTGGTGACGTTTCCGGTAACGTCTGTTTGGTCCCGGCCAGATGTTCACCACGGTGAACCCCCGGCTGGGATCAAGCTTGACCATGGTTCTCGACCTCCGGCTGGCTAGAGGTCGAGAACCGTGGTTAGAGTGGCCACGATCCGGGACAGGGCTGGCGATGGCGGCGCTGCATGTCTGCTCACCAGCCCCATCCTAGAATCAGGCCCCAACGATAGGACAGGGTCAGGGCAGTGGCCTCATTGGACTCTGCGCCCACCCGTCTCCCCATGGGAAGGTGGCCGAGGGGTGGGGTGGGGTGCTGAGCGACCACACGTTGCGCCACGCAGCCCCGCCCCCTCCCCGATTCCCCACAATGATGGAGCCGGCACGTCTGAAGGACGGACGGCTTCATTGTGGACTGGGATTGGAGAGCAATCCCGGTCCGGGGTTCATCATGGCAGGCCTCCGGGCCCGTCATGTCTGAAATTACCCTTAGGGATGCATAACTATTTCTAACAGAATTGAGAAATTCTAGGGGGGACCACTTTACAAACAGCCTGAGAGTTGCTAGGAAATTTTCAGAGTGGATAGGGAAAGAGAGGACCAGCACTTTGCCCCTGCCCACTCTGGAAATTTTCTAGTGGTGCTTGGGCCATTTGCAAAGGACTCCACCAAGAAGAAAGTTTTAAGAGTGGAAAGAGGTGGAGTGGTCACCCTTAAAACTCCATGGAGGATTTGTGGCTGCTGTTGGGCAGGGACCTCTCTGGGAGAGAGGGCAGTGGCACCACTTTTGTGGAAGGACGCCAAGGCTGTCCAGGAGCCCACACTTGGGAAGGTTGCCTCTTTGGGAGACACTGTCACTTTGCCTTCAAGGGGCCTATGATTGGGGCATTAGCCTGGGCCCACCATAGCCTTGCTATACCACTTCTGCCTTTTTCATGCCAATACATTTTCATAGGCTAGTAGTAACAAACCTCCATGTTCTTGGTAACTGACAGTGGATATAGAACACAGATAACGCAAAATACAGAAACTGAGCTTGAGAAGACTGGAAAATTTCTAAACATTGCTTTTAACAATGTACTATAAGCAAACGTCCGTGGAAATACAAGTTTAACTATAGCAACTTTGCAATAACTACTGAATGCACATCTTACTTTTACATATATTAGGGTATCAATTTAATGTCTCAAGGATAAAGCACAGGTACACCTGAGTGGAAAATTTAACAGGATTAGAAAGAACAGAATTTCCCCTGGTCTGTGAAGTGCCCTAATTATGGAGTACCATACACACAGCAGCACCTGGTTGGAGCTATAGTGAACTACAGTCAAGGTCAGATTACGGCAATTCAGGGCCCCTGCCACAAGTTGTTTCTTAAATAGGGAAGGCCCTATTTCTTCTCTGCTGCTCCCACAAGCAGCAGCAATAATAGAGAGGAGTGGATATTCTGAATTTCAGGGGACTGACACTTCTTTGATTTTAAAAAAATTCAACGCATCCCTCCACACCTGTAGTACAAGCCCTACTGGACATGAGATAATGTTGACAGAGTTATTTGGTAATGGAGTCAGGGTTGTAGCTATAGTAAGTGTAGCAGCTGCAGCTGCCCTGAGGGATGTGCGAACAGAACTGAGTTTGGAAAATCGGTTCGGTTCGAAAATTGTGTTCGGTTCGAAAGTTTGGTCGAATTCCGAACTTCTGAGCCAAGTTCGTACATTCAAAACTGGGATTTTTGGTCTTCCAAACTGGTTCGGATTAGACCGAACAGTTTGGTTGAATTCGAGTTCAGTTTAAAAGTTTGGTTCAGTCGACCGAACTATTCGAGTTTGGTCCGATCTCCAAACTTCTGAACTGTGTTAGCACATCCCTAGCTGCCCTAGGGACCACGAGATTGGGGGGTCCACATGCAAGTGGAGTGTATATGGGCACTGGAATGGAGGACCCCCAGGAAGGTGCCATTCCATCTTTGGCACCAGGACCCATTTCCACCAAGGTATGCCCTTGAATAGAGTTCAGGTTTCCATTGATATACTTGGGGGGTGGGGGGGGCGACAGTGTGCTATGACGTAGGCAGATTTTGAGTAAATCAAGTTTAACTTAGGTGGATCCTACTGTAGTCAGAGAAGGCCTGTAACCGATCGAGAGAAATTTGGAGTCTGGTACATTCTGGTAGCAGGAAATCACTCCACCCCAACATTTCAACATCACCCAGTGGCTGGTAGGGTGGCCATATCTCCCTTTAAAAGAGGACACTTATGAAAAATACATAGTGCAGGGTTGCACTAGAACCATGCAGACCTGCAACATGTATTTTTCATAAGTGCCCTCTTTTAAATGGGAGGTATGGCCACCCTAGTGGCTGGCCATGCCATTTTCTGGCAAGACTGGTAATTTATTCATGCAGATACTAAGTGTAGTCCACTCCCAAACACTCTGTGGCAAACTTTGCTTCAGAAAAGAGATATTCTTGTAGTGTTGGCCCCCTCCCCCCTCTGAGCTTCATAGCCCAGTAAAATTCTACTCCCATCCCCCTCTCTTGTCAGGCCTGCTGAGTAAAGGCTCTCTCTTCCAGGATTGCCAGATTCAGGTTTTAAAAATAATTCTGCAGTCGACCTCCAAAATAAGAAGATTGTCTTAAAAATTATGATTTGAAAATATACATTTTGAATTACTTACCTTTTCTTTTGGTTTGGGAGACACCACAGCTTATCTGTTACATTTTCAAGCTTTTCTCCACAAGCATAGGAGCTAAAATCTAACTTTTTCTACCAACAATCAATTTTCCTACAGACAAATGTTTGGATAAAGCATCATTAATGTAGTTTTCCAAGGTGTAGGCAACACATCCCAACTAAAAACCTTGCTGTCACAGAAAAGCTTTCATAATGTTTGCTTTGTTTTTACATGAACAACATGGAACTTAATTCTGACAATCTGTCATATTACTAGCATGTTCAGAAAGCAGTCAGAAAGGGCAATACATTTATGTTTTCTATCAAAAGCCTTACGGTGCAGAACTGACCATCTTCTATTAAAGTCCCTGTCAATCTAGTGAGCCGTTAGTTTGAAGAACTGTGTTGTATTGCTCCGAGTCCACATGTCAGCAAAGAATGATACAGATCTTCTGGTTCTTATCAGGATTAATCCTTGCCTGTTTGCTAATATACAACAAGAATCATTATTTCTAAGAGGTTATTCAGTAATACGGTTCTGTTAACCTGTATAACCTAACAATACTCTCATCTTATAAATTAAAAAAATGACAACCTGGCTAATCTTCAGTCACCTTGCACTATTGTGCTGCCATTAACCTGTAAGTAACTGGATTGCAAAATTGGTGTAAAATGATGATGAATTGGATTGCCAGAATTTTACATGAATTTGATGTTTTCTTTCCAGACTCACTGAAATGACTGTTCCTCATTAGGGTCAGATATACAAAATAGTTCAGGAGTCACATTTGGGACTTGAATTCCACAAGAGCCAAGTTCCCATTTACAAAGCATGACAAGCCCTTTTCTGAATGTTTGTCCAGAGGCAACACATTGGGAGCTTCTGGGTGCTCATCACTTTAAAATACCTAACACTTATTTGGGGGAAAAGCTCTTTTAATAATATTATCTAATTTTGAGAGCTCAGTAATTGAGGAGCTGGCTCCAAATTTCATTTATGGAGCATTCATCTCATGGCTCAATGTATTTTACTGCAATTTCCCTCTCATGGCACTCATAAATCAGTGAGATTATTTCTCCTCAGGCAGTCTACAACTGTAGAACTTATTTGTGTCATGTATGTGAATTTTCAGCCCACCTCTTCCCACCAAGAAATCTTCTGAGGGTATTACCAGCAAATAAAAATGGAGAATTATAATGAAGATAAGACTGTCATTCTCAGTCTTATAAACTCTCTGAGAGACTGTGAAGTAGTGAATTGTGTATAAAATCCACAATAATACACAAGCGTCCCCAGCAGCTATGTAATTAGCAATCTAAAATAAACTGTATCCTTTCTAGCATGCACCACAGTCAATATGTTGTTTGTAGCTTCTTTGCAATCAGGAGAAGTAGTTTAGTATGTTTAGCTTGACAGATCTATCACATGCAGAATTACAAATCTGTTTTGTCTCTTCATAGAGAAATGACTTTTTAAGGTCTCCTATGGTTTGCATTGTAAAAAAGGCACTAAGTTTTGTGGCACACAAAACAGAAACCAGTGCCACTTGTTACAACCAAGCCACAGTAGGAAGAAAGAAAACCACTGAAAATTATCTCCCTATTAAACATTTTTAAAAAAAATTTCCCAAAACCTCAACTTCACAATCTGTGTGTGTGTGCACGCACATGTGTGCGTGCATTATTTATCCAAATAATTAGAATTATTTTTTTCTGGCAAATATATAGTCCTTCTTGGCTTGCCACCAGAAATAACATTAAATTGAAATCCATAAATCATTCTTTCTAGTGTTAAACCTCTGTTAATAGCTATTAATGCATCGATAATACTTTAAGCTAACTTAAAACCAGAAAGAACCATCTGGCTTTAAATCTTTGTGAACCAGAGGCCTGATGTTAGCTATCATTTGCAGATTTATTTATTTTTTAAAATGCATAAAAATCTATTTAAATTAATTGTGCAAAGATTAAAGCTCGAAGAGAAACTACAGTCTTCAAAATGGTCTGAATTCTGAGCAGGTAGTTGCTGAGCACCTTTGAATCAAGTCACTGATGGCTTGTTCCCATGAGCATATCTTTAGCAGGGTGGCTACTTCCAAGTAACTACCTCCCTCCACCTAATATTCCAAACAAGGGGAACGAAGGGAATAAAATCACTCCTCCGTTGATCTCCCTCTTTTATTTAATTTTTTATTTAATTTACATTTTTACTATGCCCTTCCCTCAAAATGTAGATGAGGGAGATCTAGGAGTTAACTTCCAGGTTAATAACCCAAGGACACCCAATTGTCTCAGGCAACAATACAGCCACCGAAAGAATTTCTCTCTATATTGACACACACCTACAAAATTTGGTCCAAAACCTTCCATTTCATATCAAAGACACCAACGATTTCCTTCGGAAGATTGAAGCCTTAAATAAACTATATCAATTTGATTCCAACACTATACCAGCGACCTTTGATGTCACGTCTCTATATACCAACATACCACACAAGGATGGTATCCAATCTCTGAACGATCACCTCAACAACAGAAGTAAAAAGTAACCTCCTACAGAGTTGATTACTAAACTAGCCAATCTAGTTTTGACTTGCAACAACTTCACTTTCAACCAGAAACACTACTTACAAATCAAATCAAAATCATTTATTGCGAGATCTACGATCATAGCAAACAAACATACAAATCATACATAAAATACATCATATCTGGTAAGTGAGCAAATTTCCAACCACACTGTTGTACAGAATTGACAGTTACTTATATTGGATAATTGCTATTTAAAAATCTAATTCTAAGCTGAACAGCACTTAACAAAAACAGCGCTACCTTCCGGATGATATCCGGATTAGGGTTATCTAAAAGAATCGCTAATAAAACTGAATCGTCCCTACCTGGGAACTTATCTATAATGGGAGCAAGAAATTCCTGCCGTGGAACATCGTATAAATGGCAATGTATAATTATGTGCCCCATTGTCTCAACTGTACTATAATCAACAGGGCACAATCTATCCATAAATGGGATCCCTAATATTCTACCTTCCAGGACGCGTGAAGGAAAGGCATTGAAGCGGGCACTAGCCAACAACTGTTTGGCTCGGCCCGAAATTGGCGCTGTTAAATAGGGGGCCGCCTGCCCCACCGCAGGAGCATAGGACAGGTATTCACGCATATGCGGAGAAGATCTAACTCTAGCCAATTCTGTTTGGCACCCTATGTCCCTAACCCTCAATAGAACCTCCTTCCTGCGCGTGTCCGGCAGCTTGTGCTTGAGATAGTCTGGCGAGATCCCCATCTCCTCCAATTGAAATATCACCTTTGAGGACCATTGGTCCTCAAAGGGATCCTCAAGCATTGCTCTTATTAAAGTGGGGCTCTGATCTGAATGCAATTTAAGCCAGAATTTTAAATTGGCTTCTTTAGCGGCCTGGGTCCATGATTTCTGCCCCAGCTCTACCCGAATGGCTGCCAGCGAGGTGCCTCTTGGGGCTCTCAGAAGACGCTGGAGAAAACTAGACTGGATTTTATCCGCCACACCAGGGTGGAAAGGCGCCCAAAGTTCGGCCCCATAAAGCAATTGGGACCCCACTTTGCTGTTGTAGACCTGAATGGCCTGATGGACTGCCATCCCTCCCTGCCTAGCAAACAGCTTGATTATTGGTTGGGCAGCTGCCTGTGCCGACCACAAGGCTCTATTAACGTGCTCCTTCCAACGTCCGGATTCGTGAAAGAGAATACCCAAGTACCTAAATGCCTTACAAATACAAGGCACAGCCATGGGAACACACATGGCACCTTTGTATGCTAATTTATTCATGGGGAAACTGGAACACACTATCCTCAAAAATACTAAACATAAACTCCTAGTATGGTGGAGGTTTATTGATGATATTTTTGTAATCTGGACTAGTGGCAAGGACAACTTTGACCACTTCAAAGAGGAGATCAACTCTGCTCATCCTAATATTAAATTCACGTGCAATAGCACCACAGAAAACTCTCACGTTCCTGTTTTGGATGTCTTGCTCACCATTTACGAACACCAAATTGTCACCAATCTATACAGCACACCAACAGATGCCCACATATACTTACATTGGAATTCATGCCATCCCAAACATGTAATAAAGAATTTCATCTACAGCCTGGCCCTAAGGATCAAACGTATCTGTAATAACACCACCAAGTACATCAAAAGAATCAACGAGCTCAAAGAACATCTTCTTTGCAGGCGATATCCAGCACATGTTATTTATCAAAACATCCACCGAGCATCTTTTTTCACAATTCCCCCCTTCGCGGCCACCCCTTGGCTGTGAAGGCAGAGTTGTCGCGCCCCATCAGGGGACGCAATGGGCACGACCCTCACTGAAAGGGGGATGGTGCTCTTCCCAAGCACCACTTCCCTTCTCCCCAGGCCTCTTACAACCCCCGCAGAAGTGTGGTGCTCCGCGGGGGGTGAAACTCATGGGAGTAGGCGGGGGGTGAAACTCATGGGAGTAGGCGCCCGCATGGCGGGAAGACTTGGATCCAGCGAGGGTTGCTAAGCAACCCTCGCTGGGAAGAGCGCGAAGAGCGCACAGCTGATTGGTGCACCGCCCAAGAGGGGCGGTGCATGTAAAGAACCCTCCCGCTCGCCTCTTCAGTCAGGAGGCAGCGGGAACCGAGCAGCAAGCTTGGGACCAGAGCAGCAGCTGGCAGGGATTTTCGCCTACTGCCTGACAGAGCAGAGGCACTGGAGCGCACGGCGAATACCCGGTAGAGGCTGTCACTGGGGGGAGCCGGTGCAGGGGGCTGTGTAGACCGCCCAGGTGTTACAGCAACCTCACACCATCCCGCTCACAAAATGTGTTCAAGGGGGCTTGAGGGTGGGTGATGGGGGCCAGGAAGAAGAAGAGCAAGTCTGGGGGGCCCCCGAAAAGTGGTGCAACCACCCATCCCGGCATCCGCCGGGGTAGGAGGCGGCCTTGAGGGGCTCCATGCCGGGGAGTGAGGGAGGCACTCAGGGTCCTGTGGCCCAGGATACCGGGGATGTGCAACCTCCTGACAGAAGGGAAAGGGAACAGCAGGGGCAGGTGACCGGCACCCCCCACCTGGGAAGCCCTTCCTGCGGGAGGGACTTGAAGGGTGCGAAGCGCTTCTTCACAGCATGGGGGGGTGCATAAGGGACCGTCCACAGGATGATGCCCAGGGAGGAGTGGGGACGGCAGGGGGACCTGAGCTCCCTCCGTCCCCTCGTAGGGGGGGCAGGCGAACAAAAACCTCGGTTCGTTATATCAAAGACCCCCCTGTGCCCAGACGCTTGCAGGTTGAGCCGCTCGCACCAGCTGCAGATGGGAATCGGACCCCGCTCAGGAAGGGGGCCGGCCTCGTGGAGTCTGTGGCCCCTCTGGGCCCCGGGGCATGGAAAATTACCCACTCAGCTCAGAGTGCCCCATGGCCTGGCTTTCAGGCACAGGGGGCACAACAAGGGTTGATCTCAGGGGGCTGGGGTTTGCTGGTGGCAGGGATGGCCTATCCTCAGGGTGCAGGTGGCATGCCTGCCTTCGGTGCAGGTATAGGGCCTGGTGTCGGGTTTCCCCCTCACCCTTCATTTGTCAGAGACAGGGACGGAGGAGGAAAACCTTCAGGATCCCGAGCGCCCCAACAGGGCGATGATGAAGAGGAGTTGCGCAGCAGAGTAGCGGTGCTGGAGCAAGCCATTCGGGATATGGCTGAACATTGCAGCAGTGGCGGGACAAGGAGTGACGCAACAACAGGCGATCCAGTGCCAGGTATGGTGCCAGGTTGTTCCTCTGTGGGCAATGCAAACACGAGTGTTGGGGTATACCCCTCAGTGGGGTGGGGGGTGAACCTGGGAGTGGGATGGGGGCCGAGCCCCAGTTCTGGAACCCCCTGGGCAGCCACTATCCCGGTTCTGCCACTGGGCGCATCGCCCCAGAGGCGGGGAGCGGGCCAGCCTCGTCTGGTGACTCGGTTTCCCAATTGGTCTGGTGTAATGGGGCATGACTGCTGACCTTCCACCCTCTCCTTCCCTTGGTGGGGGCTGGGTTCACCCCTCCCACAGTGACGGCCCCAGGCTACACGGGACAGGTGTTACAGGTGTGGGGGGGCCAAGGGACACAGCCGGCCTCGGGGTATTACCGGGGTCTAGTTACTGGGCAGTATACTTTCCCTGGGGTGGGCTATGCATCAGTTTCCGCCCCCATTGGGGCACATCTTTTGCCAGCCACGCACGAAAAAATATGGAAAGGCGAATTTGTGGACCTGTTTGCTCTCCTCTTTCGCAACCCACTGGTAGACCCAGCAGAAGCTGATGATAAGAAGGAAAAGGAGCGCTTCAAACGCCCCTGGCCGACAGGAACTGGACCAATTGGACTGTGGCCGTTGCAATCTATCAAGGAATCATAATTCAGGCCTATCCAGCCAGGGCTCCCAAGCTTCTCAAATATGCGGACATAGTCCGCCAGGCCTACGAGTCTGGTCCACCAGGGGCATGGCTCTGATGAAGGCATGATATGATGAAGAGTTTCGCCATCGGGCAGCCTTCACCCTGGGTATGCGCTGGGATTCCCATGCACCTGACTTATGGTTGGACTGCATGGTGAATGCGGCAAGAGCCCGGGTCACACAGCGGCTATTTATTAGCAAAGGGTGGGATGGCACCCACCAATGATCTTTTTTGTGGTGAAGGCAAGCGGGCTGTGGCTAGCCAGGCAAACCAATGTTACGAGTTTGATCGCACGGGGAAATGTTCCCGCGCGTCCTGTAGATTCAAGCATTCTTGCCCCAACTGTGCCGGCCTGCACAATGCTGTGGCCTGCCCCAGAGGCAAGTTGGCCATTAAAGGTAGGGCCCCTGGAGGACCACCGGGTAGGGGAGGGCCAGGGGTGGCGGGTCAGCCGGCTCAGGGAAAGGGCCCCAACCCCAATTAGAGTGAAAGTGCTGGCCGCGGCCCTTTCCCCTCACCCTGACCGAAGGGAGGTAGAGTATATAATCAATGGGTTTAGGGATGGGTTTCGCATTCCAGCAGGGGAGATCCACCCCCACAAGGCTGTGTCCAACTTAAAGTCAGTGGTAGGGATGGAATTGGTGGTAAAACAGAAATTGGAAAGGGAGCAAGTGGAGGGAAGGATAGCCGGCCCTTTCTCCTCCCCACCGTTTTCTGATTTGGTTGTTTCCCCACTCGGGATAGTCCCAAAGGCGGCCCCGGGTGAGTTCCGCCTTATTCATTATTTGTCATACCCACAAGATAGGTCAGTTAACGATGCCATCCCTAAGGACCTGGCCACTGTGCGTTCTACATCATTCAACGCGGCCATAGATCTAGTGAAACGTCACGGTCCTGGGACCCTTTTAGCAAATTGTTATGTGAAGTCCACTTTTTGTCTGTTACCGGTCCATCCAGACAGCTTCCACTTGCTGGGGTTCGCATTTCAAGGGCAGTTTTATTTTGATAAGGCCATGTCAATGGGATGCTCAATTTCCTGTTCAGCTTTTGCGTGCTTTAGTACACTAATAGACTGGCTGATTCGGCGGTGCGCCGATGGAGGGAACATCACCAAATACTTGGATGATTTCCTCTTCATGGGCGCTGCTGGAACCAATGAGTGCCGGAAACTAATGGAGTCCTTTTAGGAAATGGCTGACAGTTTGGGCATCCCTTTGGCGCCTGAGAAGTCGGTGGGCCCGGCCACTTCCCTACAGTATTTGGGCATAAAGCTGGATACGAAAAAAGGGGTATCCCGGCTTCCATGGGACAAACTGATCGACCTGCGAGCAAAAATCGCTGACTGCAGGTTGTCCCATAAGATCACAGTCCGACATCTTCAGTCCTTAGTGGGCAGTTTAAATTTCGCATGTAGGGTAGTGGCCCCCACGGTTGAGCCTTCCTATCATGACTGTACACCAAATTGGCTGGTTCCCCACAGTCCCATTACCATATACGTGTCACTCAGGAGATGAGATTTAAATATCTGGTCTTCTTTCCTGGTTGATTACAATGGGGTGAGTCTGTGGCAGGACGAGCTCTTAGTGGAAGCTGAACTGCAAGTCCACTCTGACATCGCAGGTGGGATGGGTTTTGGTGTGATATTTAGGGACCGGTGGTGCAGGGCCCCCTGGCCCTCTGAGTGGCTGGATGGGGGTTTGACCAAGGACGTGACATTTCTTGAGCTTTTCCCGATAGTCTTGGCTGTTCACCTCTGGTCTGACGAGTTTGCCAACCACAGAGTTCTGTTCTGGTGCGACAACCAGGCCGTGGTCCATATAGTCAATTCCCAATCGTCTCGCTCTCCCAGGGTCATGGGGTTAGTCAGGGCCTTTGTGCTAGTCTGTTTTCGTAATAATATAGTATTCAAAGCACGGCATATCCCTGGGGTTAACAACGGAGTGGCTGATGCCATATCTCGCTTCCAGATGGAGCGGTTTAGCTCGCTCGCACCTGGAGCCAGACAGGACCTGGAGCCCTTACCCCCTTGGGCGTGGAATCTTGGATTGAAGACCTCTATAACACCGTACAGGGATCCTTGGCCCCACGGACCAGGGCGGCATACCAGAGGGCATTCAACAAATTTCAGGGCTACCGAGTGTCCCAGGGTTGGCATATGGGTTTTCCAATCCCGGAACCACAGATCCTTAAGTTCATGCTGGATAACAGGCAGCGGGGCTCTGCAGTAAGCACCATTAGTGGGAAGCTTGTGGCGGTGGCATTTATGAGCAGGTTGGTAGGCTACCCCCCTCGCCAGATCGGGGATTTTTTGCTCGAAGGATGTTGGAGGCATGGGCCAGAGAGCAGGGCACACCACAAGACAGCAGGCCACCCATAACAACACAGATCCTCGTGTGCATGTGTGGGATGCTGCCCCGCATTTGCTCATCGGAGGGGGAAGTCATTCTATTCAAAGTGGCCTTTTTCGGTGCCTTTAGGGTTAGTGAACTGGTCGCCAATTCTACTAGGGACAGGGCTGCCCGCGCGCTAGCAATAGAAGATGTAACCATCGAAGAACAAGGCGTGGCATTGCACTTGCGTCACTCAAAGACCGACCAGAGGGGTAGGGGAGTCACAGTGCGCTTGGCACAGGGTGAGTGATTTATGCCTGGTGCGGGCCTTACGGCAGTATCTGTCTCTTTGACCCACGCTCCCTGGGTGGCTGTTCTGTCATGCAGATGCCAGCCCCCTGACTATGTACCAACTGATGTCTGTTATGCGGGCAACCTTGGAAGCTTTGGGTCTCCCAGCGGGGCTGTTTGGAACTCATTCATTCCGAATAGGGGCAGCCTCCTTTGCCGCAAATGCAGGCCTTGGGGAGAGGGGTGGTCAGTCAATAGGCTGGTGGCGCAGCCGGGCGTATAGGGCATACCTCCGTACGCCCCTGTCCTTGCAGCATGAGTAACCATTTCTGTCTCCTTAGGTCCTGGGCATCACCCAAAGTGCAGAATCTGGATCGTTGGGCATAGCCTCAATCGTTGGGCCGGAAAGGCAGCAGGAAAATCACATTGGGGGATGCAGCTGGGTCTATCGGCTTATGCGCACATCAAGTGGATGAGCCATGGTGGTATGCATTGGCACCAGTTGATTCCCACCCTGAGTAGTGAACAAGGGGTCAGGCCTGACTTACTAGTGATCCAGCTTGGGGAAAACGACTTAGGTGAAGTAAAGGGGGTCCAAATGTTGAAGGTAATAAGAAACAACATTTGGTCGATTAAGTTCATGTTTCCTGGAGTAATGATTCTGTGGAATGACTGGGTTGAGAGGATATCTTGGGGCATAGGTGTATCACCACGTAAAATTGACAAGACCAGGAGAACAGTGACTAGGGAGATGGCTGAAAGAAGTGGGTGGGGCAACTATTCCCCATCGAGCAATCACGCATGAGGACCAAGTTATATAGGTCAGATGGGGTACACTGGTCTCCTACGGGAAATGAGTGGTACCTGGCGTCCCTGAAAGAAGAATTGCGTGAAGTTCTAGTTAAACATTGGATGGGTGGGGGTTCGGGTCTGTCCAGTTGACACGGCAGCCCCTAAATGGCAGGGGTTCAGCACCTGAGTTAGGTAGGTTAGAAGATTAATTGGGGCATCTCCTTAAGAGATGAGGGAGTGATCCCAGCCGCAAATGCAGGGTATGGCAAGCGGCAGAGTCAACCCCTTGGGAGAGGCGACCGTGAGGGCTGTAGGGACATGTATTGTTCCCGGCTTGAGGGCACTATCCTCCTTCCTCTGGCCTACATGGGCCATGGTCCCCCTCCCCACGACTGCAGTATCAGGAGGGGGAGACATTCAGAACAGTTATGAGGGATTGGTACCTGATGGGATATCGGGCCAATCCCTGAGTTGCGTTCATGTGTTTTATTACGGGTGCTGGACCCAATTCACCTGAGCAAATTGCCCCCACCATTACAATTCGGATACATAATCTGTTATAAATAACGAGTGAGGCCATTTTGAATTCCAACTCTATGGTGTCGTGTCTCATTGGTGGGGGGTGCGTCGACAAGGGACTCGCTCCTCCAGAAATCTGACAGTGAAAATACTGAACCGCAACGCATCCCTTTTGTGGTCGACTTCCACCCGGCATCCCCTAATTTTCAACTGGCTATTAAGGAAAGCTACCCCTTAGTTACCTACTCACTACGTCTAGCTAAATCCATTAATAAACCCCCTCTCATAGCCTTCCGACACCCTCCCAACCTTTGAAAATCACTAGTGAAAGCACAAATTAAACCACCTATCCACAATTCAGGGTCACACCATTGCGATTCCAGTTGGTGCATCACCTGCACATACATGAGAGAGACAACCACCTTTAAAAGCAGTAACTGGCAAGACCTACTTTATCATACGTTATTGAATGCAAACGTCCTGGATGTCACATTCAATACGTTGGGAAGACTACTACCGATCTTCACACGTGATTTAGAAACCACAAATCGGCTATCATCACGAAGAAGCTAGACCAACCCGTATCTAAGCACTTTAATACTGATGGGCACAGCCTTTTGGACTTGGAAATATTCCCTATAGAGAATCCACCTATACAATGGTCACTAGAAGAGAGAGAGAACTTTTGGATTTACAGACTTTGTACCCTGACACCCCAAGGCCTTAACCTGGAAGTTAACTCCTAGATCTCCCTCATCTGAGATATTTCTTCCCCCCTCCCTTTCAACATCACCTGTCTTAGAATCCTTCCTCCCTCAACATTCTACTCTCTGTTTCCTTGACTCCCAGCAGCTACACTTTAAATCCAACTGTTACTGAAGAAGGTGGAAGCTGAAACGTTTAACTAAAAGATTTCATTTACCTCTGTTTTGTCAATCACTTCTTTGTGTATTTGATCACTAGTGATTGAGAGTATCCTAACAGGATCCAGAGCACACTTGTCTGAAGTCCTGTCAGTTGCTTTTAACTCTGTGTTATATATAGTGTGCTACTGATGAAGGCGGAAGCCGAAATGTTTAGCTCCAGCCTCAGCATCAGCTTTTTATCTTTTCATCTACCTCTGTTTATAAATCTACATCTACAAAAAATTATTATTAAATTACTGATTGACTGCATCCTCCTGGGATCCAGAGCTTCCTTGAGAGTTGTGCTGTTCAGTTGCTTTCCAACTATCTCTCTACATGTATTAAAGCAACTTGCATCCAAGTTAGATCCAGCAACCTTCTCTCATGAACTACAAGATGAATCAGAACAACTACAATCAGAGGTATGCTTTGTTTCTACAAGAAAAACTTACAAAATGTCACCTTACAATAGAACACCAAACCCAGTGTGCTACTGATGAAGGCGGAAGCCAAAACATTTAGCTCCAGCTTCAACTTTTTATCTGTCCATCTACCTCTGCTTAGCAATCTACATCTACCTTTTTAAAAAATATATAAACATAAACATATCATATATAAACATATAAAACATAAACACATTAAAACACAAACAACCCTACAAAGAACCCCTCATAAAACCCACCCAATACCACCTCCCCACTCCTCACATCCAACTCCCTCACACCTCTACCCCCAAACCCACCCACCAACCCCCATTCCCCACCCACCAAATGCCTTTTCAAACAAAACACCTTACACTGCCTCCAGAAGATGCTCGGGCTCCAGTGAACCTCTCGTGGAAAGGAGTTCCACAGCACTGGGGCAAATCGAGAATGCCTCCCTGCGAGTCCTTCTTTTATGAACAAGACCAACAGATGTTACCGACAGGGAGGCGCTTCCAACCAATTGCATGGGCTCCAGTGGGGCATGGAAGGACAGGCAGTCTTTCAGATATGTGGGGACCAGATAGTTTAGGACTTTAAAGGTCAAAAACATCACCTTAAATTGTGCCCGGAAAGCTATAGGGAGCCAGCGCAGACTTCGGAGCACCGGTATGATGTACCTCTGGCGCCTCACCTGCAAAAGGTGAGCCACCACATTCTACACCAGCTGCAGTTACCAAACGGTCATCAAAGGCAGCCTCACGCAGAGCACGTTGCAGTAATCTAGCCTAGAGATTATGAAAGCATGGATGATGGTGGCTAGATCTGAATCTGAAAGGAAAGGCCACAGCCTCCTCACCAGATGAAGTTGGTGAAACGTGCTCCTGGTCATCGCAGCAACCTGACAATCCAGGCACAGCAGGAGTCCAGAAGCACTCCAAACCTGATTGACCAGAGGAGACTGAACTCCATCAGTAGCAGGAGTCCCAATCCTCTCCAGGTCACAAGACCAGCCAATCATCATCACCTCAATTTTGTTTCGATTCAGCTTCAATCAGCTCATCCTCATCTAGTCCCCAACTGTAGCTGGGTAAGCACCAAGACTGCAGGGCCTGGGCCGGATGAAAAAGAGCAGTAGAGCTGGGTGTCATTAGCATACTGATGGCACTTATATTTTATTTTATTTATTTATTTATTTTATAGATTTTTATCCCGCCCCCTCCTGCAATGCAGCTCGGGGCGGCTAACAACAATAAAAAACAATTAAAATCAATTAAAATATAAATATAAAATACATCAATAAAACAGGGCTAAAAGACAGTAATAAATAAATACATGGGCGGGGGATTAAAATCACCCCCCCCACCCTCCCTCCCAAAGGCCTGGGCAAACAGCCAGGTCTTACAGTTCCGCCGAAATGTCAAAAGGCTTGGGGCCAGGCGAGCTTCCTCCGGAAGGGAGTTCCACAGC
>QEPC01009440.1:859382-872297 GCA_003113815.1 Sphenodon punctatus | reverse complement strand
GAAAAGCCATCAGACCTGGGGCCAGGCGAGCTTCCCCCGGGAGGGAGTTCCAGAGTCATGGCCTGGCCACCGAGAACGCCCTCTCCATTGTGGCCCCGTTTAACATGGGGAACCTCCAGGAAGGCACCCCCGGCAGACCTCAGGGATCGCCCTGAGGCACGAAAGGCGAGGCGGTCCCCAAGGTATGAGGGGCCCAGACAGTATAGGGCTTTATAGATCAACACTAACACCTTGAATCTGGCTCGGTACACTATAGGCAGCCAGTGCAGAGTGCGGAGCACAGGTGTTATATGCTCCCGTCGCCTCGTCCCTGTAAGGAGATGGGCCGCCGCATTCTGTACCAACTGCAGCCTCCGAACCAGAACCAAGGGAAGCCCCAAGTAGAGTGCGTTGCAGTAGTCTAGCCTCGAGGTGATGAAGGTGTGGCCAGGTCGGACCCAGAAATGTATGGGTGCAGCCTACGTACCAGATTCAGCTGGCGAAAGGTGGTTTTAGTTACCGCCTCCACCTGCCAATCCAGACGGAGGTCCGGATCCAAAACCACCCCCAGACTCCGAACCTGCTGGGCTATGGGAGGGCAGACCCCCACACACACACACAAGAGGGGCCGTCACCTCCCTCTCTCTACCCACCACCATCACCTCCGTCTTATCAGGATATACACATTGATCAAGAGGGGAGACAGAATAGAACTCTGCATGACCACAAAGAGGTGGTCATGAGAGGACGACAAGTAAATTGTCCATCACCACTCTCTAGGACCTCCTGGATAGGAAGGAGCGGAACCAGTCTAGAGCAGTCCCGTGCACCCCTGCCAGATCCTGTGGGATGATCATGAGGTGTCAACATCACCTCATGATCAACTGTATCAAAGGCTGCCTTTGATGTCAACAGACCTCTGAGCTCTTGGAGGATACCCCCAAGGTTTCCACACATAGGAGTCAAATTACAGAAATAAGCACTAAAAATTTCCCTTCTTGCACTTGAGAAGTAGTTGCTCGGGGGGCGGGGGGGGAAAATAAGATTTCTCTTTATCTTTCCTATCTGTGTGCGAACAAGACAATGAGGGAAATGCTGATTAGGGTAGTCCAACAGAAGCTGCAGCTGGTGCAGAATGTGACGGCCCGTCTCGACGGGGATGGACCAATGCAAGCATATTACACTGGTGCTTCACACTCTGCACTGGCTGCTGGTAGGTTTCCAGGCCCAATTCAAGGTGTTGGTGTTAACCTTTAAAGCCCTAAACAGCTTGGGCCCTGCCTATCCGCAGGACCACCTCACCCTCCGGGTCCTGGAACGACCCCTGTGGTCGGCTGGGGTCGCCCTCCTCGAGGTCCCCTGGGTTTCCCGGATGTCAACTATGAGGAGGGCGTTCCCTGTGGCTGCGCCGCAGCTATGGAAATTCCTCCTGTCGGAGATCCGCTTGACTGCCAGCCTCCCCTCTTTCCACAGACAACGTAAGACCTGGCTGTTCTGCCAGGCCTTTCCCAAGGGAGATGGGGTGGGTGTGCTGGGTTAGAGTAGGGTAGGGGGGGACGGAGTTTTATATTGTTTTTTCTAACTGTAATTATTATTGTTTGTTTTAATGTTTTAAAATGTTTTTTAAATGTTGTGAGCCGCCCCGAGATGCCTGAGGCAGGAGGTGCGGTATATACATTTTAGGATAAATAAATAAATAAAAATAAATATAAATAAATAAACAGGCAGGACCACACCCAGTTGTATCTAGAACTATTCCAGATACACTGGGATAAACCTCATCACTATTCATTGTATCCTAACAGATCCCATCAGGTCTGGGTGGGTAAAGCACACACACTGTCCAAAACACTTGGGTTCAGGCCGGACCAGACTACTGCAAGCCCTGTTGCACACAAAGCAGTGCAATGTTAAAGTACTCCACGCAGGGCGTGGCCATATTGTAAAGGAGTGGGTGTGGGGGAACACCTTGGTCCCATGCCTTTCAGAGCGCTCTGCCATCACAATCCTCTGGAGGGTGGAGATAAACCTATTCAGACCCAGGCTCAGAGGAGGCCAGTTGAATGGGCCCAGGCTAGTGCTGAAACAAGTACCTGCAAAACATGTATACCCATTAAATTTCCGGTATCCAAATAGACCTGACAACATCGGTACCCAATTTCAACCCAATATCAGTACCTGATGTCCCTGAACATTGACTTCCAGTCCCATAATGTCACCTTCCAGTACCAATTATATGACTTCCGTACCGGATTTTCAACTTCTGATACCTATTTTTTGGTTTTTTATGCCAGACAGGCAACTTCTGGTCCCAATTTTTCAAATTCCAGTCCTGTTTTTTTTTTTTTTTTACCACCACCCCAATGTTTAGGTTTTCTGTCCTGATATACCAATCAGTAATCAGAAACTAAAAAAAATCCCCAGAAATGACTGATTTTTCAAGTCTCTGGGTACTCAATAAAATTATAAAGTAGCCCACTGAGTACCTTACATGGTACTAAAAAATGCAAGTATTACCCATGGGTAGCAAATCAGCTATTGATTTCAGCCCCGGTTCAAATTTTTGTTCTGAGCAGGGCTTTACATTCTATCTCCATAACTGGCTATCATTAGGGAGAAAAGCAACAACTTCATGGAAATGGTACTGAAACAAATTATTATTTTTTCAATATAAACCATGAGTTAAATCCACTGTGAATTTTGACTGAATCATATTTTCCATCATAGTCAAGGACAACTCTGCTTCCTTGCTGCAAGACCAGCAAGTTTTTTTTGTTTCTTTGTTTTTTAAAGAAGTATGTGAGATTTGCTAGTATTGCTATTTTCTATCTAGTTAAAGCAGGGTTGTGTTTTTTTATATATATATTATCCATAGATTGAAGAAAGCTCCTACAATTTGAAACATGGAGACACCCAACAGTTAGCAGAGTAAATAAAAGAGAATCATGCTATGATGTTATGCCACGTGCATTGCTTGGCATTTGTTCAGCTCACTGTAGCTGAAAAATAACTGTGAGTGTCTCTGTCCCATTAACACTGTGTTAATTATTGTCATTGTCTCATCAGTGGTTTGTTTATGACAGCTCTGGGTGACAGGGATCCTGTGATGTTCTGTCAAAGCCATCACCTGATGAGATTTTTGTTGGCATAAGATCTCTATTCCCTTCAGCCAGTTACATTACAGAAAATCAGCGTGTTTCATTAAATCTAAGTGTTACCGCCTGTGTTCGACTACATGTTTCTAACATGTTCCAGATGACTGGTATAATAGCCCTCTTCAGACATTAGTGTTACCCAGTGTATCCACTTTAAGAACATCTTTCTCTCCTGAAGAAATTTGCATTGTACTAGATAAACATTTAGATGGACATGTTGACTCAGAAACCTTGTTGTTGGGGAAATTTGTTTTGTTTTTTAATGAAAAATGCAAAGCAATTTGACACAAACTCCCCAACAAAAAATCAATACTGGAGAGGAAAGTCTACATCATAAACTTCATTGTTTTCCCATATGCACTGTATTCAGTTGAAATTGCATTTCTACAGTATTTACAGCATTTACTACAACAAGCACTGCATTTTGACCCCCTTCTCCTCAAGGGACATCTGCCACATTTCACCTTTTGCAGTTATGGCAATTGCAAAATTCCAGTCCTTCTCTGAATAAGTAGAACCTTCTCTGCTTCAAATGTAATTGGCTGTCTTTGTCCCTCATTTTGACCATCCCCACCCCCAAACAGCAACCTGTCACAGACTATATTGAACTGAAGTAACAATGAGCTATACTATGCTAACCAAACATAGCCTGTTTTTAGCTTTTGACTTCCTTTATTCTTACCAGAGGAAGAACACTGTGTAGCTCAAAAGATTATGCACTCTCACTGACAGAAGTTAGAACAATAAAAGGTATAATTTTAACAATCGTGTGTCTTGCCTTCCTCTTCTTGGTCTACCTTCCATCTTGCTTAGTAGTGAGCCACCCTACAACTTGCAACCAGTGGGTGGAAACAGATGTGATGGTCACTTGGCGGAAGCCCGATTTGGGCTGCGTCATGAAACCACAGCTGACGTGGTCCGAACCAGGTTAGACCGTCCAACACATTTTCCTGCATCCAGGCCACCGAAGAGAGCAGGGAGATGCACAAACATGTGGCCGGCTGGCCCTGTGTTGTGCCCAGCACTCTACTGCAGCCATGACATGCTGCCATGGTGGCCAATGATGGCCAACCATGGCAGAACTGATCCAGGTCGGGTCATGGCAGACCACAGTAGACATGATAGCCCACTGTGGCCTGCGCTGCTCCAGTCGGGAAGACCAAAGCCCCAAACTGTGACCTGGAGCTAATCCAAGAGTCAGAGCCCGAGCCAGCCTCCAACATGCTGGGTGTCAATCCTGGGCCAGCATCTGGTGGTCCCTCAACATACATATCAGTGGCTTGAAAGCATGAAAAATCAGGCCACCGAGGGCCACTGCGGCATCTGTTTCAACCCAATGTGTTCACAGTAGGAAGTTGTCTTTTGCAGCAACAGTAGGAAGTCATCCTTTGCAACACTGACACTTTGGTAATCTCACAATTTTTCCAACAACTTTCTGTAGTATCAAAACTCTAATGCATCACCTCTCAGTCTGTTTCTATGTGTCTGCCTCAGACATCCAAAAAGAATGGATGATCACACAGAACATTTTAACAGTCTCATACATAGATGTGCAAAATCTAACTTAACATAATACAAGAGTCATCGGCCATTTTTACATGGTCCCCGCAGAGTTGGGGTGTGTGTCTGTGGGCATGCTGGTGTGTACACAGGGTTGGGCGGGGCATCATATGGGTGCACACACCCACGCACCCCCCCGCTCATCCCCATGCACGGCACAACCACCATTTTTCCCAGTTGCTCCATGCGGGGGAATGAGTTGGGTTGGGGTTGGGATGCATGTTAGGTGGGATTGTGCGCACACACCCACTCACCGCGCGTGCCCACGTTGCATCCTTCACATGGGCCTCTCCCACTCATGAAGACGCAGATTTCTGCGTATCCATGAGCGGGAGAGCCCCATGTAAAAGGGCCATTGACTCTTCTCATGTTGGAGTGTCCTCTTGATTTCTTCATCACATTGCCCATTTGTTGTTATTAAACATCCTAATTAGGGGATATTATTAACATATTCCAAGTTTAGAATATATTTGTTAATAATGAAGACCTAATATTTACCTCTAAATTCATGTTGGGGTTCATCCCTTTCTTTTACTGTATTACTCTTGCTTTCCCTCAAGTCCTGTTGACACAGACCACTCGCTATCAACATGTTTTTCCAATATTTCAATGTACTTTGGTAGAGGTGCCAAATACTTTCATATCAAATTTTAATATCAGAAATTGAAAAGTGCCATTTCTAGGAAGGTTTTCTCTGGTATTTTGGTCATTTACATTATCTACCACAAATTGTCTCAGTATTTTATCTGGCAGCTTTTATTTGGTAGTTTGAATTACACTTTGCGATGAAATTATTGTGTTGTCATATTTGAACTGCATTAGTGAGGTGGTCATATACATGGGCTATCGGAATGTATACTCTGTAAAGAGAGTGAGATGATCTACCAGCATCTAATCTGTTTAATTACTTAATGAGAGAACTACGGTAGCTTTTTCAGATGTTCAATTTCAGCCCAGAGTGAATTTTATAGTCAGTTATAACTCATATCAAAGAGGGGTTATAATGGAAACATTAACATCAGCTATCAATACAGTTTTATTTTAGGATTAGAGGCAGAGCTCTGAGGTCCAGTAAGAATGGTCTAAACCTGCAAGTAGTCAATCTCTACTGCAGTCTGGCATTTTCTCCTGGAACCTTTGTTTTATTTTGAACATGTTCCTCAGCTATCTTTGTGCCCATTATAGCAGTGCCATTTGAAATGTTCAGTGAAGGCCTATCAGCAGCTTCATAATATCAATATACTTTATTTTTAGATCTTAAAAGTGTTTTGTCCATTTAAATTGGCCGCTGAGCATTACATTGAGAAAAAATTGTTTATAAAACTTGATTATGAAAAAAAAATATTCATCTATTTTTGAATCACAAGTGCAATACAGATATAGAAGTGAATGGCTCAAGGAAAAAATGGAATTGATTTTTAAATGGTCCTTTGGAAGTGAATAATTTGTAAATTGTACTAAGTGACTTGCTTTTTTGGGGGGGAAAGAACCCAGCTGTTTCTTATTTAAAATAGGTCAGCATGCATGAGCAACTCACACTCAATAACAATATTAAAAAGATATTTAGAGTGCTTTGTTTTCAGGCCCTATCTGACATTTTGCACTGGAAGTACAGTCCTTATTTCAGTGATAAGTAGAAAAGTATGCAGGAATATGGCCCCACTGTGAATACAATAATGCCAAAATCAAGCTTTCAAAAATCATGTGAATTGCTTAAAAATCATAAGATTTAGAGGAAATAAATTTTGAAGTTGAGCTGCCATTTGGTTTTTAAGGACATGCCTGGATCTCATTAAACCTAAGGATTAAAAACTCACTTAAAAGTGAAATAGGAGATTCTCTCTTAACCACAGGACTCCAAGGCCTAGGGCTTAAAACACACCACCACCAATTTGCAGGAAAGTCACAGCAAAGTTGCAAGACTTGACAGCGTTTAGACTTTGTGGTGACCTAGACTATACGATTGGGAATACAAAGGAAATATTACTAGTCATCAGGTTGTAATAAAAATGGGCTGCTTACTGAATTTCTTACTTATACAGAAAGCCTCATGAAATTTAATTTGAATTTGGCCTGGGAAAACTCTGAGCTAATGAGCTGACTAAATAAAAATAACAATGTTACCAAATTGCAAACAAAATACTGTACAATAATTCCATGAAGTTAGTCCTCTTTAATCTTGCCGTGCCTAGAAAATGTGCATTGAAACTCAATGAAACTCACATTTCAACAAATACATTGATTATCCTAAGGCAATGGAATGGCTATTTCAATACTGAACCATTTCTTACAGATTACATGTGGTATACACTGAAACCAAGGGGTATATTGCCGATGCACCGAAAGGAGACAAGACAACACGATTGGGATCTGAACGGCCGCACTCTTTATTTTAACCAATTGTAATCATGATTCAGGTGGGGGGTAATCGCCTAATGCGATATGGGTCCAGTACTGCATCTTAAAACATCCCGATCGAACAAACCCCGTGGGTGGTTCCGATGTACCCTCGATTACCACCCACAACATGTCTATAATGTCTCCCCCCCTCAGTGACACCGGCCACAGGTGAAGGGGACCATAAACTCTCAAACATGAGTAAAAATGAGGGTGCCTGCCGACGGGGGACCATACTTGTCCCTACCGCCCTCACTCGACGCCCCTCCCAGGGAGGCTGCCCCGCCGCTTGCTATACCCTGCATTACGGCGAATGGGCCTCCCCATCTCTTAAGGAGATGACTCTTACTTATGACTTATCTATCCTATTCTAACCTATAGTACTGGACCCCTGCCCACAAAGGGGTCACCGGATGACCCGGACGAGCCCGACTCCCCACCTACTTACACAACCTATCTAATACTTGAACCAGGGTTCCTTTCAAGGCTCCGAGGTACAGCTCGTTACCCTCTGGTGACAGATGGACACCATCCTGTCTGAAAAGCCGAGGGCATTTATGTGTCAGTGCCCGGCTATCGATGCGCTCACTGCCCAAACTCGTGAGCCACTTTCCAACATCCCTGTTAACCACCTTCCTGGTCCTATCAATCTTCCTGGGGTGCACCCCTGGTCCCCATGTCATCCATTCAACTAAATCAGTCCAAATGATGAGGGCCAATGGGAATCGTTTTTTAATTTCCCATAGGTCTCTCTTGATATCTTTGATCAGTTGGACGCCTTTCAGGTAAGGGATGTCATTCTCACCCAGGTGGATAACGATGATGTCAGGCAGGGGCCCCTGCTTGGGCACCTGGAGGGTCGGTACGAGATGATGCCATCTCATCCCCTCCGCCCCTCCATTGGATCTCAGCTTGTGATGATAAACCCAGCTGTGATCCCCAGTTGGTCTGATTGGCAGCCTTGCCTGTCCATCTCACCAGGCTGTGGCCAACGATCCATACACACTTCCGAGACCGGGGGGGTGCACCTAGGAAATGAAAAAAATTCAGGACTTGTAATGTAGGGGGGCGGGCCGCACGTACGTACGGTAGGACCCCAACTGTCAACGTCCCACCGCCCGGATACCCTGTTCGGACATGCTGGCTTCCGCCGCGGATGTAGCTGCCCCAATCCTGAACGAATGCATTCCAAAGGTGGCTGGCGGCAAACCGAGGTGGGACAAAACAGCGCGGAGCACCGCTGTAAATTGGTACCTAGTCAATTGGTGCCCGTTGGCATGTCTAAACATGGGGCCCGGAGCGGCCCGATGTACCATGAGGAACGCTTTGACAGCCCTGACTGGACACAAGTTGTCAACCTCTGCCCTATTCAATCTCACGAGTTGGTCTCTGCCCCTCTGGTCGGTCTTTGAATGACGTATATGCAGGGCCATCCTTGTTGGGCCAATTTGGACGTCGTTAAGACGCAGCGCCCTCTCTGAGGTATCCCTTGCTGATTCAGATACTAGTTCGCTCACGTGGAAGGCTCCAAAAAATGCTAACTTAAACACTGAGTTAAATAGCAAAACTTCATAGTTATCGAAACAGATCTGGGGCAAAACCTCACACATATTCAACAGCAAAGATGGGGTGATGGGGGCCCGGTGATCAGGCCTTCTGACCTGCTCCCTGTGCCAGCCCTCAATAAGGTGCCTCGCAAAAAAAAAACGGTCGGGTGTGTGTGTCCCGTTAATTTACTCACGAAGCCCACCATGGACAGTTTCCCTGCAATGGTGCCCGGGGCCACTCCCTTGTGCCGCAGGTGTAGGGCAAACTAGAGCATTTCATCCTCTGGGACAGGGAAACCCGGGGCCCACCCCTGTGCCAACCAGTATAGCTGAAATTCCCGGAAGGCTCTGTCATAAGCAGCTCTTGGGCGCGGCGCCAGGGATTCCAAAACGGCGGTGTGCAGTTCTATGACCCAAGGCTCCAAACTGCTGGTGGTAATGGTTCTGGGGTTGGCCTGGCATGTGGTGCAAGCAAGCGGAAACACTCGATCTGGAAACGAGAGAGGGCGTCGGCTACACTATTGTCTAGCCCTGGGACGTGCCTGGCTTGGAAAAGGATGTCAAATTTCAGACAAGTGAGTACAAACGCCCTCACGAACCTCATAACCCTCAGTGATCAGGAGGACTGAGTGTTAATGATGTGTACCACAGCCTGATTGTCACACCAAAATAACACCGATTGGTCTGCTAGCTTGCTCGACCACAGTTGGACTGCTACCACGATGGGAAAGAGCTCCAGAAAGGTAAGGTCCCTGGTGATTCCCTGATCTATCCATTTACTTGGCCATGGGGCTACCGCTCATCAGTCCCTAAAAATTACCTCCAAACCTGCACCATCGGCGACATCCGAGTGTACCTGAAGCTCCTCCTCGAGCAATGAATGGTTTCTCCAAAAGCTGGTGCCATTGAATTTGGACAGAAAGGTGGCCCAAATTGGCAAATTCTCCCTCATTTCTTTTGTAACCCTAACATGATGGTGAGGGGTGGGGTGAGGACTGCCCGCCAGCTTTGCGTATAGGCGAGACAAGAACGCTCGGCCCGGGGTCACAACTCAGCACGCAAAATTCAGGCTACCTAAGACTGATTGGAGGTGGCGAATTTTCACCTTCACCGCCCCCAAGCACTTCTCCACTTTGTCCCGTAATGAGGTCAGCTTGTCCCGCGGGAGGTGGGAGACGGCCATAACCGCGTCCAGCTCGATCCCCAGGTAAGTCAGCCTAGTCATAGGCCCTTCTGTCTTTTCGTGGTCTAGGGGAATGCCTAACTCTTTGGCAACCCCATGAAAATTTTTTGTAAGTTCCACACACTCATTCGTGTTATCCCTCCCGACGAAGAGGAAATCGTCTAAGTTTTTTGTCAGCCCCCCTCCAACGGACCGCTGTTCCACTATCCACCTGACCAAAGAACTGAACCTCTCGAAGGCGGAGCATGAAATGGAGCAGCCCATCGGCATGGCCTTATCATAGTAGTACTCTGCGTCGAAATGGAATCCGAGGAGAGGAAAACTATCTGGACTCACCGGGAGCAGGCAAAATGCAGACTTAATGTCGCATTTTTCCAACACCGCGCCGGGGCCGAAGGACCTCACGAGGGACACCGTGGAGTCTAATGAAGCATACCGGACCGAGGTAAGGTCTTTGGGTATAGCATCATTGACCGAACCCCCCGTCCCGAGGATAGGACAAGTGATGGATTAACCGGAATTCTCCGGGGGCCTTCTTGGGCACCACCCCCAATGGGGAAATAACCATGTTGCTAAAGGGGGGGAACAGGAAAAGGGCCGACTACCCGACCCTCTGCTCTCTCTTTCTCAATTTTGTTCCGGACCACATGTTCTAACCCTACCACCGACTTCAGGTTCGAGGCTATACTTTGCTGCTGCACCTCGTGGGCTGGTATTCTAAAACCCTGCTGAAAACCCCTGAACACATATGCTGTCTCCTCCCTATCGGGGTGGTCGAGGAGGGCAGACTCGAGCTGGGCAGCCTTAACTGGAGTTGAGGCTTTTTCCAGTGGCACTCGAGCCGCCAGTCCTGGCACTACCCTTCCCATAGGGGAACTGTTTGCGCCTTGCGCTGGGCCACCCCCGTGGACAAGCGGAGTTGGCGTGGTGGCCCCCACAGGTGGAGCTTGAGTGGCAAAATCTGAAAGCCACCCATGAACATTTTCCGGAGCAGCCAAACTCAAAACACTGCCCNTTGGCGTGGTGGCCCCCACAGGTGGAGCTTGAGTGGCAAAATCTGAAAGCCACCCATGAACATTTTCCGGAGCAGCCAAACTCAAAACACTGCCCCGGGGAAGACCCTGATGCCCTTTTTCCTTTCTCATGAAAGGACTCCAATGCTGATGAAGCCCCACCCTTTGCCAGGAGGTGACCACTGTCCGGCCTGGGCGCATTCCCCGATCCACGCATACAATTGAGCCAGAGATCGTTGGCATGCAGGTCCCACCTGAGTTCCAGGGTGAATGCTGCGTGGTGACGGAAGGCTTCGTCATAGCGCAGCCATGCTCCGACCGGATCTGCCTCATACGCCCGCTGCACTATGTCAGCATATTTGAGCAAATCAGCCGCCCGGCTGGGGTATACTTGTATCATCACACCCTGGTAAATTGAGAAGGCCGCGGTCCAATTCGACCAATTCCTCTCGGCTTCCAGCTGCTTAAAGCGCTCCTTCTCTTTCTTTTCGTCCTGCTCAGCTGGATCCACGATGGGATCGCAGAACAATAGGGCAAAAATGTCGACATACTCCCCCTTCCAGATCTTTTCTCTGGTCACTGGGAGGAGATGGTCGCCTATGGGAGCTGATACCATCAAGTACCCCTGCCCACTGGGGGGGGGCTGTCCCACACCAACCGGATGCGCCTGTGTCATTGGTGCTCTGTTGCTTACTGTCAGTGGATACGGGCAAGTGGGGGCCCACACCTGTTGGATGTGTGCTCCCAAGAGAGCTGTGCTCAGACCCGACACCGGGCCTGCCACTAATGGAACTGATCCAGTGCCAAATGCAGGTGCAGGGGAAGGGGTGGGTGGGCACCGGGACCCATGCCCAATTCCACCATACTAACTGGTTTTGGACAACCGCACCCGGTTACTGCAAGGCAGTTCCCACTCTGGCAGCCCCCACAGCTGCCCCCCCGGACCCCCAGGTCACCACCCAGGCCGCCCAACTGGTGTTACTGTTCCTCCCCCATGGAAGAGCCCGACTCTCAGCTGCCGCCTGGCCGGCTGGTTCCCCTGCTCCTTGTTGCGGCCCTGGCTGTCCAGCTCCCTGTTGCAGTAGTGCCTGGATGGCAATCTCGATTCTTGCCACTTGCTGGCGCAGGTCATCATCGTTGTCTTCTCGTGAAACCGCTGATGCAGGCACGGGCCCTGCTGACAGAAAAGGGGGCAAGGGCTCCCCCGCCCAACCCCGCCTGGAGGCCGACTCCGCTGCCTGACTCCACATGGCTGGAACACCGGCAGACGGTGAGGGCCCCCCGGGTAGGGGCCACCAATTTCTCGCTGGCGGTGCCGCGGCACCCCACTGCTGGTCCCGCCCAACATCCCCTCTTCCACCCGCCATCCCGACTGCTGGGTACACGGGCTGATTGGGGGTCCCCCTTAAGGGATCCCCTGCTCCTATGGGGCCACTCGCTACAGGGGGATTTGCCATGTGCAAGGGTGCCCTCTGGGCGGTGCACTCAGGGTCCCTATACCGAGCTGGTGTCTTGTTCATCCGCCTGCCCCTATGCAGAGGAGGGGGGCCCGTGGAGGGCCCGGGCCCTGAGGGGTCACTCTGTGTTCCCTGGCCCTCTGGATTTTATTTTATTTATTTATCTATTTATTTAACATTTATATCCCACCCGGCAGCGAACAACATTCATTTAAAACAATATAAAATTTTAAAACAATTTAAAATACAATATGTGGGGAAAGCCCCCATCCCGGCCCCCACCCCACCCCCTTGCCAAAAGCCTGGCGGAACAATCAGGTCTTACATATATGCTGAAACAGCAGGAGACTGGGAGCCAGCCGAGCCTCCTCTGGGAGCAAATTCCACAGCACACTGGCGGCCACCAAAAAGGATCTAACATCGGTGGCCACCTGCCTCACTCAGGGAACCTCCAAAAAGGCTTCCACGGATGATCTCAAGGGTCGCACGGGCACATGGGGAGTGAGGCAGTCCCGCAGATAAGCAGGGCCCAGGCCGTGAAGGGCTTTAAAGGTTAAAACCAGCACCTTGAACCTGGCCCGGTACTTTATAGGCAGCCAGTGCAGAGCCCGGAGCACTGGTGTC